>NNCF01127023.1:56259-85681 GCA_002313205.1 Laupala kohalensis
AAAGGAAGATGGAAGATAAATCCTTGGATTTTCTCTTAAAATTTACCGGTGAATGATATACTGTGATTCATGTAAAATTGGGAAGTTAACCTAGCAAATACCAACTTGAAGATAAGTTTTATTTATTACTTGTTCCACGAACTATTAAAGTGTTACTCAGCGTTGCCACCTATAGAAAATTAATACGATACACCAATCACGATAATTGCCATGTCACTTACATTATGTTTCCAGCAATTTGGAAGAAATTGTAATTATACTTTGTTGGCAATTTTCTTTTGTGACTTGCTTGTCTCGTCGCTCGGTGACATCTTAACTTCACAAAGTATCAGCTGATTACAAGAACGTAGAGCGATTCCCGAGAATGCAATTTCCCTAAGAGTTTTAAGTTTATTTTGTTTAATTTGGTGTTGTGCTTTTTACCTCCCTGGATCGCCATTTTGCATTTTATCTATCCGGTTTTATATGAATCGTAGTGTACGAATTGTAGTGGTAATGCAAACTTACAATATTACTGATACAAACCTATGTAAATAACTTGCACATACCGTAAAAAGAACTTTGAGTATTATGAGAGTTGAAATAAATCAAATTTTCTTGTTAGCTTCTTGTTACCATTAACTTCCAACTTCCACCAGAATATTTCGCAAAAAGAATACCGGATAAATACCCGCAAAAATGTTCTTGAAGACGCACTTCTTCAATATCAGAACCAAAAGCTTCTCTAACTCAAACGTCTTCGTTAGCACTTATCTGTCTTCACAAATTCTCACCGCTTTCCCTTGTGTACATTGCTCTGTGGCGTATTGTTCTCGAATATTATCGATGTTATACAACATTTTCTTCCGTTATACGAAACCAATTGTAAAAAATGAGGTGTCTGTGAAAATATAACTTTCTCTCGTTTTAATAAATCGTAAACTTGCATTTTAACTATGTACGACCGCCTTTGAAATTCAAATTTATGATTGTCGGGAGAGAAGGGATAATTTAAAAAAGTTACATTGGATTCATAATATGCAGGATAGTTCACGTATGTAATTTTCCGAGAGATCTTGAATCACCGAGTGTATTAAATGTGGAACGAATGTGTATTAAATATTAGTGAACATTAAGAGAAGTAGTATATCATTGATAAAATATCTCTACGAAACATTAGTTTGAAAGTCAAATAAAGCATTCCAGAATAATGTACAACCGACAAATTAAATCAAACCTGAATGATCGTAAACTCATGAGACATACCATACACTCACCGATCTTTCATGCAGATATCGCTTCCCCGAAATACAGACATATAATTCGGGATTCATATATCTGTTCAGAGGTAACAGGTTTTGACCTTACCTCTTCCGTGCTACGTCGTGCTTTAAGGATTCTCCCGTATTCGGAGCTTTATTACTCTTTTCTTGATCAACTTCGTAACTCTTAAAATAACACGAAGGAAGAGATGCTGTTCGCAGAATTCGCTGTTTGTGTTTATTCACAGAATGCTGGACATTAATTTCGAAAACTCTTTACTGAAGAATTTTTAAGAAACATTCTAGGAATCGATGGGTATTCAATTTTTGCCATTTTCTCGAATCAATAATTGAGTAGAATCTCCGAGATAGGAAACAATGTTAACGAACTCATTTCAGGTATCAGTGGTTAAGTTATACAATACAGGAAAGATAATTTTCGGCTTGTACAGTTAAAACGACCTTAAATATCTCTGTATATAAAAGAATACCTGTATACAAGTTCCTTCTTTTACCCAAATCTACATTTTTTTTTCCAAACGTCATGAAATTTTGCTCACTTGATTTTCAGTTCTAGAAAAAGATCACTGTCTAGATTAAGATAAACCATCCCTATGTTATATTTTCCACCCATTAATATATAATTTGTGTACATCAAGATGGATTTTTACTCTTTTCTCATTTTCATTCTCATTGGCCTGGAGTGCTATGTAAAAATACTCGAAAACGACAAGTATAGGCAGCTCATCCATGGTTTATGGTGCCGATGCCATGTATAGAGACACTCCCGATGCTGGTAAGGTGCATATTCGTCCCCCAGTGGAGGAAGATAAGACACCAAAAAAATAGGCAGGGGAAGAGATAAGGCATCTCAAATAGCCCCTTATAAATAGGGAGGGAAAGAATGGCAAGTCAAAATACTCGAAAACGGCTGATAGATCCATAATATTTGATGTAGCTGAGATGAACAGTGAGACTTCTGAGTTTCCAGTCTATTTTCTATAAGCATTCAGTAGCATTCTCCTGTCTTAATAAGTATGAGATTTTATTTGAGAGAAAATGCACTTCATATAATCAGTGGATAATTGATTAATGCTTCGTGGATGTTCTCTCGAAATAGAGACAGAAAGTTGCATGAATTGACACCCATGCCTCTGGCGCTAGTATCCACCCCTCAACCAGCGCTTTCGAACAGAAGCAATGATAGAAACGGTGAAGCAGGTTGTTAAGGGAAGTCGCACATTAAACTTGCAACGCCCAATCTGTGTGCCCGTGGGATGGGGTAGGGGGGGGTTCAGGAAGGAGGTGGGGTGTAGTGGATTATATCGCGTGCTTCCATCTAAGAGTCATAAATTAAACACATAGCGATACCCCTACGCGCATTCGCCTGCACGGACAACGAAAGCTATTGACTTCAACATTGCGACTACATCCGGGGTGGAGAAACTAAATGGAATATTTAAGTTTAAAAGAATTGCTACATTTTATTCCTAAAAGGTAACTTCTAGTAAATATTCTTTCTTTTTCTCCGTCGTTCTCACGTCACCGTCACGAAAGATGTATCCCGACAAAGATTAGTTCCATGAACTGCCTTCCAGGTGACATTACTCGCGGTTTAAATGAACTTAGATTTTTAACTTTAATACAGGATTTGTAGTAAAAACAGTATGGGTAACGTTTGTATATACCATTTACTGCTTTCAGGACAAAAAGTGTGCGAAGGTCATAATTTATTTATGCACTTAATTAATGATATTAATGATGAAACGAGGGTTTGGTGTCACAAGGAGCGAGGTTAAAACAACTTTTTTTAAATCTCATAAGCATAGTGAGTATCCCTGGTTTCCCTTTGCTATATTTTGTAATTTTGTGTACACCTTTCTTAAGTTAGTTAAATTAAACAATTTTTGCAGAAGTCGTATGAAAAATGAGTTTGAAGCTACATTCAAACATATTGAATACTACTCTTATTAATAAGTGTTTTAATTCCGTATGGTGGCTTCGGTACAGTCCCATCATTCAGCTGAGTGTATACCGATCTCCGACTATACCGTAGCACTACTTTACAAGTTAAAATTACCTCTACATGCCATTCTATTGCAACTATTTGTTTACTCTTACACAATAATGTAAAATTAAGCCATCAATATTATTATTTAGATATGTATCTATGTGTACATTTCTGGATATATTTTTTTCTGGAGAAAAGATGTTTTGTCAATGCCATAAATATTGACATTATTCACGTGTACAACCTTATAGGTTTGGAAATGATACACATCAAGTTTACGAAATACACATTGAATTTACAAACTGACACAACTTATGCAAAATTTATAGTTGTTTAATATTATATTCTGCTTTGATAGTTTGATATTTTCCAAATTATTTATTTTTCTGTGGAATTGTTTTATTTGTATATATGGTTAATAAGTTCTTTTTTGTAACCAAGATAGATCAAACGCATTTGCTTATATGTTCAGAAACATACATTCACCTGCAGATGGAAGTACTCAACTGCTGAAGCGTTATGACATATAATAACAAATTGTCAACAAAAAAGATTGGAAGAATAATTTCAATTCAATGACATCAAAATTGTGAGAGAAGTGTTTTGGGATAAGAAATCGAAAGATAAGAAATGATCAGAATGAATGACAATTATTAAATAAATAATTAAATTATTTATTTAATTATTAAAATAAATTAAAAAATTGTTTTAACAAAAAATAAAAATATTATTCGTCCAAAAAAGGTTGTACGTTTTTAACTATTAATTTAATTAGATTACATAATGGACGTTAATGGTAGTAGAATGATAATTATGTTGTATCTTTTACATTATGTCTATTACTACCTTAGTTCGGGGTTTAACTATCTAAGACCGGCATATGTAAACCTTGATTTCTCATTACGCTCGGTAACGGAATAATAATCAGAAAATACCATATTTCTGAAATAGTTACAAATGTAATTTTCAACTGAGCTAAGATTTTTAGAAATAATAAACATCTCCGTGTACAAAGTGATTAAAATTGACCAATTAAGGCACATATAATTTATTATCAACATTTAAAGCATATCTTAGTGGAAATACATAAAAATGACATGAAATACACTAGTCACAAAATAATACACTTAAAATAACTTATTAGTATTATTTTGTGATTAGTGGAATACTTTTGATGTATTTCCACTGTATATTTTCTTTGGTGCAAAAAAAATGTGTTTGCGCTAATTAATCACTTACATTTTAATTTTATCAATAAAATTTAGAACTAGAATTATAGGTCTTTCCAGGAATTTTCTGATGCTTGTCTTCTACATATATGTTCACTGTTCCTGTAGCTCTGATAATAATAGGGCAGACTTTTGTCTTAATTATCCACATTCTCTGGCATTCAATAGCCAGGTCTTTTTTTATTTGAGCAGCATTTATTATTATTAATTATCTCTTATTTCTCAGTATCTTGGAACTTTCACGACATTGTTGTACAGATTTTTACAATCAAAATATAACACAATGTACAAGTTCACAAAATCACCATCTAAAAAACGTCTAAGAATTCCCACTGTCGAAATTCTAACTGCTTTTTGCATTAATTTATAAATATGTACAAATCACACAATCATTTTCAAAACCTTTCTCCACGTTCCCTTCTCCAATCCCTCCACCTACATCGCCACAACCTGTTCCATCAACTCCTCTAGATCATTCTTCGCGATCGTGATCGATTCGTCTTGTAATTCCCCCCCCCCTTCAAACACCCTCTTTTATGCGTGACGTTCCCCCTTCCCCCCTTTCATTGCAAGAGCACCTGCGTTTCGACACGCACTGATTTTCGTCGATGGAAATTTTTGCACGTTCTTTGTCGTCAGCGCTCCGGCGGACGCCCACAGCACTACAGCACGATCTGTCCATGGTGTAAGAAAATAGGAGATCCGGTCCCGAAGAGAGCGACCTCATTGGAGAGGAAATTTAAATATGTTCTACAGATCAGTTAACTTCTTAACCGGCCTCCGATCAACCGGTCCTCGGGTTAACCGATCTATCCCGTGAAAAATTTATTTTTCTTGTTTTCAGCATATAATAGCTCATTCGGATAGGTAGATAATAAGTGAAACATTAATTGTTTGACGAACCTTAACTGGAATGATCCTGGAAAGTAAAACGGGGAGACGCGACATTACCTGTGCTATGTGTTTACGTTGTGGCAGACTGACTAGGGAGGGGGTGAGTTCGACAGTTGGATTCCCAATACATGTACAATATGTATGTATGACATTTATAAATTAATGCAAGAAGCAGTTAGTATTGCGACAGTGGGAAATGTTAGACTTTTTCAGATGGTGATGTTTGTGAAATTGTATATAGCGCTATAATTTGATTGTAAAAATCTGTACAACAATGTTGTCAAAGTTCCAGGACTCTGAGAAGTAAGGGATAATTAATAATAATAATAATAAATTTATTGTCAACAAAGCAGTACAAACTGCGTATGACCACGTAGAGGACAATAAACTAATTTACTCTCCGGAAGCAAGCAAGGGACCATCCCATCAATTCCGATCAAGGGCCCTAAGGCAGAGGCGGATTCAAAAATTTTCAGCAAAAGTTCCTAGACAAGACAAAAAGTTAGCTGCGAGTTATAATACTAATATAATCTCAATATGTTTGTAATTTTTTACGCAAAAAATTACATGTACAAGTTATTATCGAACTATACATTATTCTCAGTATAGTGTTTAAAAATCATAAGAGTTGAAAAAAAAACACTAAATAGCCTAGAGAACCAGTATAATAAATCCGCCTCTACCCGAAGGAAAAACGGAGAAAAACCCGGGCCAGGATGGAGCTACAGAATTCATGTACACAACTGTGCCAAAGTTGAGTACACATAAAACTAAATTAATATGAGCCATACGGCAACACAATCATGCAAGAAAACAGTTTTTGAAATTGTTATAAGTTATTTAAAAAGTACTACAGCAATGGCGTGATAAAGTACAAGACGGATTTAACTTTTATTAAAATAACAGTGTAGAAGCACCGGTGCAGGAGGTAGTTTTTAACCGCGGATTTGAAGATATTCAGTTTAATAATGTCTTTTATATTCTTGGGAAGGGAATTATATAGAACGATTCCCGAATGATAAGGTCCTTTTTGGCAAAGAGTGGTTGACACTCTAGGGCCATGAATACTACTACTATTGCGAGTATTGTGTTCGTCAACGAGACTGTTTCGTATAAAGAAAGGGTGGCACTTCAGTAATTCGGTAGTAATAATAAATACTGCTCAAACAAAAAAATACCTGGCTATTGAATGCCAGAGAATGCGGGGAATGAAGACAAAAGTCTGCCCTATTATTATCAGAGATACAGGAACAATGAGCAAATATGCAGAAGACAGAAAATTCCTGGAAAGTCCTATCAATGAATAAAATTTCAGAACTATTATCCTGCATCCTTGTATTGTGTCTTTTTATTCATATAAATTTAGTTGTATATGTATTCATCCCTGGCACGGTTGTGTACATGAATTCTGTAGCCCCTGTCTCTTATACACAAGATGTGTATAAGAGACAGTTCTCACACACCCATTCACGACCCATTGACAAGGGAAATTCACGAGAATGCTGGGCTGGTCCCTCATTCGCAACGATGTAACTTTTTTAAATATTTTTAATACAATACAATTGATGTTTGTATATGGCTATATCCATAAGGCTGCTCTTCCACCAATCTACATACAAAATAAGGTTTTTTATAAAACNTGAACTATTTTTATCGTTAGGAGTATGTTGAAATGTTAAATCCGCCTCTGCCTTAGGGTCCTTGATCGAAATTGGTGGGATGGTCCCTTGCTTGCTTCCGGAGAGTAACTAATTTGTATCGAAATTGATGGGATGGTCCCTTACTTGCTTCCGGAGAGTAAATAGTTTATTATCCTTCACGTAGTAATAAGCAGTTTGTGTCTGATTTTTTTACTATAAAGTTTGTTATTATCTGAGGTCCAAAAAATAGCCATTCTGGGGACGGCTCATATAATTCGGAATGTGTGCACCTAAAATTTCTCAAGGAGACGCAGCCTAAGGGAAGTGGATCTTGCTTGGACGCGTATCGAAATACTCACCATTTATGTACAACGTCAGAAAGTTGTTTTGCTCAACACATCAAGAATAGTCAGAAATTGTTTGGATCATCCAGAGTGAGTGAGCTTGGTGTAGCCCTTACCTCACTACGACCAGCAGAAAAAGCTGAGATCCTAAACGGAATAAAATAATAATAATAATAACAACAACCTGCGTTCGGTGTCACCTTGTGTTCTTACATCATGAAACCCGTGGAGTGCATTCAAAAAGAGGATCTTGAATTCATAATTGCTTTGGAAACGCGCGCCCACTAAATGGTTGATCCACGCATTCAAGACGTGTTGGCAACACTGATCTCACTCCAGGGGCGTCTTCCCTTCTTGGCTGATTGACTCTGATGTATTGTGTCTGAACACGAAACGGTTTCTCGTTTGAGAATGAATAGGGTACGGAATTTTCTCCATTATGGCTACACGCTAAAACCTGTGATCATGATGTGAGGTCAGACTGATTTTCTCCCTGAGAGAGATTCGTTTATATCAAATCCTGTAAAAAATGTATCAGACTCCGATTTTTTCCCACGAAACGAACCAATTAATATTAGCTATTTAATTCCTAAAAGGTTTATTCATATTTTAAATGCTTTCTTCGGTACTAGATATTTCTTTAATTTATATGATTTTGAGGAAATCGCAAGATTTATATTTTATTCATGGTGAGATATTGAACGATGTCTAAATATAATTTATAGTCAAAAAAGCAGTACAAACTGCGTATGACCACGTGGAGGAAAAAAAACTAATTTACTCTCCGGAAGCAAGCAAGGGACCATCCCATCAATTCCGATCACAGGTAATAAGGCAGAGGCGGATTCAAAAATTTCAGCAAAAATTCCTAGATAAGATAAAAAGTTAGCTGCGAGTTACAATACTAATAGAATGCCAATGTGTTTGTAATTTAACGCAAAAAATCACATGTACAAATTATTATCGAACTATAGATTATTCTGAGCATAGTGTTTAAAGATCATAAGAATTGAAATATCACTAAATTCACGATTTATTGTTACAATAAATATACAAAACTCTAGAGAACGTGTATAAGAAATCCGCCTCTACCCGAAGGAAAACCGGAGAAAAACCCGGGCCAGGATGAGGCTACAGAATTAATGTTCACAATCGTGCCAAAGTTGGGTGCACATAAAACTAAATTAATATGAGTCGTAAGTCAGAACACAATCAAGCGAGAAAATAGTTTTTGAAATTATTTTAAGTTATTTTTATCAGCAATGGCGTGATAAAGTAGAAGATTGATTTAACTTTTATTAAAACTTATGTATATAACATTAACAATAGAAGTCCACTACAATTAACGTGCATTATACAATCAAAGCATACTAATAACCGATTAAAGACTTACGACCTTAGTACGAACGAATACTATATATTTCACGACGTACCGACTAACGTTGAAATCGTCGTCAGGTGTGTAATTTGTATAACATTAAGTCGAAACGTTGTGTACTTTATGTCACAAAACATGCCGTATTCGTCCATACTAAGGTCGCAAGTTTTTAATTATTTATTCTTTTTTAAGTATAGAAAAGTAACATTTAAAATTTTTTTTCCATATTTCCAGAGTAACTAATTACGTCTCATTTTATAAATATTTGAGTGCTGTACTTCAGAAATTATTTGAATTTCTATTATGTTTACATATCCATATTATTCTAGGCTTTTTATGGCATAGATAATGGACTGCATTATTTGTATTATTTCATTCAATACTACCTGTACATCTTATTTGTATTTTTAGACAGATATTTGATATATTTTGTTAGTATTATTATTATTATTCGACCCTTTGTTATTGTTCTATCGATGTATTTAAAACCAATAATATTTGTTCTAAAAACAACGAAATGTTGAAATTCCTGTAGCGTAATAATGATAATGAAATACATAAAAGTAATCTTTTAAGCTTACCGTGATGTCATGTGGAAGGTAAAGTCGAATAAACTCGTTTTCCATGTCAATAAGAGGTTTGACATTATTTTAGGAACAAACCCTGAGTTTTGGGACAAAAGAGCAGACAATTTGATGTTAATAATTCATGCTAATGAGGAAAAATGCTTCAATTCGTAACCGCAGTAATTCTCTATTCTGTGCACGAAGGCGTGTCTGCATTGGCAATCCACAGAAGATAACACGGTATGGGTGCGGGATGCCCGACAGCGGGGAGAAGGGTGAGTCCATAGAGCTGCCTTGTGTTGCCACTACTGCCCCACTTTCTGGAGGGGGGTTGAGATGAGAGGGGAACGCACACTGAAAACCACTTCTCCCCTTCTCCGCACATATGACGTCACTTATCGAAATCCAAGCCTCGCCTACTGCAAGAAGAAATCGTTGAGGACATTGATACCTTTGTAGCCATTTCAATTCATTATCAAAAATTATCGGGAAGACTTGTTTAGTTTTCTTCCCATTAATTCTTACGCTGTACTTGCAACAATCCTGAAAACTGGAACAAAAAATTTTACATCAATTTATGAAGTAATCTCTTTTTTTTCTTTTTTTTTTTTTTCGCTTTTATAGACTCAGTTGATTTTACTTTTGTTGTTACAGATTATTGCTCACTACGGATATCATTGGTCTCAAATAATAATAACAATAATTATTTATTGTACTTTAAAAGCACGCAATTGAAATGTCTGATCTGAGGTAGCTGGTTTGAACCTGGACTCGCTGACAAATGAACCCGACGCTATCGACAGTCGTTAAGAAAAGACGAAACAATAATAATGATATCTTAATTTTGTGGCAAAGTTAAGGCGTACACCTTTTCTTACACATATTAAACATATTAAAATAATAAATTTATTGTCAAAAAACAGTACAAACTGCGTATGACCACGTGGAGGACAATAAACTAATTTACTCTCCGGAAGCAAGCAAGGGACCATCCCAGCAATTCCGATCAANAACACACTAAACACAAGTGCATATTTTATGGATTTAATATTCTTTTTGATACCCACATTTTCTACAATTCATTCCTTTGGCGCTCTGAGAAGAAAAAATAAGGTAAATTATGTTGTGATTTAGGTAAGAAATGCAATAAATAAAAGAATTTGATTTAGAACAATTCCGGGAAGAATTGTGTCTTATCAATAAAATAGATACCACCGTATAAAACATGCGTAATATAATGTGGGACAATCACTCCCAAGTATCTCAAAACTCATTCATTCATTCATTCATTAAATTTTGACTTAAACGCATATAAATTCTGAGTATGGGCTCGTAGAGGACAATTCAGTATGTGGAGGCAAGAATGAGACTGTTCCCACTGATTCCGACTAAATAGAAACCTACGTGATATACTATCGAGCCAATATTGAGTACAGTGCATAGTAAATATTATTTGCAGTTGATATTAATCCCATTAAAAATGCATATTCGGGCCCTAATCATAAGTATCAAATTCTTGGAATGACCAAATGATTCGACACAGTAGTGATTCCCGGCGTGTTTTTCTATCTCGATTCAACGTGTCATGGAATCCTTAGGAGTTACACGTGAGTGCTTATAGAGGTGTCAGAGCATTTAATGAAAGACCACCCTCACTCATCTGATAACTACGACTTTCCTACTGCATCCCAACACCAGCCAAGAACATGGCATTGTTATCCAACAGTCACTTTTATTTACGTCAGTTTTCTCATCTGCGTCAGCCATCTTGAGACACGACACACATTGATTCATTTGTTGCAAAGATTGTGTTTCGAGGTACATTTTCATTCTTTAACTCGCAAGTAAGTGACAACAACGGAAAACCAAAATGAGATTTAAGTTAATTTTGAAGTTTGTATTTTTTTATTGTTCATTGTAAATACTTTTAAACAGTGTTAGAAGTTCGTAACCAGTAAATTTATTTTTGGATGCGACCACACTTCTCTCCGAATATTTATTGTGTATGCTTCAATGCTATTTGTCATTATTTTTTAAAAGATTTGTTCAATTTATTCATTTAATAGTTTTAGTTAATTTATTGATGATAAATGAACACTATTTTGGACAGTTAATGTTTCTTGTTTCAGGAAAGGGGGTAACGTTTCTCCTTCCCAGTGATCAAAAAACGAATAAATGTTTTTTAATAATTATAAACATGTAACGTAAGGGGTAAGTAGATTATAACAGGTAGGGAATACTTTTTAAAAAATATTAACAAAACCGGTTTGCCACCAACAATCATCTTACAATATGTTAAATGTGAAATATTACACTGAAATGAATATTCTGTGTAAAAAGAAGTAAACAATTTATTGGTGGCTTACTTTTTATGTATGTATTGTTAATATAAATATTGACATAATTTTTTATTATAATATTTTTAACAATTACATAAATTAAAATGAGCGAACTTTTACGTATATTTCTTTCTGTAGACACAGTTGTGAAAGGGAGAGAGATATTGCTCTTATTCTCACGTTAATTGATTCTCCAACAATGAAAGTAACGCTTCATTTGTTTGTATGATTCGACAGTCGCTGAAGAGTTATCACAAGCTAAGCGCATTGCACCTAAGCGTTATTGCATTCACCTCTCATGCAATCGATACACGCTTGGGCGGAGCACCTCTTGTGCAAGGAAGGCGATTAATAATACACGCTCTGGAAGGCAACCTCATGCTTTCCCTTGTCCATCGCGCGGGGCAGGTGCAAGTGGCAGCACTGACACATCAAACACAGGAACGATCTCCTACATCCCATCAGTGTTCTAGATTTTCTGTTGTTTAAGTATTTATCATAAATAAAATTATGAGAGATTTTTTATCTCAACAATAAATAAATAAATAAATTTATTGTCAAAAAACAGTACAAACTGCGTATGACCACGTGGAGGGAAAAAAAAACTAATTTACTCTCCGGAAGCAAGCAAGGGACCATCCCATCAATTCCGATCAAGGGCCCTAAGGCAGAGGCGGATTCAAAAAATTCAGCAAAAATTCCTAGATAAGATAAAAAGTTAGCTGCGAGTTATAATACTAATAGAATGTCAATATGTTTGTAATTTTAAGCAAAAAATTACATGTAAGTTATTATCGAACTATAGATTATTCTGAGTATAGTGCTTAAAAATTGAAATAACACTAAATTCACGATTTATTGTTACAATAGACCCGCCCCTAGACAAAGCCTAGAGAACCTGTATGATAAATCCGCCTCTACCCGAAGGAAAACCGGAGAAAAACCCGGGCCAGGATGGGGCTACAGAATTTATGTACACAAACGTGCCAATGTTGAGTACACATAAAACTAAATTAATATGAGCCATAAGACAACACAATCATGCAAGAAAATAGTTTTTGAAATTGTTATAAGTTGTTTAAAAAGTACTACAGCAATGGCGTGATAAAGCACAAGACGAATTTAACTTTTGTTAAAATCAATAAATTCTTTTACAGTGTAGAAGCACTGGTGCAGGAGGTAGTTTTTAACCGCGGATTTGAAGATATTCAATTTCATAATATCTTTTATATTCTTGGGCAGGGAATTATATAGAACGATTCCCGAATGGTATGGTCCCTTTTGGCAAAGAGTGGTTGACACTCTAGGGCGATGAATATTACTACTATTGCGTGTATAGTGTTCGTGAACGAGACTGTTTCGTATAAAGCAAGGGTGGCACTTCAGTAATTCGGTCTTAACAAACACGACCGTTTCATAAATATAAATGCAGGGAAGTGTTAAGATATTTAATTCCTTGAATAAAGGTTTACAAGAGTTTCGGGGGTGAGATTTACAAATTATCCGAACTATCCTCTTCTGAATTCTGAAAGTTTGAATACTCTGACCGGAATTACCCCAGAAGGTAATGCCGTAACGTAAATGGGAGTAAACGTTTGCAAAATATACGCAACGGGAAATACGTGGACTAACTGCGTTAACTAAGATTCGGAATGCGTAACACAATTTGCTTAATTGGGAATTAAGATTGTCAATGTGACAATTCCATTTGAGGTTGTCTTGAATATGGAGACCTAAGAATTTTGTATTTGTAACAGTTTTTAATTGTGTTCCGTTTAAAGAAAGAGAAACCTGGGGTAAAGATTTTGTGATACTATTGTGAAATGACATAGACACTGTTTTGTCAGTGTTTACAATGAGACGATTTGCATGGAACCAAGTCGAAAGGTTAGACAAAACTTTTTGAGCATTGGCGTGTTTACATAGTAAATTAGTGTCATCAGCAAAAAGAACCATTTTGCAATCTGATGTGGATGATGACATGTCGTTCACATACAATAAAAAGAGTATAGGGCCGAGAATTGATCCTTGGGGTACTCCGCAAGTAAGTGGCTTTGTTTCTGAAAGACAACGCTCAAGTATTTTATTTTTAGTATAGGATATTTCTACTTGTTGATATCTATCTTTTAAATAAGAAGTTAGCCATTGATGTGGAAGTCCACGAATGCCTAAAGAATGCAATTTGGTAAGGAGAATTCCGTGATCGATGACATCGAATGCTTTGGATAAGTCAAGAAAAACACCCTGAGGATTTTCTCCACTGTCTAGAGATGTGGTAACATCGTTTAAGAAGGAAAATATGGCGCTTGTAGTGGAAAAGGATTTCCTAAAACCGTGTTGATCGTCAGAGAGAATGTTATATTTTGATAAAAAATCTAGAAGACGCTTATAGAACAATTTTTCTAGGATTTTTGAGAAAGTGGGTAGTAGAGATATTGGTCGGTAATTTCCAATATTAAGTTTGTTTCCTTTCTTGTGTAAAGGTTTCACTTTAGCTCTCTTAAATATATTGGGAAACACCCCTTCCGATAAAGAACTATTAAAAATATTTACGAGTGGATTTAATATAGCGTGGGACGAAGATTTAACAATAAACTCAGGTATATCATCTATGCCTCGTGAAAATTTGTTTTTTAAGGAGCTGATGATTCCCATGACTTCACTGGCGTTAGTTTCGGAAGTGAACATAGAATTGGGTATGTGGGTGGTAATAATTGGAGGACATTGATTTGGATATATTGAGTTCGTTATGTTTTTAATAAAAGACTTAACCATGAATGTTGGAATATTCCTTTTGTGATGCGATCCCGAAAAACCTAGTTGTTATACTGTTCTAAATGCTGTTACAATCCCCTCCAGTGGCAAAGGAATTAGCGTGCTCGCTTACCATCAATTCCCGGCGGGACCATAAAAATTGTAGCTTTCAAAATTAATGTCCCAGTGCATATAATTGTGACTACTAGAAGGCGAACTCTCCTCCAACTGTTAACTCCTATTAACTCTTACTATTACTAACTACTCCTACTAACACCTCCACGTGGACCCAGTTGTTGGTACACTCAGCTAACCGGCTCACACACTAACAATAACCCATACCACCCATCTCCTACCTCCTATAAATCCATATAGATAAGCTTCAGTACCACGCTACATTTTCCATTTACAAATACTACTATAAAGAAGAAAAAAATCTGCTACATTGTGAGAAATGAACCCTTTTTTGAAGTTCATACAAACGTGCACTTGTCTATGATACTTTGAGACCTCCCTACTACAGGTGAAGTATATGTAACCCGCAACACTTACAAATATCTACGTTATGCTATGTTGTCTAACTAATCTTTTGAAGTGTAGTCTTTCCGTATAAAAAAGGTAATCTCGAATATAATCTGTATTATCATGAGTAAATGAATCGTTCATACACGCAGAGAATCAAATGTAAGACAAAGAAACTAATAATTTTGTTGGGGTTATTGCTGTCACATTATTCAATGTCAACGAATTTATTTATTAATATAAAGTAATGCTAATTCTTCATTTAAGCTCTGGTATGAGTATTTGCGCAATATTTCAAGAATATTTCGTGTCAAGAATGTATTATGTGCCTTAAAAATTAATTTACATATCGAATCGAGAAACAGACGTTATAAATATAGAAAAATTTGAAAAAAATTACCCGGTTTTCTTTTGGGTAGAGGCGGACTTCTTATACAGATTCTCTAGGTTTTTGTCTAGGGGCGCGTCTATTTGAAACAATAAATCGTGAATTTAATGTTATTTCAATTCTTATGATTTGTAAACACAATACTCAGAATAATCTATAGTTCGATAATAATTTGTACATGTAAAATAATTTTTGTGTGTTAAATTACAAACTTGTTGATATTCTATTAGTATCATAACACATAGCTAACTTTTAATGTTATGTAGGAATGTTTCCTGAATTTTTTCAATCCGCCTCAGCTGTATTACCTTTGATTGGAATTGATGGGATGGTCCCTTGCTTGTTTCCGGAGAGTAAATTAGCTTATTGTCCTCCACGTGGTCATACGCACTACGAAACTAATTTTTGACAATAGGTTTATTATTATTATTATTATTTCCATCTTGTTCACGACTTTCTGTCGGTTTCTTGTTGTTGGAGAAGTCAGAGACTCGCATTTATGGTGATTTTGTTGTGGAGAGAAACATCAAGGCGTTATCATCAGACATCACATATATAAGAATCGCCGAACTATGCGGGATGTGTTTAGGATAACTGATTTTTGCTGTAATTGGAAGTTTTGTGGCTTGAGTTCCAGTTCTTGCAACGATTTGAACGGGGTCGTGGGCACAACTCCCATGTTCGACAGTATTATTGGGATTACTCTCACACTGTCATATTACCATATGTCCTTAATTTCGAAGAAAAGGTCAAAGTAGTTTGAAATTTTATTTTTGTATGATAGTTCCAGATTATTGTTGTTGTGATGGCGATGTCTATGAGGAGTACTTCTTTCTCTTTTTTTCCTGCTAAATTTTTTCATTCATCTCTTAATGTTCCGTGTTCTTCTGATGTAAACCTAGATATTTGTATGTTTCCTCTTTATACATTGGTCCAATTTCAGGTAGCTGTTCTCCTTCAGTTCTAGCAAAAATTTGTTCCCCCCTTTTTATTGTTTGTGTTCTTCATTTGTCTAAGCCAAATATCATTTTTATGTCTTTAGAGAAATTACTTGTTAGTTCAATCAAATGTTTCAGTTGATTTTCTGTGGCTGCAGAGAGTTTTACATCACCCATATAGACAAGATGCGATAGTGTGAATTCTATTTTTTCCATGCGGGTTTAGGGCCATTTATTATTATTATTATTATTATTATTATTATTATTCCCATCAACCCACGATCTGACATACTATTGTGAGTCTCCATTTTTGAAATATATTAGATATTTCCTAAAAATATTTGTAAAATATTCATTATTTCGAAATTTTAAGTCTAAGAAATTAAATAATTTTAAGTTTTAGAAATTAAACATTTTCTTTCGGAAAAGATTGATTTTTAATATTTTTTGTTGTTCAATGTATTGAAATGTCGACGTAGAGATGTTGTCTTCTTATTTTTCAAAAACATTTTTGGACCATAACTTAGTCCAGTATTTATCTATATTAATACGAGAGAAAGACTATTTTCTTAGCTCTGTTTATAGCCTCTTGTTAATAAATGAGATGTTAGGAACTTCTTTCGAAACGAGTAATTATGCTGAAGAAAATGATGGCAGCTACTATGAAGAAGGAATTGTTTGAAAAGATCTCACAGTAATTTACTGTGATATTAAAACATTATATAAGATAAACGTTGAAATAATTATGCCGAGCCGTGACGTTCCACTTAGCAACACATAAATCGTAGTATAAATTATACACTGACTTTTATGTAATTAAACCTTTAGGGAAGAAAATGAAGGTGTTTCTTAATTTTCTTTCACGTCTATCCTTCCTAAATATTTTTGGACTACATATATTTCGTGTACTAATATTTTACATGAGATAATGTGGTACAATCGACGTTCATAATCTGCCTCTCTCACAAACGGGTTATCAACACTTCCATACTAATAAAAGCGAAAGTGTGTCTGTCTGTTTGTTACCTGATCACGACTAAACCACAGAACCGTTCGTCAAGAAATTTGGCAAGGGGATAGTTTAGATGTCCGGGATGAACAAGGGTTAACTTTCATTTTTAAATTGTATGATGAGAAAGATGGAAACGGTTTTTGGTCATAAATGTTCGATAAAAAAAGTTATATTTGCTTACGTTGCCTTAACGGTTAGACATAGGTGACAGCTGTGAATGAAGCCCTACCGGTGGCGGTGTTGTCGCTCATCACAAGTCATCTCTGGTTCGATTCCCGATGAGAAAATTTGTAGCGTTTCACATTAATGTTCATATAGCTGTGACTACTGAAAAGCAAACCTTCCTTCCTCTATCCAGCTCCTCCTAGAATCAATAACTCTAACTGTTACTAACTACTTCTACTAACCCCTCCACGTGGACCAAGTTGTTGGTAAACCCAGATAAGCGGCCCACCAACTAACAATGACCTACATCCTACATCCTATAGCCCCATGTAGATAAGCTTCAATAGCACGCTACATTTCCCATTTACAAGTACAACAATGCAAAAACTGAATGGCGGTCTTGTTTGCTTCAAAGAGTTCTACAAAAAAGTCCGCAACATCATATGTCTGTCTACAGAAATTTACCTTTGTTATCGATAAAAATAGAAGGGTTTAAATGCTTCAGTTTAAGACAGTAATTTAAGATAAGACAATAAATAAATAACAAATTGAATGAATTATTTGTTTTGTGCATTTAAAGAAGATAAAAAACATCTTTAAATCGTAAAACTTCGACCATTAGCGTAAATTTTACAACAATTTTAATGAAATGGTGCAACCGCGTCGCGCTTCAGAAGCGAAAATTCGACCGACGCGGCTCCCACGAGATGGTGAATGCTGGCAAGTTTTGTATTAAATTTGTATTATTATCAATATGAAAAATTAAGATGCTATAAATATTTTTCAAACCAGTAAGTAAAAGTATTTTGATCGCACAATATAGATTTTTTCGTAAGTTAAAGAAAAAGTCCGGCACAAGGCCGGGTAATCAGCTACTCGTTTATGACCGTAAGGAAGTACAAGCAGCGTACGTAGAATAAAATCACTAAAATTTCTAAAACCGGCTTAAATAAACAGAGTAACATGTACTAAATGTTATTTCTGCTTGAAAATCGTACCTCACCGACCATTTAAATGAAATAATTGCAATTATAATTGATGGTGTAATACATTGCGTCTTATGGAGAAAACATTTTCAAAATAAAATCAACTTTTAAATCACGAAAGTGATGGAAGTTTACTTTGATTTGTAGTAAATTTTCCTTTGTAGTATTTTTTATATCAATTTTATCTGTAGGTTAACGGACATTACAAAAATATATTCCACTTTTTCCGAGGTGAGATGCATAAATCTGGAAACCGTTTCGCCCGGCCGCCATGTTTTTACGTGCTATTGTGCATTTCAAACGAGTCAAGCGAGTTCCTGAATATTGTTTGTGCTACATTATTAACTGATAGATACAAATTAAATCATGTTTTTTCTTCATTATTATTGATATTGTAGTTTCTTGTGACAATTACAATAAAAATAGAGAAAACAATTATACATCCCGGTGAATTGACTCACTTGGGAGTGCTGCTGTCCCGCCTTAATACGAGCCTAAGCTATGACTACGTTCTTGACTAATTGTTAGTTGAGGGAAAAATAAGCAGTGTTTTGTTTCCGCGAGGCAGCTGTTTACCCGTGGGCGGGCGCTGTTCATTTTTTCCCCCTGCGTAATGCAGACTCAGTTACGAGGTAGACGTACTCCCAAGTTACTTCAGCTAATGTTCCAGCCGCTGCTTATATTCCGTCGTGGCCATAAATAAACGGAATGTCTGCGGGAGCTTAGACCAGTGAATGTTCGCAACGCGTAATTGTCCTGCTGAAACTCAAGAAAATTGGGAATATATGAAATTTACAACGAGAAGATTTTCTCTTTTGTTAACTACTTTTTGCGTTATGTTGTATGGTAAGAAAACATCTAGTAGGGATGCAAACCGTCCCTATTTTGTAGGGGTTCACTCTACTTTTCGAAAGTTGTCCCCCTTTTGAAGCGACCTGAGAATGTACCTATAAAAAAAATTTTACGCTAAAATAGATGAATGACGAAAAATATTATTATTAATATATATGTTTCCGTTCTATTGACTATGCTAATTGATTCAAAGGGGTGTATAATTTAAATTTATGAACAATTGCGGGAACTGTACTGACAATATTAATTTATTCATACAGTAATTATTATTCGATGGTACGAGGTGTTATAGTGGACACAGTGAGTTCAGTTCGGCATTACTTTATTCTTTTCGCAACAAATGAGCTTCAAAAGTTGAAAATGTTTGGTAAGTTGAAGAAAAGTTGTAGTGGAGGCAAATTTAGTGATAGCTACGAGCAGAAGCCACAGAGTAACATGCGGATAGCATGTATTATGCAGAATTAATATTATGCAGTATATAATTTAAATAGTATTTTTATTCCGTCGAATTTCACGAATCTTGCGTTCCTTTTTTTACTTGTTCAAGTTGTTCCAGAAAACATTGTTCTCTTTATTTATTTATTTTATGAATTGGAACGATGTCTGGAGTGGATGTGTTAATGTAGATGTGTGAAAGTTTTGTTCTGTGGATAACTTATCAACGAAACAAGAAATGAAAGCCACATTTTAAAATTATATTTGGTTTTATTTGGAATAGAGCTCAATTTTTGTACAGTTCATTCCGACATTTTGTACTTCCGTTGCACCATTTCCGGTTTCCGAAAATTTTGAGAAATGAAAATAATTATTTTTAATCCTAAGCTTGCCTTTTAATTTTTCGAAACTTGCGAATTTGGAGTGATTTTTGTTGTTCCGTAACAACTTAAGTAACAATATTCTACGTAACGGACGAAACATTTCTAATACATTTTCACTAACTGGAAAAAAAATCGAAATGTGGAGAATACTACAACACGAGCCATTCTTAAAATCAATAAAAATGTGTTTTAAAGGTGTGTATTAACTTGTATATTACTCCTACGAAAACAGAAATTGAATATCTTATTTAATATAAAAGTTATTAAAGAAAATGTAAAAAAATTTAAAATGTAATGTATACTACTCGGTTACTCGGTTGTGAAAAATACTTCATATATATTTTCTCCGAAATACTTGGGGTAGAGAATTTTGATATCCTCTAACCATTTCTGAATTTCTGTTTTACCAATTTCAAAGGACGATTAAAATATATTTTAGTTTCTTTCAGTGTACTTCGAGAAATTTATTTTAGTTTTCTTATGAAAAGAAAATTTTCATGAAAACGGGAATGAAACATGTTCGTGTTAAAAAATATCCTTAAACATTCAGAAAAATTGGGTAAATACAAGATCGTAATGTATGTGCTAAGAATTACACATTGGAGAATAACCTACATAAAAATTGCATAAATAGTGTACGGGTGAAATTACACAAGGATGATTCAACCCATATTATGATGGAAATAGTGTAATAAATTGCAATTAGAGTCCCTCGATTTTCCGGGAGGCATGCATGTATTCCTGAGTTCTTTGCAGAGTATTTCTGTATGATATATATGACACGACTCGTGTTGACATAGAGCTACGTCCCAATGACCTTCGCCCTCTCTCTGGCGGCTGCAAGTGACTTTTCTCTCGAAGCAAGGAATCTTTCTGTAAATCACAAACTGACGCGGAGAGAAAGTTCCAGGTGCACGCATTCTTTGTAATCAGCGCTTCCCACCTCGCTCCCATGCAGTGTGTCTCATGTCTTCGGATTACAGGCAACACAAATAATTACAATACTGTTACTGAACTAGTGGTGCAAAACCATTGCGTATACTTTCTCATATACGTTTTTCCATCTGCAGCATAAGAGAGTTTCAAAAAATATCGTAAAAGTGTTATTCAATGTAATTTCGTTGTATATAGAAATTGATGTATTTCCTGCCTGCTGTGCGTTTGCTGTCATTCTATGTATTTTATCATGATCATATCCTTCATTTCAGTTTACGAAAAGTTTATTCTACGTCTGTTTGGTCCATTCACACTGCATTCAAGCTTCTTGAAACAGTAAGCAAATGTGTAAGTGTAGCAGACAGAAATTATTTTACTGCGCCTATACCAAACTTTCAAGCAAAATACCGCTTATACGGATGTTATGCATACTAATTGTACTTTACGTACAGAAAATTTAAGCAAAATCGTTGGAGCCGTTTTTGAGAAATATTCGAAAGAGTACATTGACCTTCATGTGAAGTACTCTTTGCTTTAAAAAAATCAGAGTACGTGCATCGACAACAACTAAATTCTACCGTAAATGCGAAATATGAATTAAATTGATTCATACGTTTATTTAGGAAGGACGTTATGCCAAAAACAACTTTTTCTGAATCAGAGATAACCAAAACGGATATTTCCGTCGAAATCTCGCTTTCGAGTTTTTTCAAGATTACAAAACTTTTTATGTATATGTGAAAGTAAAATGTTAGATAAAAATACGTAATTACTGTACAGTTGAACCCCTCTTAACCAGCTCATCCCACGGAGCAGTTTTTTTTTCTCTCTTTCAGCATATAATAGCTGCCAGGTAGTGACTCAAAAATTGTTCTTTCCTGGATAGTAAAACGACATAACGCGATGTTAGGTGTCCTGCGAGTTTATGTTTGTGGTGGGTACAAAGTGGCGGATTCCCCTCTCGCTTCCGAATCTATTTTTCTATGAATCATTTTTTTTCCTCTTCGTTTTCGTATATATGTGCACTCCTGGAAAATGAAAAAAGAACACCATGCAGAAAATAACTGAGAAATATTAAAGTTGCACAGAACCCTACGAGAGGGCAGTTAATGCGATGGTCAAAACCGCAGCGCTGCGGGCAAACCATATGCTGTCGGTGCGCTCGTTTGTTGTGTACGTCCTCGAGAATGTGTCAATATAATTTCCTTCTGGTGGGTCCACGAATTCATGGTATTCTTTTTTTCATTTTCCAGTGGTGTATTTACATACAGAACATATATACAATGAGTAGCAATGACGTCCAATTTACGCCCCCCCCCAGGGGACTTACATCTAGTAAGTACGTGTTTCGCGAACAGGGGGCCCCGAGCTGAGTCTGGCATTGCTTCTACTTACTTGTGCCATGCTCCTTCCTTTCTCTTTCCTGACCTCCCTTGGTCATCTCTTGTTCTTTTCGATCCCGACGCCATTAGGGCTAGGGTATCTTTCATTTTCCTCATATCTCTCATTTTTACATCCTACCCCTTATTCTTTGTTCCCCCTTATGTTATGTACCTCCTTCATTTTAGCCCCCCCTCGATTTGATGTATGTTGTGAGATATGTTTTGGTGTGTTGTAGATCAGGAGGGTTTGTTAGTGGGTAGTGTTGAATCATTCGACGAGTCCCACAAGCGGGGAGAGTCATGTTGGCTCTCCCTAGTGCCTAACTGCATTTTCCCTACCTGTACACGTTTTTAGGGCTCCAACGACCTTTGATGTGGACATGAGCCGTAAAGCCCCACACAAAAAAACGTCCAATTTACTTGTTCGTTTGTGATAACCTGATGATATCGTAGTTTCTCTTTGAACGAATATCGATTTTTCACGGAATCTCGGATTAACCGGCCATACGGTAACCGACCCGATCGGTGAAGATGTGTTGTAATGTAACTCACACATTTGATTATTTTTATTGTCCATAGAATTTAGTTTTATCTGTACGTAACATTTATGCAAGTTGGACCTAAAATTTACAGTTCTGAAAATAATGAAGAATGTCGAGATACTGAACATAAGTCATAACGTTAGAAAATTATTCGTCACATAAATAATCTATATCAATAAATATTAAATTCTGTTCGTTGGTAAGAGCATCACTTGAGATCGACTGGACCGATTTGGCTAATTAAAAAAAATGTTCGTAATAGTCAGAATAAGGTTTACAGGGAAAGAAAAAATTGAAAAGTTACCCGGTAATATGGAAAATTCGGGAGATACTGTAAGTGCTTTTTTCTGTGGGAGTTTTGTATCAACTCAAGATCATAACTCACGATTCGGACGATGGATTCGATGCGTAATTCTTCTTTTGTTTTGTTCGTTATGGTCCTGGACGAGTTTTCTGGAAAAAAATTCTGGACGATTACAAAGAAAAGTCGAAAACTTCGCACAAACTTCAAAAATCATAATGTTTGTAAGCACTCTCTATCAGACTTCACGATTGTACTCCTCCTCAGATTGAATATCCGTGGCCACAATCGTTAATGGATACAATGATCATTCAGAAATATGTTTCTTTCTCATTTCTAATTTGTTTACGCATTTAAAATGGTTTTTCACAAATTCACAAAACGATAACAAATAGATGTATTGAAATTTGGGTAGGTCAACGTCTGTCGGATCAGCTAGTGAAACGTATAACGCTTTGGCAAGTCAAGCCCGCTGTCACACTCGTACTGTATTTCCCAGAAAATGCCAACAAACATGAAGAAGAAAAAATAAAAAATAAATAATAAAGTGATAAATGGTTGATCGTTTGACTAGCGTCTGAAGCAACCATTCCACCATGAACCAGCCCACCCTGGGGTACACACATCGATAAATTCGTAAGCAAATCGTCCGATCTGACGTTGCGCGAAGGAAAATTCATTCGTTGTTTCCTCCGAGAGAAAGGAGGCAAAATGGAAGACACCTGCACTCCGAAGCGGACTTTGAATTGCTTGTCTCGGTGTAATCTGAGAACACCATATAATACGTTTGCGATAATTAATTGTGTTGAACTTGAGCATCACTTATAACCAGAGCTTTATATGTTGCTGCCACATTACTTAACTTTATCGCAGGACATGCCGACAAGATATAACGTAAAGTACTTTGGTATTAAAAGGTATAATTGCAAAAAAAAAAATCATTTCCTTATGTCTAATTAATTTTTAAAATTTTCTTTGGAATGGCATTTTAGTATTTCTCATATCCTTCAATTAAAAGTTGTTTATCTTTTTTTAACATTTTTGTTGGAATCAAATAACTAAAATTATTACTAGTGTAAAAATAAATTCGTATGGAGCAATGAGATATATAGGTTTTTCGAGTTATATTATTTTCACAATACAGTGGGACATAGTTTACCCAGACCAGTTTTATTATCACTTTTTTTTCACTTATAATTTAGTTTCAAAGTTTAAGAAAATTTGAAATATGGTAACTTGTGTAAGGCTTGTATTACAAAAACATTTACATTAACGTTATTGATTCTAATATGAAAAAATATTTTGGTTGAGTCTACGACACATTTTTTTAGTCAACCAAGACACTATCAAATATAAAATTAGAGTTATTTACTGCATTCAGTATGCTGTTGTTTGGATTAAATACGACATTTGGCGACAGAGCGTAAATGTAATTACGAGTTCCTAGGGTGTTCCCAGAAAGGTCATGTCCATGGGTCATCTCTCTTGAACATTTCTGTTGAATAATAGTGCAATACATATATTTTTCTCTGTTCTCAGTGTTTCGTAAATATTTTGTGAATTTAATTTTCAGGCACAATACATAAGTGTTCTCTCTATTGCTCGCAATGCTTCATTGATTTCCTCCTGTATCAAGCGAATTATCCGGATCACTGCTAATCACAGTTTGTCCATATAAGCGAAGTTCTGTAATAAATAAAAAACAAATATTAGTTGTCACTAACTACTAACAACCTTAACCTGACTTTGAATTGTTTGTCTCGGTGTAATCTGAGAACATCATACCATACGTTTGCGATAATTAATAGTGCTGAACTTGAGCATCAATTGTATCCGGAGCTTCTCTGGTGCTGCGTAACACTACGTAACTTTATCGCACGACATGTCTACAAGAGATAATGTAAAATACTTTGTTATAAAAAAGCATAATAATCAATACTAAAATAAAACTATTTAACTCATCTATTATTAAATTTTCTTTGAAATGATTTATTAGTAATTATCATATCCTTGAATGGAGATTCTTTATATTTATATTTTGAACACATTTGTTGCATTCATTTTTTTTTTCAATTCTCGGAGCTTCGTAAACACTTTAGTTACTTCATTTTTATATACAATACATGACAAGCGTCTTTCACGCAGCATATTGCTTTATTGTTTTTTTTAATATGATCAAATTAATTTGTATATTTTATGTGAAGAGCTCTCTATATTTCGACATGGATTTACGCCATCGTCAGGTAACCAAGTAATAACAAATTATGACAACAGGGCGAATGAACATGATATCACCTGCTATAACCCTATTCAATTCTCACATATACCTGACTTCATTTATATCATTTCCGGAGCAGTTACTATTCCATGATATTCTCCCCTGGTGTATCGTCGTAACCTCAATGAAACCGTGATTGACACGTGGATGAGGGTTGTGTAGCCCCACCCTAATTGCACACGAGACGCGTACGCACTCACGCGACGTCGAAACAACGCATGCCTCTCACGCAACACGCACAATTACATGGGTGGATCCGCGCGAGTGGATTAGAGACCCACGAGACTCGCTCGGGTCAATAGGGGGTCTCGGCTGAGAATCCGTGTTTGCTTTTCTTTGCGGATATCCAATTATAGTTTCTGTTTTATACTTGTGTAAATTTACGGGAGTTTTAGTTTTTCTTGCCGAATGTCTGAATCGTGCAACTCCATACGTAGTATAAGAAATTGCAACCTTCTTTTCTGGGATTTGCTTGTTTTTGCCTTTACCACATACTTGTCACTATTATGTGAGTATATATGGTATGAAGATGGGATGGAAAGAATGAAATAAAGTGTTAGGTTTAAGTTGAGAGTGTTTGCAGAATGAATGGCTATGGATCGAGGTATTACAAACCCCGATGCTGACATACATTATATCGATACGTCGGCAAGTTTTATTTTTGAATTTTATTTTATATGACCTACACACAAAAGCAACCAAATCCTAGTGTGAATCATTCTTTTCCTGTTTTTAAACCATGTGTTTCAAGCACTTACACAATTATGAGTACAAAAACGAAATTATGGAAACTTATTTTAAGTGTGATCGTACATGTATTATGTTGTACATGTATTTTGTTGATATGATAACACTTTTTATTCTTAAACTAGAAGTTTGCTGAAATGTTAAATCCGTCTCTGCCTTGGGGCCATTGATGAGAATTGATGGGATGGTCCCTTGCTTGCTTCCGGAGAGTATATTAGTTTATTGTCCTCCACGTGATCATATACAGTTTGTAACTGTTTTTTTTAAAAATAAATTTATATACTTATACTTATAAATGAAAAAAATACAGTTTTTCTCCACATAATGTATCCTGTTTTATTTTCAAAATATTTTGAATAAATATGAAAAAAAAGAAAAACAAAGTATTCAGCATATAAACGGAAAAATAAATAAAAATAAATTATTTGGTGTCCAAAGTACTAGAAAGTGTGCGAAAATGTACAAGCTAATTTACACTCCAGAAGCAAGACTAATAAACCAATGCTCATCACAGTACTTCAAGGAAAACTGGAAAATACCCACACCGTTCTTTTACACAATCATTCAAAGATGTATTATTGATCAAATTGTTTGTATTCTAAGTAACAATACTTGGTAAAAGGAAACATACCGACTGATTTGTGAGATTATCTTATAAATGTTTTCTTTTTCTTTTGAATTCAATACTTCTCCTACTTTTATTCTAGTTTCATGAACTTTTATGGAATGATGAATTTAAAAAGATCAAATACTTTTCCAAAAGTCGTAATCAACTATGTTGAACAGTAACACAGAAGTGATACTTCTTTTAAGCCGTTATACGTCATGAAACTCGAGTTGTGATTTTGAGTGAAGCGATCATGCACAGGAGGATTTGTGTCTGATGAAGGAACTGTCAAAGAGAAATAATAGTTAAAGCCTCCTGATATTATAGTGATAAAAGTTTAAAACTCAAGAGTTGGTAGAATAATCAAGTTATGTTTGGCACAATAATAAAGATAGGTGACAACTTTCGGTCAGGTGAAAATGGTGACGACCCGGGAATCGAACCCGGGATTTCTTCTTTGATCGCAGGGGTGTTAACCACTACACCACCCGTTCGTCTGGGTGGAAGTGGTGAACAGTTATGGAAGGCGAACGGGTGGTGTAGCGGTTAACACCCTTGCGATCAAAGCAAGAGACCCGGGTTCGAGTCCCGTCTGGTCGCCATTTTCGTCTGACCGGAAGTTATCGCATATCTTCTCCACGTGCAGAGTACACGAAAAAAATATACGCAAGAAAGAAAGGTGCTCAAAAATTGGTTTATGCAATTGTTGGAAAGATTCTAGAGCAGGGATAATTCAAAATTAATTTTAGTGGGAGAAATTAAAAATATAAAAAGGATGAAAAAAGTAATAAAAAAAGGAATATAATTGATTTATTCGTAGATGAAATCTATCCCACCGTTGGCTGATGGGGACCAGAGGTATCCTGGGATGTAATCTGAAGAATGAGTACATTATTTTGAATTGAAGAGGACTCATTTTGAAAAATAAGAGAGTGTCCAAATAAATATTCAGTAATTAGAAATTGTATTTTTGTATTGAAACACGATTTGAATGAGTTAATTTGTAGGAAATAAGAAATATCTATTATTTATTATGACTTTATCTTTCATAATATTAGCAACAACAAAAAATGTTTCACTTCATGTACGTATGAGTTTCCCACACTTTCTATTTATCTCACAATTTTATATTTTATTTTTCCTGGTTAAGTTAGCTCTAGCTCTAATTAAACAGGTTTCTACTACCTGAGAAGAATGAATCAATTCTTAAAGACTGATCAACTTTAATTGTTTCCCGCGAGAGTCCAGTAACCCGCTCCTCTCACGTATTCCGAAGTTATTCCATTATATTTTAGACTGCACCACGTCAATTAATGGATGAATGAGTACAGTGATCTAGATTCACGTAATTTCTTAATTAACTCTTAAACTAAAACTGTTCCTTAACTAGTCTCATGGAGTATGTCGAAGAATACAAACAAGATACTCGACTTTTAATTTAGAAGCGTCCGGTAGAGTAGAAACGCGTGGTACTGATACACGGTTCTCCACACAGACTCTACAAGAATATTTAATGGCTCATTTGTGAACAAGTTGTTCCATTATTCCTTACTTTAATTTATTCCGATAGTAACTCCGTCCTCGCGGCTTTTCTTGCACGAGATCTGAGTTATTTTAAGTTTCCTACTGTTGTGTTCAAATTGAGGCACGAATGAACCAAATAAACAACATTAACTATGCATAAACAAAACAATAATAATACGTAGTGAGTGATAATAAATAATCAGAACATATTGCGCTCGTAAATCATAGAATATGATATTCTGTACATTATCTCTTTAGCCCCGGTTTCCCCTCCGGGTAGTGACGGATTTTCCATTGGCGGGAATGTCATTAATACATTTATTTTATTTATCTCGAATTTTTGCTGCACATAACATCTACAATTCATTTTGGAATAATAAATGAATAACAGTACGTATTTATTAAATAATTCCTTTTATAAATACTAATATGTAAATACGCAATGTGGAAGCGTGTCTGTCTGTTTGTTTCTTAATCACGACAAAACTACAGAACCGATCTTGAAGAAATTTAGCAAAGAAGATCGTTACGATGTTCAGGATGAACATACGCTAACTTTATTTTTTTAAGTATGAAAAGAAGGAATTTGAAGATAAATGTTGATGAAATCGAGAGGGGGTGGAAGGAATCGGTCATATTCACTTAAGCTGTCTAGACGATTAGAGATAGATGACAACCATGAGTGGCAATATTGTTCGCCTCGAAATGTTCTACAAAAACGGTCGCGACAGCAAATGTCTATCTACTAATGTTAATTTAAATTATCGGAAAAACGTTATTAAAAAATGGAAGTGTTGAAATACTTCAATTTGAGTGAGGAATTTAACTAGGAAACATTTAATCTTTATCAAATTTAATGAGTTCTTTGTTTTGTGCGTTTAACAAAGATAAAAAACATCTGTAAATCGTAAAGTTTGGACGAATGGTTTAGATTTTATAAGCGTTTTAATGAAATAGTGCAACCGCGCTGCCGCAGTTGTATCTTATCTCGGAAGCAAAAATTCGACCTGCGAGGCTTCCGGTGAGTG
>NNCF01127023.1:85732-159438 GCA_002313205.1 Laupala kohalensis
CTTGATCGGAATTGATGGGACGGTCCCTTACTTGTTTCCGGAGTGTAACTTGGTGTATTGTCCCCCACGTGGTCATACGCAATTTCCAACTGCTTCTTTGACAATGGGTTTATTATTGTTTATCATTCAGTCTCTTATTGACGTAACTAAATTCTTTCTAGTCCTATCCTTGTGATCTAGAAGTATAGCATTCAATAATCATGCGTAGAATATTCACAATGTTATTTATTTGATTTCATTATTATCACTGGAAGCCTGGCACAATCGGTTTTTATTTTACGGCTTAATGTTTGTATTAATTGTCAATTTTTCTCTCGAGTTGCAGTAAAAATTAACGCGAAACATAGGAATGTAAAAATTATGATGACGGTCAGCTCTCGTTTCCAAGCTGTCTGTCTGTCGATCTTCTCTCAGTTTAGTTCAATAATTTAGATGTCTACTCCTCGCGAACAGTTATTATAAATAATACGCCTCTTTTTCTTTATATAAATAATAATACTCACTAATTATATTTCAAGTTTGCAAAGAGGAACGCGCGCTAATATCAAAGAAAATGAAGGTATCATTTGTATTACGAAGCGGCAACTAACCTTGACTCGACTTGAATCTCCATTCCGCTCGGATTGTTCCAGAAGTCGCGATAGCATCTACAGCGAATTCTGATAAATATTTTGTCAAGAGAACCGGTTAGAATTTCTGTGCTTGTATATTACACGATTTCAATGCAATGCCAAATGGAGAAAACACGTTGTATCGAACTCGATATCGCGGTTACCAGATGACGTTATGATCACGACATTTACCGATAATTCTGATGTACTCTACTTATTTTTTGTTATCTTACGTTCGTGGCAGGTAAATGCGATCAAAGTGTGCTATTCCTTACTTACCTCCTACAACGTCACCCGAAATGAAATATTTAACATTTCGATTTCACAGAATTTCGCAAGAATAATTTATTTGATAAATACTTGTATACGGCCAGATTAAGCAGACAACAGTTTTTATTAAAACATGTCACAAGTAAAGATGAATCTTTAAAAACACATTAAAATGTAAAAACATTAAAACGTATACATAACGTTTCGGTACTAAGTATGACTCTTTTTGGCATAATTTAGTGTGACTTGAGCACCAGCTAAAAAAAATGTTTCATCTGAAGATGCTACAAAATTAGAACCGAAGCGTTTGTATAGTTTTAATGTTTTAATATTTTGATGTGTTTTTAAAGATTCATCTTTACTTGTGACATGTTTTAATAAAAACTGTTGTCTGCTTAATCTGGTTGTATACAAGTATTTATTACTAATTTGCGGACGAGATGTAGAGCTTATAATTTATTTAATAAAGAATTGGAAAATTGGGTGTGCACCACATTCTTCATTTTCTTTCCCATTATTCACTAAATTTAAAAGATTAAAAGAAAGTATTTATGCTTAATCATTTACTTTATCGGTTGTATTACTTCCTATATGAGAACATGTATGTTTTCTCTGGTGACTTTTTAGATACTCCTTCAAATATTATTTCTTCAATCGCCATTTATATGTATTGAAATTACTACAGAATTCTTAAAACGTTTTAAAGAGCCATGAAGATAGTAATGCCTTGCTGTTACGATCTCACGATTTAGCCTGTTACTGATGATTATCTTCCGATACTTCTTAATATGTATGCAAGTACAAAAATGTTACAGTGATATATAGGACGAACTTCATTTGAAATAGCAATAGGCCTCAGTGTTGGGAATAAAATCGGGACTGGATTTCACTTACTATTATATCATTGTTTGGAAGAAGAATCAAATACACACAAAAAAATGGTCAGTGAAAGTTTTTTATGTGTATAAAATTTAGATTACTTTTCATGGCACAAAATTAATTCATACTTTATTACTTTAGTTTATGATGAAAAATTAATCTGATACCTTAATATTTGTTCTTGAAATTTTTGTGAAAAATTATTGTGAAATTTGTTTTTGAAATTTTTGATAAACCTTTTTCCCTCCTCCCCCCTCCCCAGGAAATATATTATGTGTGAAGAGTTGAAGTGCGTCACGTCGTTCCACTATAAATCATTGAACAATCCTGCTGAATATCATTATTTCAATTTCTAACTTAAAATATCTCTTCTTTCTGTTCTTTTATTTGTATAGTATTATTAAACTAATATGTGTGAAAGTTCGTCCGAATTTTTTAAGTAAGTCTTGTATATTCTGCGTGAAAGAAAAAAATTGGTGAAACTGGAGGTATTTGCCACTTTTCATAGTCAATTCACAAATTTCTTACACTTACAGTAAATTAAAACAGGTTTTGTTCGAGTATGATATAGGACAAAGTGACTTGTGAAATGTGATTTACCTCTTGATATTTCATTGATTAATTACATATCTCATTGAAACAACACTGACATTTTTCCAAGAAACAATTCATTCATATATAATACACTTTTAAAAAATAGACCAAAAGGAGTTACGTGATATATCTTCCACGTGTACTGTCATGTGTGAATAACATTAAGAGAATATAAAATGTTAAAATAGTTCGGGTTATAAATTTAGTTTGGAACTATGTGAAAGTAGTATTACTAGAGTTGTACCATTAATCTCTATTCAATCTAAGCAACCGAGTTTCTCTCTGTCGAAAAATATAAATTCAACAAATACGTAACTACTTCAGCAGCGTTGCATTGCCTCTATCCTCCACGACATTCGGTGATAATTTTTCTGTCACGGAGCTTCAATAGATGATTTAATGCAACGTTTGTTCTACCAGTACATGGATAATATTAATAATAAATAAGTTTGTTGTCAAAACAGCAGCTTCAAACAGCGTATGACTACGTGGAGGACAGTAAACTAATTTACTCACCGGAAGCAAGGAAGGGATCGACACATCAATTCCGATCAAAGGCCCTAAGGCAGAGGCGGATTCAAAAATTTCAGCACTTTACTCCTAAGATAAGAATGAAGGTAGTTCGATACGTGTTACAATATTAATAGATTATCAACAAATTTGTTTTTAATAAAACACAAAAAAGTACTTTTCTTTTTGTTTTCATTCACGTATTGTTAACAATTAAGTTATCTATTCTTTTTTATCCATAATTTACAAATATTATAATATTAAAAATGATACTACGACGATTGTACTATTATGTGGGACCATATTATAATAGATCGGTTTTCCATTCACAATTCTGGGAATTACATCGAAATTATTTGAACCATTCTTGAGAGCAAATTCAGAAATAATATTGGCTCACTTAATAGTATAGGATTGAAGATTGAAGAATGGTTTATTACCATCCGGGGCTTGCATTTTTTCTAGTAACCACGTTTGGTAATTCTCCAACATAAATATTATACATGCAGCCAGGTGCAGCTGCTGAAGAAAAATGCGGCGATCAAATGAGCAAAGATATTCGTTCTGCATTTCGTTCGCTCTGAGTTGTGTAAGTGGAGGAGGGAACGGGGACAAATTACTGGAGTTCGAAAATATCTCGGAGCGTATTTTACCTTTCCGCATAGATCTGTCATGGTGATGTGTGACCAGCGATCCTTTTGGGAAACGTTTCCCAGGGAAGTTCTGTCGTGCGGACTTTTATCACGGAGGACATCTTGAAGTGGGGTGAGGCAGCTACGGTGGAGTTTAAATCATTCAACTCCGAATTTTCTCACGCACACAAAATGTATAAATAAACGCTATCATAGCAAAGACGTCGGGTGGAGAAATATTGAATATATTTATATGCTATTGAGAAGAGCATACTGTGACAGAAGATTTTTTTTCTTGGTTTAAAATAAATGAATTGAATCTCCTTTCGCACTCGATTAAATTTTTGGCTTGTTTCTCTTTATTGACTTATTTCGTAATAAAACTGTAAATTATCATTTCGTTATTTTTGTGCAACTCTCAATATATAGTTTACTAACTAACATTATAACTCATATCCCGTCCTCCATGTGTCGACCGCGCGTAATATCCGAAAATATTTCATATTTAGAACCTGATAAGTAGACCATGCATCATTGCGTTTATCGATACATTGCGCTTTTCAATAAATAAATAATTAAAGACTTACGACATTTAAGGAACGAATCTCTGACAAGTTCAGGAGAACTTAGAGAGGACTTTACGAAAATTTGTTAGAATTAGGATTTCTTAAATTTGTCTAATTTTACGAAAACAATATGTTTTTTTTAAAATTGCATAACTTGTTATATAACCTTTTGTAAACTTGTTGTACTATTATTTTTATTATTATTATTATTTGTATGATGATTGTTTTATACATGTTTCAACTTATACATGTATGATGATTGTTTTATACATGTTTTATACATGTATGATGATTGTTTTATACATGTTTTATATATGTTTCAGATTATTATTAAAATTTATTATTGTAAACTTTTTTGTAAATCATTTGTAAAAAGGGTTGTAAAACTTATGCAAAACTGGAAATAAATTTCAATTTCAATACCATATATTGTGACAAATAGTAACTACAGGTCCAGCGCAAATAAAACATCTAGGTCTTTCAAACTCTTGTCAGTGAACTTCTGAGAGTGCTAGGAAGTGGGACGATAATATCGTTGGAGCTAATTCCGTATTGTGGAGCAACGTACTTGATTGATTTTGTTAGCAGATGTAGACCACGTGTGCAGAAGATCGTTAAGTGAGTTTCTGTAGTCAGAGTAAAACAAGTTTCGGGAACTTGATTATTGGATATTGAATAATAATAGCTCAAATTAATTTATACTTCCCATTGATTACAGAAAAAAATCCCATCAACGAAATTCTTTATTTTATCATGAAATTCTTATGGGGTATAAAAATATGCGAGTTGATTGAATAAATATTTTACTTAATTTATCGTGTGGAGTGTGAAATGAGAAACCATTTATAAAGAAATAACGTAACAATAGAAAATTAAACACCAAATTATCAAACACAAACTCCTTATTGTCATTTGGGAAGCAATACATATGTCACTGAACTCCTTGAAAGTTATCAAGGGAAATATCCCATAAATGTAAAATGAAATCAATGTTAGTGCAACTAAAGTCGGAAGTAAATTTTTCAAGTTTTGGATTCTCTTCTGATAATATTGCTTCGCAAATATATCACTATTAAATAAACAGTTTTGTACAGACTATTTTTGGACAGAATAATTCTACTTATAATAACCGTGTGGATGTCCTATACATCACAAACAACATTTGTACTCTGACGATTTCAGTGTTTATGATATTTAAGTTGACAATATTGTAAAATTTAGAAATCATTTTGTGAGATTAACATATTTTTGTAAATGAACCAATATCTTCATTACAACTTAATTTTGTAAGAATCACTCTCGTCTATTAACACATTAATCCATAACTTCAACCTTACCATATATTCTTGATCTCAATTGCTAGGTCCTCGTATTTCCTAATTTTTTTTTCTGACTCAGTTGAAGTATTGTTGTGAGTCAGCGGAACAGCAATATCGATGATGGTGGCTGTCTTATTTTCCTCATCAATATGAAGGATAACTGGGCGATCATAATCCACTGTCTCGTCTGTCAGCACAGGTCTATCCCAATAGAGGACGTGCTTCTGATCTTCAAGTACTGCTGGCGGTTGATATTTATAATATGGTGTTACATCTCGTCTTAATAATTGGAAGTTGTTGATGGATTAGCTTGGCCACCTCGGTTATGCTTGCTTAAGAATTATTATTATTATTATATGTAAAGAGAAATATATTTCCACTCAATCTTGACAGAGTTGTGTTCAGTTTTTCCTTGATAGGAATTGATGTGATGGTCCCTTGTTTACTTGGAGAAATTCATTTGTTCGTCTAGTATTAACTGATTTTTTTTTTGCAATAAACTATCAACTCGTTCCTTCTTGCCCCAAGACAGTCGATATCAGTGGGAACTTCTTCCTAACGCGATCGTCCTAACTTTGGTTGCTTTCTACGCTGGAACGACTCCATCCACAAAGATTACTTTCGTTGTTCCGTATTTCGGTTCGCTAATTTATTGCTCCGAAAATTGCAGGGTAGCGGCCGGCATTCGTGCGTTTTGTTGCTTTTGCTTCGCCTCTTGTCTCCCAGGCGTTTCCTCGACTCGTTTCGCTCAACTCTTGAACGTATCGGAGGAATACGAGCCTTAGGTGACGTCATAGGTACGGGAAGTTTACGTAATATCTGTGTATCAGGAAGGGGCAGTGCCTTGGGCGTTTAATGTGATCACAGCGGTTTATCATTTACGCGTTCACTTATACCGTTGTAAGATTATCATTGATTCCATTTTCGTAAGAATGAACTTAAACTTTGCAAACATTTTACCTGAAACGACAATCTACATCCCTTGAACATTAACTTCAATTTACTTTTAGATTGAAAATATGCGATACTTTGACTAATTACTTCAAGAGAGTTGCTCAGATGACATTAAATTATAGACGAAATTTCCGTTCTCATCTATTTACTTCATAACAAACCCTCATCTCATCTCTACTTCCCTTTTTCTCTTTTATCCAATATGTTTATCATATTTCTAAAGGTACTTTTTTTATTTTCTTTTTCCGTCGTACTTAATGAATTGCCAAATGATATAGCATTACAAAGATGATTTTCTTGACAGCAATCTTATCATTATCGTACATATTATCTATGTCCCATTTGTTTTTTTTGTTGTAAAATACATTCTGAACTTGCTATAAGTTCATAAACAGATTACTAGGGAGTGTTAATCATACTTCTCTGCCCTGCCACAGGATGGTATTAAGAGAGAGCACATTTAAATGAAGACAAATATTTGTCCATGTTTAACTGAGCTTAGATATAACGGAACGATGTATTCGAGGATTGGTCATCCATAAAAGATTCTTTTTACAACGCCAACGTTTCGGCAATTTATTTTGCCTTCATCAGGGCTACAAAGAACATACACAATTTACATTATTTCTAGTACACTTTGAAACACCTTATTAACAAACAATATATCAATGATTACTCACGATCTATGAAATAACAGTTACAAAAACATACCACAAAAGAATTATTATAGTACAAAACAACATACCTGTACGATATGCAACCACATCATCATCAATTACCACCAGCCATAACCTCTAAATACATCCCACTACATGTCTACAATCTTCCTGGTGTAGGTCAAAAACAAAAATAAAAATGCCAATTCATAATTTGTCATGGCGAAGCAACTAAAATCCATTTGTCAATAATATTTTTGTACATGTTACTTAAATTGTCAGTATCAGTTTGTATGTTCAAAAGTTCTATCACTTACCTTAGTGATGTGAACAATTTCTTTAATTAATCTCTTTTTGTAATTAGGTTCAACTCGTAATATTTTTTCATTTTAAAAATAAAAACTGTGTTGATTTGCCAAAGCATGTTTTGCTAAAGCACACATAGGTCGAACTTTCTTAAGATCATATATATGTTGTTTGAATATCATTTTAACCGACCGTTTATATATATATATATATATATATATATATATATATATATATATATATATNGTATATATGTATATATGTATATATGTATATATGTATATATGTATATATGTATATAAACGGCCATACAACTGAACAATTAATTGAATGAAAAACGAAAAAAAATCGTTTATCAACGCTGCCGAATTATTTAAGAATCAGTTAGGCCACAATTGCGGGTGTTAAACAGCGATAAGCTTCTGTTTTTTTCAAGTGTTTTGGAAGTTGTGAATTAATCGTAACATAAAGTTGACTAGTATTTCAATATATGTTAGCTCTCTCAATAATTTCTAGTTTTTTAATTTTATGAGAATTATTCTCTGGAAATAGCTAAAATGGCTTGTTATGTATACGAAGTATGTGTTTTTGTCAAGCTTTGTACTAGAATTCGATATATTTACCCTCTTATATTTTCTCCCTTCATTGTCTTAGTGCATTATTTTCTGGAGTTCAGCTGGTAAAATACGAAAAGGAAACGATAGAAATTTTACTGATATAATGTTACTGATTTGCAGACGCTAAAAAATACATGTTTTAATTGTCTGATGCTGGCTCTTCACTTGGCGTTGTGGTGTTTGTGTAGCGCATTCGCTGTATTTGGCTAAATATTTGACGAACTCACAAATACAAACATGCCATCCTCGCATGGTTCGAACACGCGAATAACTCGTTCACGCAAATATTTGCCTTTTGATGTGCGACTAAAATGGGACAAGAGAACGGAAGCGGGTGTTCGCCTATGCCTATTTGCCACATTAGAGCAAATACATCCAATAATAACAAATAGCTTATCTACATTTGGCCATCTTGGTAAATACACAAATACGCCACGCCAAGACAAGTGCCGACGAGTGGCGCAATGAATTTTCATGTCACTTACGAAAGCGTCAACCTCTCACTAAACACACAAAACCGCAGAGAATCATCCCCTACTCCGATTGGAGATGTGTGTCACCCATATAGCAACATCCACTATAACAGAGAGAGATTTTAATATTGCTTTTTGTATTAATTTACATTGGTGTAATAATTTACTATTGTATTTGTATTAAGGTAATACGACGAAGACGTTGAAAAGAATTTTTTAATTAGAAATACGATATTAAGTGTTGCTAATCATTGAAACCGTATCTCCAAAGAAACAAATGTAAATTTTCAATCTCTTCAAGATTCAGTTTAGCGGCCATGGTCCTTACTTCTACTTTAATAATTTACTTACTGCGCCAGACTTCCGGATAATATAGTGTCCCAAAATCATAATTAAAATTTATGATGCGTTAGTTCAAGAAATTCATAAGTCTATGGAGAATCGCGTATCCCATTTTTCATATCAAACACGTTTTATAATTTCATGGAAAACATGGAAGAAAATCATGAACTGTCAAGGATTAGGAATTACCGGGTCTATAATCCTAGAAATATGATTCCATCGTTGAAAAATAGTGGAGAATTCCCACATTCACTACGTTTCCTAAAGTATTGATCTCTGAGTTGTTTCATTGAACAAAGGTTTCTTAGACATTCGAGAGACTTTGACCATAATGAACTGAAGAGGTCGTGTGAATTCTACTCCCGAGCACAATTGTGAAAGAAATATCTCCCTAGTAATCATAGTCTCTTTGATTTAAACGTATTTTTATGCCTTTCGCCGCAGATGGCTATATTAGTGAATCATAATCAAGGTCATCATGAAATCGTGGGGATGTCGAAGAGAAACTGTTATGATAAAACCTACAACTCATTATAAGCATTTTTACGTAAATGTGGAATTAACAAAAAATAAATAAAAAATTAATGCGCTCAAAACCGAAAAGAAATTCTTGCAACAAAAGTGATCAAAAATAGTAAGCATCGGTTTCACATTTTTAGCAAGGTATTAATTGAGGTCTTGCAATAAATGTAATGAGTTGGTAGAAGAAATTCAATATGATTGAAGAAAAAACCATCATCTAGTATCCATCACCTCAACTCATATCGATGAAAATCTGAGAGTACACATGATCGTAAAATTTTGAACAACGAGTATTAAATTGAAAGTCAGGTGATACAAACACCAAGTTTGATGTCTGGATGGAGAAAGATCAGAAAATTTTGGGGTCTGGTGTACAGAATAAATAATGTGGAAGAAGAACGAGTTTTCAAGCTGTATCAGCTGATTCCTAGAGAATTCTCACATACAATTAAAGAATGGGAAATATTGAGAGAGCTTAAATTATTGAAATGCTAGTGATCATTTAATGCTAAACATATTTTTGAGGACTTAAGGTATTTTTGTTTGTATTTTTTCTTCTGAGGAAGACAAAAAAACGGGCTGATACGTCGTTCTTAATAAATGTTGAGTACACTGTGGTGGTCACACGCAGTTTGTACTGTGTTTTGACAATAATTTTTTTTAATAAAATATTTAACTATATTATAGTTAAGAATTGGATGTAATATACTGTTCCATGATCGACATAATGTTATCCAAATGCAGTAAAATATATGGTATTTATTTATTGACCATACTTTGTCTTCCCATGCAAAATTAGTATTTTAAGCAAATTATAAAATAAATAGTGCATAGTTAAACTTAGTTGTGTTGATGATATTTATAATTATAATGCTATTTAAAACTTAGCTTTTTAAATATTTATAATTATAATGCTATTTAAAATTTAAGCTCAGTCTATGGCCCCAAAACGTATATGTTTCATAGTATGTCATTGTTGTCAATTCGTTTAGAATGACACAAAACAACGGGGTGTTCACAAAAGGGTCCACAGTTCAGACATGCGATACAGTGGGTTGAACGCTTTGAGTGGCCTGTCTTCATTTGGTTCGTGGACTCTCCTTGCGTAAATAAGGAAGGGTTGTGAAGAAGAGGGCGGTGCTTGAGGGATGTGGCATCTCGTGGGGTGGAAAGGCGGACTCCAAGGGTGGAAGAGAGGTTTTACTATTGGAGGATTCTCTCTCTTCCGTGTCAAGAGCAGCCAATACACGCTTCGTGGTAAAGAGCATGCTCCGAGTTGAGGAACAGGAAGGGAGGCAGATAGAGTGGGGGGGGGGGATTGGACGTCCATTTCCTAGGAACTAGAGTTGGGTTTCTTCTGATAGAATCCGAATATCAATATCATTTCATGCATTATAATTATAAATATCATCAACACAACATCACTAACAACTCACTGTAAAATAATCATTCGATCATTAATTGTATGACAGCCTTAGCATTATTAAAATAGTTTCAGCCATCAAAACAAACAAAATAGAATATAAACTTTCAAAAATTAACAAAAATCTAGTTAAAGCAAGTGAACTTATGACAGTAGTGCACCACGAAAACACTGAGCGAGAGAAAGTAACAGAGGGCAACTGGTACTGTTGTGAAGGGGGATGTACACGGGGCTAGTGAACACCGCTTTACAACGCCGCTTCATGACGCCGCCCAATGGAGTATATTGAGGCGAAACGTGTCCAAAAGAATTTTATCCCCTGAATCTTATGGCGAATTATCGTTTATATGTATATAAACAAATATGTTAAGTTAAATGTATTTTTGATTCGAGAGGTTATGTATCAAATATATATAAACAATTATAAAGAAGCTCTATGTAATTTTTCTTAGCATGAATAACGGACACAACATTTGTTTACATACTTAAAAAGGTTTTTCGACATAATTCACCAAATTTACTTACTTTTGACTAGGTTTCTCCTCGATATACTCCGCTGTGCGGAGACACCAAGAGATGTTGGAAAAGCGGCATTCACTAGCTCCGTGTACGTGCCCCTCTACAGAAATGATACAGTCACAACGCGATAAAAGAAAAGTTAAACTGGATAATTATATCAAATGTAAAGAAGATAATTTAAAAATTATTCAAATTTTTTTGGAAATAATAAATAATTTTAATACAAAGTTTAAGGTATGATATAATATAGCTTTACAATACTACAGTTGACGATATGATATTCACTGTTTCTGACATTTCTGAATAAAAAACAACAACTATGCCAATATCACAAAAGCAAAGGATTATTCTATCCCACATTTCTTCATCGCGTAAGGACATTCAAGATATTTGTTCCAACACTTGTCATCTAAAATGTATAATTCTAAATACTGTTATTAAATGCTTTTATTCCCCAGATCTAAATTCTCACGAGTTGAAAACGAAGCGTGAATCAGTAAACGGTCGCTCTTCGGGTGACTGACAAATGCGCCTCGCGGTCAAAGAGTGTACCACTAATTAGACGAAGAGGGCTAATTGTGGGCTATTGAACACACTTTCCAAAGTACTATACTATACTCAGAATAATCTATAGTTCGATAATAATTTGTACATGTAAATTTTCTGCGTTAAATCACAAACATATTGACATTCTATTAGTATTATAACTCGCAGCTAACTCTTCATCTTATCTGGGAATATTTGCTGAAATTTTTGAATCCGCCTCTGCCTTAGGGTCCTTGATCGGAATTGATGGGATGGTCCCTTGCTTGCTTCCGGAGAGTAAATTAGTTTATTGTCCTCCACGTGGTCATACGCAGTCATACGTGGTCATACGCAGATAAACAAATACATAAAATACACAAGATATATACAATAAACTAAGTTTATATTTACAAAAAATGTCACACAAAGAAATAATGTATTTTAGACCAATACATTTAACAAAATAGTTAGGATTATAATTTAAAAAATGCATTAAAAATTATATTAATGGAAGAGGACGTTGAAACCCGATATCTTTCGAGACTGGAGCAGCAATCTACTTTTTGTAGTGCATGAAAGAAATTTTAATTTTATTAAATAAAAATTTTATTAAAACTATATAATTACAACTTATGTGTATTCGTAAAAAGTAATTAATTCAGTGACCATGAGGCGCAACTGTCATAGTGGCCGAGAAGGGACCCTTCGATCACGAGGAGCAACTGTCGACGGGGATTGGGATTCTTCTGAGAGGCGCTAGTGTTATATCCCACGCTCTTCATTACACTTAAAAAAATATTCAGAAATCTATTCTTTCTTATAACGCTTAGAGCAAATTCTTGGCTCATGGGTCGTTAACGAGTCGTCTGAAATTATAACGAAACTATTTTTACGTTGCCATAAATAACTTTGGTTGTATGAACTTCTTTGTCCGGGACAAACCGCGTCTTAGTAGATAAAACTACCAACGTTTCGGCCATCATGCTGTGGTCTTCTTCAGGGCAAATGTCGGAGTCGTACAGACCTAAGTCGACAGCGTAGGGCAGAGAACGACAGCGTCTTAGGTCTGTACGACTCTGACATTGCCCTGAAGCATGATGGACGAAACGTTGGTAGTTTTATCTCCTAAGACGCGGTTTGTCTCGGACAAACAAGTTCATACTGACTCCGGTCCCGGAATCCTACGTGTATAACTTTGATTGTGTTTGGTTATACACGATTAATTGCGTGAAATTTGTAGGATATATTGTTGTTGTATTTTTAGTTTTTTAAAATGATTTTATCGCGCATAACAAATTAATGTGATTATTGTGTACCAACGTATACGAATAATAACATATATTTCGACGTAGTACTACAACACAGTGTATTTTGGTGATTTACCATTACTATTTCGAGTAAAGGATTTGCAGCTTATTCATCGTGTTCAACACTTTTTAATTATCTACTTCTTGGGGTGACGGAGAAGAAATTTGATTTTTTGCTGTCTTGAATTTCTGTTGGTACACATTTTCCCATAATTTAAATTTTCAGAAGCCTTAATTGAAGATATAAAAAATAAAATGGACGTATCATGATTGGTTATCTTGATTAAAATTAAGAGCACGAAAACACAATTCTATAATTTGATATTGCCTTCTACATAACATCGTTAATGAAAATGATATTTTTTCAATTACCTAATGGAATATTGATTTACGACCACCACTCTAAAAGTCCGGTACGTACTTAACCAAATTGAATTTGCTTATTCGAAACTGAACAGAACCCTCATTCTTATTGATTTGTAATTACTGTGTTTGTATTTTACCACACATGCCAGCGGCCAATACCATTTGAATTGATGTACGTTATTCCAAACTCTGTAGAAGCCTGTTAGAATAAGTAATTGAATGAGAGAGCTAGAATTGCGACTGTGGATTGTGGATCTCAGCACAAGGAAATGAAACCTGTTATTTGCTTCCATTTGTTCCCTGCACTCCCTTATTGTAACAACTTCTCCATGGACCTCCTAACATCACGTAATGGCTATTGGAACAACATCCAATGAATATTCAATGCGTTCGAAATGCTAGTTATTTCTTCCGCGTGTAATGTCATCGGTGATTTGGTTCTCAGTCCTCGGTTAGCTATATGATAAATAGTGCTAATTTCGATTTTTTATGGCAAATTTAAAATTAATAAAAACTTTGAACAATTAAAAAGATATTTCAATAATTAGGACGTTCTTCGCCATTATGTTGAAACGTAAAAATAAATTCTTGCCTTTAGTCAATATATTTATTAGCTAGACCGATGTTCCGACAGCGAACGCTATCTTCCTCAGGGCTTAGTTGATACTCAATTCGATTCCATCATTAAAGTACTTCATCTCCATTAGAATATACAACAGGTACACGAACAATCATTTTATCACTCATCACCAACAACAACAAAAAAGAAAAAAAAGGATATCTACTTCTCGATCTTTATTATTTTTGATATCAATCGTTGGAATATTAAATGTAAATTGGAAGTCAATGGCTTTCCTCGTGCTGAGTGAGTTCTGCCAACTGATTAAAATTAAAATTTCATTTTTAGTTAATTTTATGCTAACTGAACCATACATAATTGTTTTTTTCTTGCTTAGACATATTTTTGAGAATAGTATATCTTGTTCAGATTCAGAAAATGTAGAAATCTTCACTAGCCAGAGGAGTTCGCATCGAATTTATAGTTGAAGCGATATCTTCTACTATAGTCACTGCCGTTTTTTGGGGTGAAAGTTGGTGTTAGTTGCTACTGTGACGTTCAGTTTCCTCCTTGAAGGTGCACCATGATCATTTTAACTTCTCGCCAGGATCCAAATCCACTATTTGTTTAACGAGAGTAAATCTGTTAATTAATATTTGAGTAAATCACTTGTCTTTCATCGCTTGCCTTTTTGTCCCACATCTCTATTCTGTTAACTTTTCCAGACATATATTTCGAGTTAGCGTATGTTATCACGCGAAACTTAAAATTAAATTACGAATTCTAATTTTCAAACCATTCATATATATCCTCCCTTTCTTACAGTTCAGTTTGAACGTTTCCGTACGTTTCACGTATAATTAATGATATATGGTTATAGTCCTTTTTACATCTATAACAGGCCCTCTCAGTACCCTCCAGAAAATATACTATTCGCTCCATTTTAGAGGGTTTAAAAAAAAAAAAAACATCTCTCCACATCATTATGAATAAAAGATGTTGCAATCCAGTATCATCCACTTTATTCTTAAAAAATATATTTTTCTTCTTGGAATATACATAGTTTCGAATTTGACTATTTCAGTATTGTTTTTCCTTTAGGTTGTGAAAATTTCCCCCGACGCTGTACAAATATCTTTCATCCGTGCAATTAAGTTGGTTATAATTTATTCATGTTGACTAATTAATATCACGTGTGGTAATAATATAGAGATTTATTAAGTTGAAAATGAACCTGAAATGATTCATAGTACACTATCTCTGGAAGCATTGATCCAAGATGTCTGCCACAACTGAACGAAGTGCAAAGATAATAAGTGGGATCTGGTTGGCTGCTTCTACTCGCTGACTGCGTTATTTACTGACCAATCCTGGGCTCTCTGCAGCTTCCAGCTCCTGGTTTTTCAGTCGCACCTCAGGGGCTGGCGGTGTTTCATTGAGTGGAGGCGGACGTGTAAACTGAATGAGAAACTGTGAGCAAATTACGATATTATTCCGTTTATTTTCTACGCAGTCGCCATTTGAGTTCAAGCACTTGTCATGGTCTTCCATCTTGTAAAACTTTGTGGTCTCGGAATGAGGTCCACTTCTCTCATCGTTTTAAAATCATCATTAGTAAAAATATGGGATTCAGATCAGTTCTGCGTGCGTGTCGCCTGAAGCCAAGTCCACGTTCTATAAATTCAACTAGAAAATTCTCCTAAGCATCGCACATTTGATAAGATATTCTATGTTAGTTCTTATATGTTGTGGTTACAATGTGACCACAACATATGACGTACTTAATAGCTCTTCTAAAATACCTGAAACATAGAATACTTGACATAGCAACTTGTACAGTCCACTACTAAGAGCGCTAGCTACAACGGTGGTGACGCTCCATGTTGAGTTAACCATTAAAAATTGCATCAAATGCCGCGACAATAGGGAGAAATTATTTGCTTGATGACTGCTGCCGGATATCCAGCAAAAGTGACGAACATCCACTTACCGTCGAGAAAAACGTGTTTTTTTTAATGACCATAATTTTTTAGCAGGAATAAAAATTCTGAAATTTATAAAAAACAAAGTCAACTGTCACCTACTGAAATTTGGAAATAGTCGGAGCCGAGGTTCTTTTTACGAAGAACTTCGAACTATGCCGATACTTCTAAAACGCACAGAACTGGATTTTCTTTGTTCTTTACACGATAAAAATTATAAACGGAATTACAAAAAAATATTTATATATCAACAAACGCAGAATACAACAAGAAAATTTAAGAAAAATGGTTTCAGTTGACCTCTAAACTCAACGAACTGTACTTTTGAATCCGACAGTAGATAGCTGCTATTCAGTCGATATAACCTTATATAAGTTTAAGTATTCGCAAGATTTCAATTTCTCATATATTTACAAAGTTTTTCACCGCGCTATTACCAAGTACAAAAATAAGCAGGTATTAATGCGATGGTAATGGTGTTTGTTAACACACATTCTGATTGGCGCAGTTCACGTCCTTTTTGTATCTCGTGGAAGGATGGTAGAGGCGTACATTCCTTTGATCATTGGCGCTTTGTACTATCAGCCACTGCCGTCAAACACCTTGAGAGGGCGGTGGATAAACCCTTCACGGGATGTCAACACAACGTTTGAACTGTAAATTCCGAGAAATGTCAGATCGTTCTGTTCTCGTGGCCTTCCTATGACTCGCCCACAAATTATTCCAGAAGATACTGTTTTACGATCATATACAGTTGTAAACCTGAGTGAAACGAAATAGTCTATTGCCAGAAGGTGATTAAAAACTGCATATGACAACATGAAGTACCGGAAGCTAATTTGATCTCCTGAATGAGACAAGGGAACATTCTCTCAATTCCAGTCGAAGTGCCCAAAGAAAATCCCGGGCCGAGATGGGGCTACAGAGATTAGGTGAGAAACCTCAGAAATATTACAGCGCAAGAGAATGCAAGAACGAAACTAATGCCAGTGATAATGGCGAAAAAATCAGTAATGTTGGAGGTGATCCATGTGTGCTTCCAGTTTATTGTAGATTAGGTCAAAATCGTTTTGTGACGATCTAAAAAAAAACACCAGAACGTACATTAGGTTCAATCAAAAATGTTATTTTTCGCCCGAAACCTTCGACGATTGAAGTTTCCGATGAAAAAACATGTCTCGGCAAACTAAATTTTTAAATGGTATATAGGAAGTGCATACAGTGCTCAAAACCCCATTTTTTGGACTATTTTTCACTTTCCCGTAATTATGCACGGATTTATTATTCTCCTATCATCCCTCTATGTATATCCCTCGACTTTTACTCTACTTTTTTAAGCCACTTAATTCCTATGATATAACAATTTTCACTGTTACCTAATAGAGTCATGTTTCGGGCAAAACATATCCAAAGAGGTTGTTTATTGAATGATAAAACCGTATATAATGGCTAAAAAGTGAAGAAATAGTCCAAAATGGGATTTGGAGCACCTCATACGCCCCCTATATATTATTTAAAAATCGTTTTAGCTTGTCGAGACATGTTTTCTCGGCGTCAGAAGGATGCGGGTGAAAAATACAATGTACTCTTACGCACATATCATTTATTTTCTCTTTTATAGTGCAGGATACTTAACAAAAATAATGAAGTAAAAATGGAAGTAGTGTAACAAGAACTTTGACTGAGACAGTAATCGTGTAAGAAAACGGACTTGCCAAAGAAGTAAACGGTAGCCTTTGTATGGCTAGTCGGCGTTGCTTGAAGGAGCTACTAACCAATAATTAGCTCGTAAAGTGCCAACTAATTTACAAGCGAAACTTAACAAAGCGTTCTCCTTACAAATTAAAGGTGCGAGATGCTTACTCAGATACGCTCGTTGATACAGCCTAACTTATAAACGCCGCTGAAAAATTATAACTTTTATGGGACTACCGCCTTGGAGGATTAATGTGAACGAAAATGATTCTGCTCAAAGATTTATGTTAATGAGTATAACAAAGCGGTTTCCTTTCTATTAAAGCACTAAGTGTATTTTAATTATTTTCGTAAGAATAGATAGAAGAAGGTAATAAATTAATTCACGCAAAGAAATTGAAGTGAGAGAAATACTCTGTATTAAATTTCATCAAAATACGGTATTAATCTAGATAAATGTACAATTATGTAAATAATAAATGAATTCCTCCTCAAAAAATCTGTGGCAAATTGCGTATGACCACTGTGAGGACAATAAACTGATTTAATCCCCAGAATCAAGAAAGGAACCATCCCATCAAGGGTCCCAAGACAGAGTTGGGTTAATTATTTCTGCACTCAAGAGGTAAAATCATGGAATGAACCCCCTTCAATAAATATAAAATAGCTAGTTATCATTTTATTTACTAAATATCAACAAATTCATATTTAATCGTGTACTGAGGAGCAGTTGTGAAAGAAATATGTACTGTTATCAAATCGTTAAATTATTCTGAAAAATCGTTAAATAGCTAACGATTTGTATCTATTAAAATAATTCAAATTAGTCTCTTTATAAAACTCCACATTCACTCCGAAAAAAACGCAGGAAAACCCAGGGCAGAATAAAATAACTGTTAGTTTTTTAAGACTCTTCTGATCACGCTAGAAGAAAAAACTTATAACTTAAAAATATTAATTCGAAATATAAGAAAAGGAAAATAATTATTTTCTTCATTCTTCACATAATATTTTGAGTGAATTGTACTACTTCTTGATCCTCTTTGAAGTGCTGTATAGACCAATCATAAAGAAGACGAGATTAGAGGTTAATTTGAATAATTCCACATTTGAACTAATTATTGGTGGTTAAGTCACAAAAGGGGTACTTAAATCCTGATGCTTTGAGTTTCTGTCAGTAAAAGCTCGCTGGGTATTCATCTCTTAGTAAGGAATAAGCAGGTTGCTGAGTAATTAACTGGCCATTAATGCAAATCTAGGGCAGTATTAATTACAGGGGAGAGACGGACGTTCGTTGAAGGAAGAGCTGAACAACTGAAAGCAGAATTGCGCCTACTGAAGGAGTTAAATCTGATACAGACGATACAATTGAAATATAATGTAAAAACTCGCGGTAACATAAAGAGCACATATACTTCAACATTAATAGCACTAAAAATAAATAAGCGGATAGGAAATTGTTCGAGCGAGGAAAGACGTTGTATCATACCATACAATAGGAATTAAAAGTACGAAGAATATTGGATTAACTACTTCAAGAGCGCAATGAACAAATGTAGTACGTACATGTCCTGAGTATTCGTATATCTAACTAATTTCAATTTACATTCCAATTTGTATTGAGTGTTTGATTTTTTTTAACATACCGGCATTCATATTTTACAGTAATGAATTTATGTACTGTATCATTATTAATTTCAAATTTTTATTAGCATGACCGTTAATTTTAAATGATAAAGTACATTTACCTTTTTTATTTCATGATTTGTTGTACTTTACTTCCTGTAAATCTACTGTTTTCTGTGTATTTTAACCGATCAAAAGTTCTCTATAACCAATCTCTCTCTCTCTCTCTCTCTCTCTATATNATATATATATATATATATATATATATATATATATATATATATGTGTGTGTGTGTTATAATTACAATTATATATGTATAATTGTGTGTATGAAAACTACGTATTTTGAGCCTGTAAACAAATAAATAAAAATATAGTGCAATATAATAATATGGGATATGAATATACTGTATGGTTCAAAATGAAAGGGAGTGAACTCCACATTAGGACGGAACACATAAAACTTCCTCGGAATCATTCGATTGTGCTGTGCGTTGTTTATGGATTAAAGATGTCATTATGTACTTCTTGCGACCTGACTCATATCAGGTTTTGAATTTCGTGCGTGTGACCATCGTTCTCGAATCATTGATATCTATTTAAAAAGGTTTTTCGTTTTCAATTGTCAAAACACTTGTGAATCAAACCGCGCAGTACAGACAACACAAATAATTTAGAAAAAGAAATGCCGAAATATAAATTACAAATCATTATTGTAATCGGATGAGTCCAAACTGAAAAATCCGAAACGATATATTGAAGATGGGAATTATTCACCATCACATACTTTTATTTTTTTAAACACTGCATGGTGGATTTCAGAATATAAACGACATGAAATCCCCTCTTCCCCCAATCCATCATGGTAACACTAATAAAGAAATTTTTCGTTTATTTTTCCAGGATGTGTGTTGTTTAAAATGTGTGTGTTGTGACTTGTATCCAAGACGATCAGCGTGGAATTACAACTCTGTCTAGTGACCAAACACGTCTCTGCAGATGATAACTTTGATATCACCGAAAATTAAAGTGTACCCTTTTAAACAACTAAATGAATGAACCTGGCATTTCCCGGGAGAATGAATTTTTGAAACTTTATATTGAATTGGTATTAATATACAATTTAACAAAATACACTATAAACAATTTCACTATAAAAAAAAAAAGTACACAATGTTTCGTCTTGTGGTCGGAGATATAATCAGGTGGAACTGTAGCTACTAACTCTTGATTGAACGACACGGAAGCTTTTTAGACTATATGTGCAAGTGTTGCCACTAATATTTTTTTATAATAAAAAAAATTATGTCTGTTAAAATACGGGAATAAAATAAAGAAATGTCATGGGAGGGGGGTTCACATGGGAGCTTTCTTTAACTAGGTAGATCATAGCCAGACTTAATATTGCTTGTTGGTGGGAAGGATGTGTGTAGATGTGAAGAAATGTAGTAGAATTGTTGTGGGTATTAATGAGAATGTGTGCAGGATTGGTGTTGTGATTGGAATGGGATGATATGAACAGTGTAATCATGTTTTAGAGTTGGTAGCCCTGAGGAATATATAAAATATATCGAAACGTTGGCATAACAAAAGAAATAGCGACAGCGGTGGTCTAGTGCTAGCATCTCCGCCTCCACGATCCCATTGGCTGAGCGGTAGAGCGTGGGTTCAAACCCTACTCGGCCGAACTAGGTGAGGTTAACAGTTGGGGTTTCCCCTCACCTACTCCAGACAAATGCCGGTTTGGTACCATAAGTTCCCTGACAACCCAACATCTCTCCTTCCCAATGCCCAAGTCCAACGGTGAGGAGGAAGAGCAGGGCTCATGGCCTGAACCTCCTTTTGCCAAAAGACATTAAATAAATAGATAAATAAACAAATAAATAAAATAACAAAAAGAAAATAAAAATCAAATCAAAAATAAATAGTTTTCCTTGTTCTACACGCAAGATACGAGCAATATGGAGGCTGAAAATACGGTCAACGATGTTAAAATAAGGTTGCATGCAAATTATTAATATAATAATTGTAGTCGTCTAATCATCATTGAAAATGATACGTCGATGTGTTCCATGGTCAGCTAATGTGGTTTCGCCCACTGTGCTCACTGTGACTCGGCAGGCGGATGAGCCGCATGATGCATGCTCCAAGCGCCGCAGCGGCACCGTGGTAAATCAGCGACAGGCGCTGGCGCTGTGCGACTGCTACACGGCTCTGTGTAAAGCGTTATGAGGCGAAGAGCACTCAGTAATTTGGAGACGAGTCTTCGAATGACCTCCGAATTCGTGAGGGAACCTTTGATTGAGATGTCTACCATCCATTCAACAAGCATTCTCACCTTTCTCGCTTTCTTACACGAGTAAATATTGTCGTCGTCACCCTTAATGGCATACCATAGCGCAGACGAAGACAGTGTTACTATTGTTATACTCACAACTTACTCACCTACTCGTTGTGTTCGCACGACCATTTGAAAAGGACGGACCGGAACCTTCAACAATGGTCCCAGGTATGGTGTCCAGGCAGCAAGTATGGTGGACAGAACATTTGCGGTTAGCAGGAGGTCCCATGTTCGAGTCCCTGTCTGTCACAAATTTTACCTGGTCGTTGACGATGCGTACTATTGTATTGTTGGCAAATTTCCTCTCTGGCAACAGTTTTTGCGGCATCTCGGCTGTCAGCTCTTATATTTTGGCAATGTTTAGGAACAGCTATCCCGTTTAGGATTCTCACTTGATGTAGTAGTTCATTTGAATAATGAAGTCCCTTTTGTTTGCTTTCATAAAACCTGTCGTTTCGAACGTGTAGAGGCTCCATCAAACAATAACTTTCGGTCATTCTATCACTATTCGCCTTCTCACTATGGCGCCCAAGAAAGAAATGACATTCGCGAAACAGTTTCATTTTCTGATTATTGAAAGATATATTTCACTAGTAATTTGTTGCATCCGCAAACAAGAACGATCCATTCAGACCTTCATTGACTAGGCCAAAACAGTGTATTCTGCTAGAATGAAATACTGTTGGAATACTGCGGTAATATTAGGCGAATATATGCAACCCACAATACTTTACTTTTACCTATTCAACTTATTCCAACTTTCGATTGACTTAGTGAACTGACTTACCTGTTAGCAAGGATAAAACGTCATTGTAACAATGAACTGAAATAAAATTGATTTCATATAATGACTCAAATGAATTTCAAATTTAGATGATAGTAAAACTATAAAAAAATAATGTTTTATGTTAACCTGCATCCATAGTTCTTGTACCAGTCATTAATGGATGAAACGTTACCACTACGAATATGATAATGAACAATCCATTGTGGAATGAATCGAGTTCAGAATTATTGAAAACATAATGCAGATATACGATCATCTGTTTATTATTATTTCCATCTGTTTTTGTGTGCGTGACAAGAATCATAAGTTATTCACAAAACCGTGGCTCTGACCTCATAGTGACCTGTGGCGATGAGTACTAATTTCTGAAAGTACCTCTCGTAGTTAATGAGTTTCTGAGGGTACATTTAAAAGAAAACATGATACAGCGTTTATATCCTCATCCTTTTGCTACCCCGAGATCTCAATTGCAGACGTAGTTAAGACGCGCGATTTGCCCGAGCACTTGTTCCGTGTAGAGTTCAGCTCTGTCTTACACACTTAATTGCACTTCTGTAGTCTGCAATTCGGAGCATCACGTGTATTGTTACTCTTGGCAGAGATGAAACGTTCCTAATCTCACGGCAGTTCAGAATGTTCATTGGTGTGCAGCAATATTGATGGCTGGAAGAGTGATGAGTTCTCATTCGTGTCTTGACCTGTAAATTCTCGCTAGACTCTTGCATAGGAGCGGCATCTATTGAAATAATAAATCTAGAATTTTTTGTTATTTAATAGTTACCATTTATAAACAATACTTTACGAATAATATATAGTTTGATAATGTTACGTACTTGTGAAAAAACTTTTTTGTGTTTTATATAATACAAATTTGTTGGTATTATGTCAATATTATAACACGTACCAAACTATTTGTATTGTTATCTTAGGAGTAATGTGCTGAAATGTTAAATCTGCCTCTGACTTAGGACTCTTGATTGGAGTTGATGGGATGGTCCCTTGCTTGCTTCCGGAGAGTAAATTAGTTTAGTTCACGTGGTCATACGCAGTTTGTAACTGCCTTTTTGACAATAAATTCTTTTACTTACTAAAATCAGAACAACCAAATCTCTCTGAGTTAAAAATTATACTCGTAACTATTTCAATAATTTGGTCACTCTCCATTGTGATAACAATACCGTGATAATTTTTCCGATACACAACTTGTAGAGGTTATTGGATGTGAGTAAATAACTGTTGTTTTGTATTCAATTTAATACAAATTAGTTGATATTCTATAGAAATTATACCACGCTGCTAACTATTTCTGTCCTTATCTTACGGGCGAGCTGAAATGTTAAATTCACCACTGCCGTATTGCCTTTGATTGGATTTAATGAGATGGTCCCTTCCTTGATCCCGGAGAGTAAAGTAGTTTATGGTCCATCATGTGGTTATATACAGTTGGTAGCATGTTTTACAGAAAATGTAATATTATTATCGTTTTGTCTACTCATATTAATGCAGTAGAACAGATACTCAGTGAACAGAACTCAAAACATTATTAACTTTGATTCAGGTATTCTAAATGTAAATTGTCAACTAATTTTTTCCGGACTCCTGAATATACGTACTTATTTAAAAAAATCAAAACATGTACTGAACAGATTCTGTTCAGAAATTAGCTTATATCGCTTTTTCATCATACAGTGCTTCCTTTCTGTGAATTTCTTCAAAGACGATGGAGCTGTTCAAGGAAAATAATAAAAGAAATATATAATAATATAAATATTGCTCGTTGTGTAGCGTAGAATAATATGAATATTTAGTTGTTGTTTTTTTTTCATTTTTCTTTTTCTCGAATTTTCCACTTCGTTCACCAAAAGATCCCATTTATAAAGTGAAGAACGTGTGAAAGAAGTTATAACTAGATTAGTCGTGAAATACATGGTAGAAAAAAATCTTGATGAAAATGTTTTCAATAATCATCTGGACAATGCTGTATTAATTAGTTGCTTCAACAGGAATACTTCTAACTTCTTTTACACGTTCTTATAAATGTAACATATTTCCCCTCCGACAACATACATAGAATAGTTATCGGCAAGTTGGTTGTGGTGTAACGTAATTTTATTTTCAAAAGTTACTCTGACTTCTTCTTGTTTCTGATTGTGTAATGTGGGTGATAAGGATGGATTCATGGGTACGTATTTGAATGGTTTGTGCTTTTTTTGCAAACATATATTAGTTTATATTTGGTTTTAATACCATGTTTCATTGTTCTTTTGTTATGTTTTTTGTTATAATGTGTTACACCTAACGACGACTCAAGCCTACAGTCGAAACATTGTGATTAATATAAAAACCTCAAGATGAATGGTATTCGTCTATGAAATGGTCGTAAGACTGAAATTATTTCTTTATACTGGCTCACCTTCGTATACAAACTCTAATGACCTTCGATGTTGACGAGCCCTAAAGCCCCACACACACACAAAAAAAAAACGTATACAAACTCAAATTGTTATTCGAAAATTTGAGGCATGAATTTTAGAAAAGTATCTCGAACACAATGTTTGAAAACTCTCAAAGTAAAGTATAGAAATAAATATTTGTTTGATAAGTGTTATTTTATCAGAAATCAAGTCATAATTCCTAATTTTCCGGTAGACTGCAATGAATCGTGACCATAAATAAACTGAAGCGTTATTTCAAATTAAAATCTAAATTGGAACTACGTGCCTTAGACAAACTGGGTGTCACTAACTTTTATGGCTCGCGGTTCGGATGAGAAAAGCGAAATAAAAGCACAATAATTTTACGAAGTGCTCGGAAGGTAAACATTGGGAGGTCGTGAGCAATGTATTTTCATTCTCTCTCTTCGCTAACGATCTGCTTGCAATTAAGGAGCGTCTAATTTCCCGTACAGTGGATATTACATCGAAAGAAACAGTTCATGATGTTACGTGGCTCTGCTGGGAAGAACTTGTTAGGAATGATGTAGGATGAAGGAGGGGAGAAACAAAAGAAATTAAGCTTTTGTAGAAAATTAGTTTGGATCTTGTCATATTTCTTTGCTTTGAGATGTTTTTAAGTCAAGAGTTCTACCTCGATAAGAATCATTCTTTGGCGGATCCAGGACGGGGTGGGGGGGGGGGGGCAANTGAGATAGGGGGCGCACAGGATGCAAAGAGAAAGCAATATAATAACAAAAGAAAGTTCTTTTACTTCGAAAAAAAAATCAGCAAGTCTATAAAAGCAACCAGACGGACAAAGAATTCGCGTAAAAAGACAAAAATAAGTATCCCATAACAAATCGTCGTCATTACCATAACTCTAGACATGCCACAACGTTTTGGTTTGATATGCCGTTGATAGTTTGGGGTTGGTAGTAATACAAGACAGATACATGCTAAAACTATAAGACATTGACGAAAATTTATTCCTCATCTTATCTGAAGGTCGTCTTATCTGGAGAAATATACGGTATGTTGATTTTTACGTTTCATAATTTATGGACGGCACCTAACCTCCGAGAAACAAACAGGATGCATCTTCATCATCTTCTCTTTAGTCGAACCCCCGCGCTCTGACGTGCGTTACACCAACGAGTTCCAACCAATGATTGATCTGGTGACATACACCCGGACAATTACAGCTCAAGTATAAATACGCCCAGCACTTGTCCGAACGAGGATACGTCACCCAGCGTGTGACCGGGACGTCACGTACGATATATTTATACGTCACATGCGTCGTATAAATTACGAAGGCGTGGGGCACTCGATTCCCGGAGCGGCTGAGCTTGTAGCGGATGGCGACTGTTCAACTAGAGCATCATGCGACGTGGCATATTATTAGTAATAGCGCTCGTAGCTCAGCGGGGAGTCGAGATACACGTCCGGCGGAGGTTCACTTCGATACGTGCTAGCAATGCTGCGATCTGGCGTACTGACAGTGAACTGAGGTGTCGGAAGCACGGACGTAGCGAAAGAGGGTTATAGAGGGTTATAGGGACCCCCCCGCACCCCCCTGTTTAAGGTGAGACCACCACTACAACTCAGACAAATCACGGTGATGTATAATAGTTTTATTTGTTATAGTTATAATTATTTTCACTAATAACGAAGAAAAAACATGATTTAATTTGTATCTATTAGTTAATAATATGGTACAAACAATACTCAGGAGCTCGCTTGACTCGCTTGAAATGTGTAAGAACGTGTACAAACATGGCGACCACGCGCAACGCTTTCGTGATTTATGCATCACACCTCGGAAAAAGTGAAATATCTTTCTCAAATGTCCGGTGACCTATGATTAAAGTGACGTAAAAATACTACGGAAAATTTACCACAACTCAAAGTAAACTTCCATCACTTTCGTGATTTAAAAGTTGGTCTTATTTTGTAAATAACTGTTTCATCCATCAGACGCAATGTATTTGAACATCAATTATAATTGTACTTATTTTATTGAAATGGCTGCTAAGATATGTTTTTCGAGTTGCAATCACAATAAGTACGTGTTACTCCGTTTATTTTTGTTGATTTAAGATATATCAGTGATTTAATTCTACTTACGCTAGTACTACCTTAAGTAAATAAATAAATTTATTGTCAATAAACTTGCAACTGCGTTTGACAATGTGAAGGGCAATAAACTAATTTGCTCTGCGGAAGCAAGCAAGGGACCCTCCCATCAATTCTTAAAGGCAGAAACGAATATATTATTTCTGCGTTCCCTATGCATAAAATAATTAGCTATTTGTTATAGTATCTATAGAATACCAACAATTTATTTTTAATAGGATACAATAAAGTTATTTAACAAATAGGTGCTATTATATATTTTTTTAATTATTTGGACAATATTGTTTATAAATTGCAACTATTAAAATAACTATTGTTTTATTTCACGAATAATATTCATAAATAAATCATTACCGTTGTTAAATTTATTAAAAGCAATGTAATCTCATAGTACTTTTAAAAATATTTTATTCAAAAGCAAAAATTATTTCAATGCATATTTATTCTTGTTTCTTTTTATTTATTATTATATCCCATCCTGGCCCGGATTTTCTCTGGTTTTACTTCGGGTAGAGGCGGATTTATTATACAGGTTCTGTAGGCTTTGTGTAGGGGCATGTTTATTGTAACAATAAATCGTGAATTTAGTGGGTTTTTTTCAACTCTTATGATTTTTAAACACTATAATCGAAATAATCTATAGTTCGATAATAACTTGTACATGTAATTTTTTTTTACTTAAAATTACAAACATATTGACATTCTATTAGTATTATAACTCGCAGCCAACTTTTTATCTTATCTAGGAACTTTTGCTGAAATTTTTGAATACGCCTCTGCCTTAGGGCCCTTGATCGGAATTGATGGGATGGTCCCTTGCTTGCTTCCGGAGAGTAAATTAGTTTATTGTCCTCCACGTGGTCATACGCAGTTTGTACTGTTTTTGACAATAAATTTATTCTTATTCTTATTATTATATTTTATTCAAATTTAGTGCGGTTATGTTTATAGTTTCAGGAGGCGCATAGCACCAATGTTTTTATGGGAGTATTGATATTGTCCCTTGCTATCCTACGAAGAATAAATTAGCTTTATGGTACATTGTTTAACTCAACGTGGTCACACATGTAATCATTGAAAATAAATTTATTTAACTAGCTATGATAAATTCTTAAAATAATATTATATTACGATCTTAAAATAATATTATTTACGATCATTTTGTTCATATTTTGTTCCATGCATTGGAAGAACAATCCATTTTTTTTCATTTAGAATCCTCCTCGTCACTTAAAAGTGATGTTGATGCTGTTGTTTAAGTAGGTTTTTGTATAAATTCTCAAGTAACAAGTTTGAAGTAGGTCAGAAGGAGTTGTTTTTAAAATATGAGGATCTCAATTGGTGTTTTTTCAGATTATCCAAATTTCCATTAAAAAATTACTTTTGGTAACATAGTAGGGGTTTTCTGAAAAGAAAAAAAAAATCTTCCATACTACCCAATAATTTCCCAAAATTTGAACCTTCAGAAGAAATAGAGGTAAAAATAAAAATGTCACAAAGGACACAGTATTATTGTTGGTAACAGATATAAATATATTGTGTTAGGGCCTTGAGAATTTGCGTGGTGTGTGTTCGGGATCTCTTATTGTGCTGCCACTCAATGTGAGTTAGAAAAGAATGGTCACCATAGCAAACGCTGAATTACGAAACAAGGGATTTGATGCATTGTTATCATGCATTGATTCATTCCTCAGTTGCAGAGGATTCAAGAAAATTATTTTAAAGTATCTATTATATTAATATTTTATTTGAAAGTTTCTTACCAAATAAAATTCTCGTAAATTTAATATATCGTGAAGAAAACCGTGTAAAAAATTAAATTATTTACATTAAATGTATGCATGATAAGATTATAATAATTGACAAACAGAGAATCATAACATTTGAAACCTCTTTGAAGCAATCAATGTTCCGTCTACCAGCCAATTGTTGAGTATAAGACCAAATAGTAAATTGTATGGTATTATTGAAACCGGAACTTCATTAATTACTAAACATTCTATACTGTTAAAATAATTAGTAGATTGTAAACAATAAACTAATTTATTCTCCAGAAGCAAGAAAGGTACCATCCCATCAATTCTGAACCTATGGTAGAGGCAGATGTTATAAAAAAAATTACCTACGTATTATAAGATTAACAGAATACCAAGAAATTTCTATTTAATTAAACACAAAAAAATTATTTCATATGTGCGTATCATTATCGGCCTATAGATTATTTGGAAACTATTGGTTGTAAATCGTAACTGTTAAATTAGTTTCAGAATAATTATTACAATAGACTGCCGCCCACAGCTGCCATCTGGAGAGAGTATATATGAAATCCTCCTCCACCTGAAGGAAAACCGGAGACAAATCCGAGGCAGGAATGGGTTTTTCTCCGGTTGAAATGAAATTAATCTATGTGATTTCCGGGTGATGGTGTGTTGCAAGAGTGTAAGTGAATAGACCATCTCTAACGGGATTCACTGGCGTCAAAGAGTGTGGGAGAAATCTTGATAGGAGGGGATAGCGGCGATGCTAGAGAGGTAGCTGTCACTTACTAGAAACGCGAGATCCAGCCACTTCAAGGCAAGAACTCTATCAGCAGATATTAAATACTTCATGTTAAGGAACGGAGAAGAGATCTGACCTCAAGGGAGTGGAAGACATTAAGGACATGCAGAAGAGAAGAAGAAGAAGGAAAAGAAAAGAGGGAAAATAAGATTGCACGCGGAATGAACATATGGTTTTCATGTAACTTTCACATCACTGAATATGCGGTCATTACAACGTGAATCAATTAATCTTCATTTTAAAGTTATGAAATAACGTTTATTACCCATCAAGCGTGTGAGATGTGTTTAAACATCATGTCAGATTTGAATTCTATCAAGACGAACTCAGCTCTAGGGGTCAGATCCGATGGCATGGAATTCTCGCCCGACGAATATATTTTCGGTTTTATTATAGCATTTATAAAAAAGAGATCGGATCCACTGTCTTCTTAAAAAGATGGTTTAATGAAAGATGGAAATAAAAACACATTGACTGAACCGAAGGAAATAATTTGCCCACACGTAAAGAACAAAATTGAAATGTGACAATTGTGACTGGTTACATTTTGTTACAAACAACTGAACGAGTTCTAATAGAATGCGAGAACATCATCTCACCCTTGTTAAATACTTCTGCCTTAGGGCCCTTGATCGGAATTGATGGGATGGTCCCTTGCTTGCTTCCGGAGAGTAAATTAGTTTTTTTTCCCTCCACGTGGTCATACGCAGTTTGTATTGTTNTTCCCTCCACGTGGTCATACGCAGTTTGTACTGTTTTTTGACAATAAATTTATTTATTTATTTATTTTATTTATTTACTTAAGCTTTTCGTAAGCATTGATATGCAACGGAAGTGAAATTTCTCTTCGCTCTTCTGTCTATGGAGTTTGCAAAATATTGGCTTTTGGAAGAAAACAGTGATTAATTATCTGTACGTAGACCTGGTACAAGAGAATTAACATACTAGAACTTACTTACTAAAAAGAAAAACACACCAACTAACAGTAAGTATATTGCTATTCATGTAATCATGGAAAATTGTATCGCCGAAGACTTGAGATAGATTAAACAGACAAAAGCTGTGTTTTAACAATTATACAAATTTAAACTAGAATCAAAAACACACAAATATTCATAATATACACAAATATCTTAATATTGGTCCTAATGCATTTCTTTAATTTATTCTTTATAGTTACCTTCTTATAAGTTACAGTTTGTAGATTATTTGACAATTAATTAAATAATCTAACAGCTATTAAGTAACTATTTTTAATACTGATAGTTTTAGCAAACTTGGGAATAAGTATACTTTCATTTCCTGTTTTACTTGTCTCATTAAGAAACTTTTCTTTTAGATCTTTATAATGAGAATATAGTGACTCAAAAGCGAATATTTGATCTTGATTTAGGGGATAATTATCACTATCAAAAGTGAATTATTAAGTGTATATTAATTGTCACCCCTTTTAGAAGAGTTGGACTCAAAATATTTATAATATTACATTAATAAAAATAGGTGAAATGTGTGAAGCAGACGGGGAGAAGCAAATCCAAACACCCGTGAGACAGTGGGTGTATTAAGGAGCACACACTAAATTAACTTACTACAAAATAAAGAGTTCGTTTTTATTACGGCATGTAACTCCGGGGATAAATATATTTGTTATAATGCACACCTTTGAGACAAACGGCTTTTACAGTTTATGCGTATTTGTATATTCCTATGTTTGATATGTATGTATTTGTATGTGTATATGAGCGGGTTTGAAATATGTACTCAACCTCGGCACGGTTGTATACATTAATTCTGTAGCCCCATTCTGGCCCAGGTTTTTCTCTGGTTTTCCGAGTAGAGGCGGACGTTTTTGTACTGACGTGCTAGGCTCTGACCTAGGGGCGCCATCTATTGAAATAAATAAATCTCGAATTTAATGTTAAATAATAGTTACGATTTATAAACATTACTTTCCGAATAATCTATAGTTTGATAATAATACGTTCTTATGAAATAGCATTTTTGTGTTTTATTAAATAAAAATTTGTTGGTATTATGCTTTTTTTATGACACGTACTGAACTATTTTTACTGTTAGGAGCGTGCTGAAATATTAAATCCGCCCCTGCCTTAGGGCACTCCATCGGAATTGATGGTCGTATTGCTTCTTTGACTATAAATTTATTTATTTATTTATATTATTTATTTATTAAGCTCCTTAAAATTACGTCACAAATAGGTGAATGCTGTTTTATTGTATTGATTGATTACAGGCTGAGGAAAATCCGCGAGGTGTGTAAAATCTTTTCTCCTGTCAATCTCGTGTTCTTTTTTATTTCTCTAGTGCGGAGAACGAAAATAAACTCGGCGAGATGCTAATATAAACGAGACCTTCGCAAAGACGTCTCCCTTCTACTCTCTTCAGTTAAATATCGATAAATCAAATCGAAAGCTCTGTATTTTATACGCAAAACGATCGGCGCAACCCTGAACGTTCAAAAGTTCGAATTTTTCACGCGCGCTTCGAACGTCAATTGAAAGTCAAGGAGAAAATGCTACACAACAAGACACTATCGCGATTCTCCTCTCAGGTCTCAGACGAGAAATTATAAGTCTTCGTGTTGTCACAGACTAATCTTCTTTTACCCAGGAAAAAATAAACCGTCCATCGTAAAGTCAAAATACTTTTACTTGCTGGATTTAAAAACATATACAGAATCCTAATTTTTCATATCGATGGTAATACACATTTAATAGAAAACTTGAATGTATACACTACGCTATCTCGCGGGAGCCACGCCGGTCAAATTTTCGCTTCCAAGGCATGACACGGCTTCATCATTTCAGTAATATTCTTGTAAATATAAATTATTCGTCGAAATTTTACGATTCATATACTTTTTACATCTTTATTAAATTCGCAAAACATATAATTCATTGAATTTGATGAGAATGGATTTTTCCTTCTTTTCTTAATACCTTTTTATGGTTAATTTTTGTAGATAGACATTTTAGTATGTCACTGACATTTTTGTAGAACTCTTTGAGGCAAACAATATTGCCTCAAACCGTTCATGCAGGGTAAGTAAATGCATCTCTCTTTTTCCCCAATTTTATCATAATTTATTGTCAAGAACCGTTTCTATCTTTATTATCACACATTTTATAAATGAAAAATTGCATATGTTCATCCTGAACATCTAAACTCTGTCCTTGTCGAATTTCAACACGATAGGGTCAGTGGATTAGTCGTGATCAGGTAGCAGACAGACAGACACTCTTTCGCATTACGCATGTATATATTAGTATGGACTAGCAGACAGTCATTCTATAGACAGTCCCTCTACATGCCTTAAGACTATCGCTCGAATTGGTACACAAGTGTGTACTAAGCCTTAGAAACTCTCCAACAGCAACCCTCTGCTCTCCAACAACTACCAAGAGCGACCAAAGTTAATTTGTATAAGATGCGTACGACCCTAATAATCACTTACGTTCCCTTCCGTGTGGTCAACAACAAGATCGAAGACACTATTAAAACCACTCAGACTACTTTAAAACTATGCATTGAAACTAATAACCAGACCTCCGCTAATGACGAACCTAAACGTACTCCGACAGGACCTGACATTAGAAGTTGTACGAGACTGTCTAAAGAGATTAGCAACAAAGAAACTTCAGCGAGCTTTTTACATGAACAAAAACCCAAGACATTTAGATAATTCCGAAGATATCTATATTCCACCACGGAGAGACGAGTGCAACTAAAGTCTAACTGCTGTACGAAAAGTTACCAAATTCGGGAGAACTGCCAACCTACTCAATTGACTCCACCTATGACGTACATTACTCGACTTTGTGATATTTTCATCTTGTACGTTGTATTCACTACCACCAAACTTGACGAAATAACTCTAGGAGAAGCTGACCTTAAAATACTCTTTTTTATCCTTTGTAGAGTAATACAGAATTAATATTCCTATTCATAAAATACATTGCATAAATTATCCAAGAAATCTGAATTCTTTAACCTACTTTCAACGAAATTCATTTCACGGTAGTCTCAGAGTTGTTTCCATAGCGTTGGTACACCCGGAAAGTAGTGTAAGTGCTACCAAACGATTACTTTAATATCAAACGACAATCACAGGCAGTCCAAGTCTTTACGAGTGTCGGGGTTTTTGTTCTAAAATATTGGTGGTGGCTGTCCTGAAACACCACCCGGGTCCGCTATCTTTGTTCTTTTGGTGTCCAAACTCTCGATAACTTGAGTATACCATCTGACCGACTGACGCTATAAGACGAATAAAGGAAAAAAAATCAGACCACATGCAAATAATACCTGCTCATTATCATAAAATTATTACTGCCAATCTCAAATAGTTATCATTATCATGTAAATAATCATTTCATCATATTCATCAATAATAATAATAATAAATTTATTGTCAAAAAACAGTACAAACTGCATATGACCACGTGGAGGACAATAAACTAATTTACTCTCCGGAAGTAAGCAAGGGACCATCCCATCAATTCCGATCAAGGGTCCTAAGCCAGAGGCGGATTCAAAAATTTCAGCAAAAGTTCCTAGATAAGATAAAAAGTTAGCTGCGAGTTATAATACATATATAATGTCAATATGTTTGTAATTTAACGCAAATATGTTTGTAAATTTACATGTACAAGTTATTATCGAACTATAGATTATTCTGAGTATAGTGTTTAAAAATCATAAGAGTTGAAAAAACACTAAATTCACGATATATTGTTACAATAAACACGCCCCTAGATAAAGCCTAGAGAAGCTGTATAATAAATCCGCCTCTACCAGAAGGAAAAACGGAGAAAAACCCGGGCCAATATAATGTAAACAATTAAAATTAGCTTAAATCTTGTAAAACCAAGTGTAGTTCATTATGAAAACTGAGTGAGTGAATGTGGTAGTAAAAAATAGTGACCGAACAGCAAGAGGCAACCAACCTGGTACTATCATTACAGAAGTGACAAGAGTCGCTACGTGAAAAAAAAACTTGCCCAAAACATTCTCAATCCATAGTCGTAAAAACATGAGAATTAAGTTACATCTGTTACCCGCAAGTCTCTACCAATCCAGCATTACATTTACAACAATAACCGCTGACTTTCAGGTGTGAACCGTTACCGCATCCTCCAACACGTGACACAGTGGAGCGCTCGTCTCAGCGCGAATCAGATCCCCGCGTCCTTGCACCATAAAAGGCGAACCCGATTACGACTTACCTTGACCAAATTTCTCATCTCTACATATTAAGCCGTATCACTCCACTAACATCTCGTCATACACACCTTGAACAACTCTTCAAGCCCTCGAGACGAATGAATTAAATAAAACATTCTCCATTTGCAAACGTTTTATCTCTTGATCGAATGATGGGTTTTTGCTCCGTATATTTTTGAAGGACAGACATAAGCGTTTTTTTTTAAATTGGAAGTGTGCGTTTACCCGTACATGAACCAGAGATACGTCATATAGTTTTACTCTTAAGGTAGTACTGGCGTAGGTCGAATGAAACCACAAAAATATCTGAAAGCGGCGTGAATAAACACATTAATGTGTACTTGAAAAACATAACTCACCGACCATTGAAATGTACTAATTGCAGTTATAATAGTTGGTATAATACATTGTCTTAGGGAGGAAACTCTAATTTTCAAAAAACGACCAACTTTTAAATCACGAAAGTGATGGAAGTTTTTCTTTGATTTGTAGTAAATTTTCTGTAGGATTTTTCTCATCACTTTTATCTAAAGATCACCGGACACTTGAGAAAGTTATTCAACTGTATCAGAGATGAGATGCATAAATCAGGTAACCGTTGTGCTCGGTCGCCAAGTTTGTACTTAATGCTCTTGTGCTTGTTAAACGAGTCAAGCGAAATCCTGAATATTTTTCATACTATATTATTAACTGTTAGATACAAATTAAATCTTTTTTCTTCGTTATAATTTTAATAGTTGTGTTTTAAAACAACTAGAATTATAATAAAGAAAACAATTTTACATCTCAGAGATTTGACTAACTTGGAGTGCTCGTCCCATCTTGAAGTATTATTACCGCGTGGGCTAAAGTCAAGTTGACAACTCTTCACGAAACTTGTAAATATTTACCGTCGGAGTTCTAATTGACTAATAATACGCTCTAGTCATTGCGACGGACCGGGATTCGAACCCGGGAGTACCTGCTCTGGCCGCAGGTGTGCTATCCACTGCACCACCCGCCTCGACTCCCAAGTCTCGTACGCTACCTTCACTTGGCCTCATCCGGTTCACATGCGTCACATCCCTCTTCGTTACTTATATGCGCGTTGACTGAAGTCAAGTTCACAACTATTCACGAAGCTTGGAAATATTCATCCAAGTTCTAATGAATTAAAAATTCATTCTACTGATTCTTTCAGTCGGACAAGAACAATTATTTTGTGATTTTAAAACTTGATAATAAATTTAGGTTGTCGTTTGACTCATTCTGTGACAAGGGTGACACTGTCTTCAATTACGTGATGCGATTGCCGTTTCCGTCAGAACTATATTTCCCACAGTTTTTGCTGATTTATTCTTAAATGCCGCGTAAGGTATGGAAATCTTAACGCCATTGCTTTGTTCCTATTTCCGTTTGCTATGTTTTAATAGGCTCAATAGAGCTATGTTAAACCCGATACTTCTGTCTGGGCATCAAGAAACATAAACTCGCGAAAGTTTCTCCGTACAAGCCCACAGAAATTTAAAGTATTTCAAAGTTTTGCGCTGTAAGGAAATAAAAATTCATCGCCATTTTATGGGGAATCGTTCATATTATGATTTGAATCATTTTGGGTCTACTTTAGTCTCGTCGCTATGACTCATATAATTCCTTAATTTGCTGTAATCCTACTTCCAAAAGTTTTTATAAAACTTCTTTTCTCTCCCTCCATTTCCAAAAAAGAAAAGAAAGATATTATTACAAAGATTTTTTTTGGAAGAATTGCAACGTTCTAATTTAACTTAAAACTTATTATTTTGTAATTCATTTGAAAATTCAAATTTAAAAAAATTAATCTTGACGTCGGCGAGCCCTAAAACCCCAAGGGAAGAAAAGGAGGGGATCAATTCATGTATCTCTATACATCCTCTTGAAAGCATTTGAAGAAATAGAACTTAAACTTTATTTCGCATGATCAACACCGTTAAGATGTTTGTGCGTATGCTGCAATTATGGAGCAGCGAACAATCGAAACACTTCACTCTGTGACGCCTCAATCCCTAATGAAAATAATCGTAGACTGCCACTTACGAAAGAGTGTGAAAAGGTCAAGGAATTAAAACACTCCCTACTTGTCTATATGTTATTATTAGTCTTTGTAAATAATTCGCCAGTGCTTGGCTAATAAATAATTTATTGCTTAAGTAATGCAATGCCCATGTGGAGATCAATGTACCAACGTTCTTTACGGCAGCAAGCAAGGGATCGATCAGTGTCCAACGAAAACTGCATAAAAACAGAGATATCATAATAAACAATAATAATAAATTTATTGTCAAAAAACAGTACAGACTGCGTATGACCACGAGGAGGACAATAAAGTAATTTACTCTCGGGAAGCAAGCAAGGGACCATCCCATCAATTCCGATCAAAGATCCTAAGGCTGAGGTGAATTTAACATCTCAACTCTAAGATAATAATAAAATAGTTAGCTACGTATTATATAAACAGAATTTAACACATTTTGATATAACACGAAAAAGTTCTATTTTTCACAAGTACGAATTATTGTGAAACTGTAAATTATTCGGTAAATATTGATTATAAATCCCAACTATTAATATAACTGTAAATATGATATTAATTATTACAATAAAATAAATGAGACCTCCGCCCCTAGACAAGAGCCCAAATAGCGTGTATAAAAATTCATCTTCTACCCGATGGAAAACACGAGAAAAATATAGATCAGAATAGGACTACACAATTAATGAAACTTGCCGAAGTTGAGTAAGATAGAACTAAACTTATAAGAATAATACGAAACAATAATAGCTTTTCCAACTATGTCAAGATAATTGTTAAAGAAACAATAACGTTGACGTGGTAAAGTATAAAAATTGTTGATGATTTAAAATTATCCTTCTCAATACTAGATTATATCGACACAGTGGCAGATTTTTGACCGTAATCAAATGGGGGGGGGGAGGAGCCACCGCGGAGGGATCTGGGACGCATGAAATAGTAATTTCTGATTGAAAATTATGGATTTACCACACATATATTATCCGTTAATAAAATAAATCAACTTATCAATCAATAATGGCCAAATTTATTGATTGTTTAAAATGGGAAATACATATTAAGGGATAAATATTTTGTGTTCACATCAGAATTGTATAATGATACAATTCAAACAATTCATGAAAATATATATTTTTTTAATACAGACATAATGAACATACACTAAATAGATGGGAGTTTTAAAATAAAATCCGAATCAGCAGTTTAGTTTAGGATATATTATTTAACGTAGCTGTCTTGAAGAGGTCTACTTCTTACTCCAAGTACGAAATCCGGTTAACACTTTTACAAAGTATACCTTTTATCAATATTTCAATTTTATCTGTTGTGAGTCCAGACCTAATAGGAGATGGGCTAGAACCCCCTTAAACCCACACACACACGCTATAGATCCACCATTGTCTGGACACAATTTCTTTTATATTTTTACAAGTGATATTTTCAGTTACGTTTTTCGCATCCGTTACTTCTAAATAACAATTTTAAAAACTATTTTTTTGCGTGATTGTTGTGTCTTATGATTCATATTAATTTAGTTTTATGCGTACTCAACTTTGACACGGTTGTGTACATTAATTCTGTAGCCACATCCTGGCCCGGGTTTTGCTCCGGTTTTCCTTCGGGTAGAGGCGGATTTCTTATACCGGTTCTCTAGGGTCTAGGGGCATGTTTATCGTAATAATAAATCGTGAATTTAGTGTTTTTTTTTCAACTCTTATGATTTTTAAACACTATACTCAGAATAATCTATAGTTCGATAATAACTTGTACATGTAAATTTACAAACATATTTGCGTTAAATTACAAACATTTTTTACATTCTGTTAGTATTATAAGTCGCAGCTTACTTTTTATCTTATCTAGGATTTTTTTGCTGGAATTTTTGAATCCACCTCTGCCTTAGGGCCCTTGATCGGAATTGATGGGATGGTCCCTTGTTTACTTCCGAAGATTAAAATTAGTTTGTTGTCCTCCACGTGGTCATACGCAGTTTGTACTGTTTTTTTACTATAAATTTATTTATTTATTTATTTATTTATCGTATCAAAAGCAGTATCAGTTCCGGATTAGAAATGTTGCAATTGATAGAGAAGTTTCTGCTGTTCTTTCTACAACACAAGAGAAGAACGGAGGAGATTGGATACGCTTTTGAACAGCCGCAGCTGCTGCTATGGATTAAGATGTTCCTTTCGGACCAGTGTTGCGTACTATCTGATGAAATATTGCTGTTACTCTACTTTATAAGGAACAATGAGATTATCGATATGCATACGAGATTTATCGAGGGTAATAAATTAATTGTTTCAATGTCATTATAATCTCATATTCGCATCTAATTCTTCCGTCTCGTGAGCATAAGGAGAAAAGGGAAAGGATATAGTGGGGAATAGAAGAAGAATTGAGAACGAATTGAATTTGTTCGGTTTTGAAGTGAGGTCATTTGAAATACGTACTTTTTGACTTCACCAACATTTCGAGTTTTTATTTGGTTTTCTTCAGAGCTACCAGCGGAAATGAATTGATGATATGTTGATTAAACACACAAAGACCTTTATTCTGCGTAATTCACAACCATAACAAGGTTTAACGCGTACATTGTAGTCATACTCACTGAACAAAAAGAAATAAAATACGTAGGAGTGTACCTAGGATTTCAATTCGTGTGGGGGTTACATATTACGTGTTTATTTAAGTATATACCTACATATGTGTGTATATTACGAATGTAGGCTACATATACTTATGATTGGGTGTATACGCACATACGAATATAAGAAGAAAGTCAGAAAGTACTTTTTTTTAATGTCACGCGCGCTTAAGTGTGTGTGTATGTGTGTGTGTGTGTGTGGGGTTGGGGGGTGTTGATCCCACATATCTTCCGAAAATAAAATGAATTTGACCTGTAAATAATACATCAGACCCAACTAATATCAACATAATTTTAATAATCATAATTGCACGAGACATAAGGTGATCGACACGTTAAAAAATTCTTTTTTTTATATTGGTTTGTTTATTGTTTTCTGGTTTTGTCATTCGCGGCAAAGGCATTTTCGTGACACCGAACGAAGAGAGAGATATCATCTCAGTATTAGTTTGTGTACGTGCCTTTTTTTACTTAAAATAAATAAAAGAGTAAAGAGCATTATAACAAAACATTCATGTGGGAAACCGGACGGGATTGGTTAGTTCATAACACCGGATCCTCAGCACTTTTTAGCTAGTTAGAGCTGATCGTAACTTCGTGTCCTCAGAAAAATCTTCATCCTGGCGTCCTCGCATCCTGCGCATTCTTGCGGTTTCTTCGCTGGTTCCTCCTCCGCAGGTCGAATCCTAATCGTGGGCTTCCTTGAGAAAGCGATACGCGGAAGTCCGTTTGAACATGCGCTGAACATGGAGGTAGACTCGCACCAATTACTTCGCGGTTCCTTGATCCTTGATTCGAGTACGTGCACATTTTGTCCAACAAGGACTGGCCGCTGCAACTAGTACTTTATTGGATGTTAAACGTAGTATTCATAATTGACAACGATATTCATCAGAATTATAGTTGTTTCATTGATATAGAATTAAAAGGTAAACGTGTTTTGATTCCCAATTTTACGAAATTAATTTCAATTTTACCAATAAAGGTAGATGAAAAATCAATATTTAATTTTTCTCTAAATCATAGAAAATCCATTTACTTTACGTATCGTAGTTTTAGCAAGAAAAATGTTTTTAAAAATTCTGGAAATCATTAAATGTGAGTGACGGCAGTGATTTAGGGAAAAAAATCGACTTTTGCAGGAAAATTATTTTTCTGAATAAGATTTGAACAGAGTAGCGAATATAGACTTAAATTTTTGATTCAATGGATCTGATGTATTTCTGAATAACATGGATTACGTGGGTTTTACATTATAATTTTACATCAGTAAATTTGTTCAGGTTTCTTTTACGACTGGCCAATGAAATGGCTATCGCAAACATGTTATTTGGCGTTTGAATATACAAATGATGTGATTTACATGTTAACATATCAAATCATTAAAAGAAAAATACTTCATGTCCTAAGAAATAATAAATGAATAAAATCTATTTCTAGCGGTTCAATTTACTTTATGGTAGGTTTCTCGCTGCTGGTGGAGTTAATCGTGATGGTTAATATTATTCACTCTATTATCTGAGTAACTACAGCTTTTATCTCAGAGATATTTGAAACTTCTTCTTAAGAAGGCTAATTTAGATTTGATCAGTGTAAATAAAAGTTTGAACATACGATGAATTTTTAATGAGGAAGCTACTTAACTTTTTTTTTCCTCTTTTCTTTTGATATGTCTCATTATGCTCTTTTTTGGGTAGAACAATTTTTGTTTGAAGCGTTTTCTTCCATCTTTGAATTGGCCTAAGGGTGGTAGCATTTGGGGATGGCATTATCATTACTACATCTGTTATTATTAATTTTGAATTTTTATTCATTCAATAGTTATGAGTTATTAGAAATATTTTCGGAATAATTTAAATATTGGATTAAGGTACATATTTGTTAAATAATTTACATAGAATATAACATTTGTTGTTGCCCTGTAGATTTTATATCGAGCAGTTTAGTATTTTTCTTCCTATTATAAGAGGTGCCTTGGGATACGGAAATGTTAAATCCACCACCATCTCACAACTCTTGATCGGAATTGATCTGATGACCCCTTTGCTTATTTCAGGAGAGTAAATTATTTTTTTTGTCTCCGCATGGTCATGCGGTTTTTAAATTCTTTTTGACAAAAAATTATTAATGTTAAAAATAATATTACTATTATTCACTAAAAATCAAATTATGAATTCATATGTATTGAGATTGTTGCTAATAAATTATTATTATTGTTAAACAAGAAATTGTATTTAAACCCAAGGTCTGTTCAAACGAGAAGTAACAGTTACATTCATCGGAATACATTTGTGTGGCTGCTTGTAAGAGATACAACACCATAAAACGATGTTGCCAAATCGTTATTACAACATTAGTGGTCCGTTAAGTCGGTTTTCAGTCGTGATTCTGTGGTTTTAGTAACACATAGTCTTTTAATGTTTCTCGGGAAAGGAATGTTTACTAGTCAGCGGTTTCAAAAGTACCCTTCAAGAAGACTACGATGTAGCAATTTCTACGACTCCTGTCTCTTGAGTGGGAAATTTTAGACGCACGCGATTGGACGTAAAATTTTGGACTAAACACGAAAACAGTGTTCAAAATAAATAAATAAATGAATGAATAAATGAATGAATAAATAAATGAATAAATAAATAAACAAATACATAAATACATAAATAAATAAATAAATAAATAAATAAGTGAATGAATAAATACATAAACAAATAAATAAATAAATAAATGTCTTTATTAGTGTCGAGACTCAGACCGAGGTCTGCTCTTCCGTCTAAACACTTTAAAAATATTTACAATATTCTAATAAAATTTGTTTGAATGGGAGGGTATTTGCTACATCTACTACTGGGAAAACAAGCTAAGGACCACCTCGGTATTAAAACTTAAGCGATTGAGGGAAACCCAGGGAAAACCCCAATCAGGATTGCAGCTTAAGGCCGAACATAACAAATAATTTATAAAATAATCTAAGATAAAATTGATTTATAAACTAATGTAGAACCTGTTAATAAAGAATCTCATTAGTAAGGAAAAAAAGAGTTTTTTCAGAAAAAAATTAATATAACATTACATAACGACTGTACCAAAAGCAAGTGAAACTTTACAAAAATATACAAAAGTACAAATATAAATACGTTAGGATATATTTCATTTTACACAGAATAAAATTACTCTTAGAGATAACATTATACTACGGTTTACATCCTACCTTACATAAAAATTAATTACAAATTACAGCACCTAGAATAAAACAATGTCTTATATTTGGGAAGTTACAACAACGTAGAATGGGAGGGGTAGATGTAGAAGGAGAGAGGGGATAATAGAAGTTAAGAATGAAGAGAAAGAAGAAAGAGTAGTTGGAAATAGATGCGGCGTTTGCAAGAGAAGGAAAATATGATAATTGAATAAATAAATTAATAATAATAATAATAAAAAGTAAGGTATTAGGAAAGGTGCCTAGGTATTTATTTCATACTATAGAGAATGTTACCGCAGAAAATGGGTTAGGGCCCTTGATCGGAATTGATGGGATGGTCCCTTGCTTGCTTCCGGAGAGTAAATTAGTTTTTTTTCCCTCCACGTGGTCATACGCAGTTTGTACTGTTTTTTGACAATAAATTTATTTATTTATATTTATTTATTATGAAAAATGATGTTTGTGAAACAGAAATGATGGGTATTCAAGAATATAATGATACATAATGGGTATTCAAGAATATAATTGTCTTGCCTTTGTCATTTTACGTCAGCATTGATAATTAATACCAAATCAAACGACCCTATGTTTTAGGAGATTTTTGAAAGGATTAAAACATTGTGTTATTTTATTTATTTATGTTTCTACTGTAAAAATGTGTCTGCTCATAAAAAAAAGGGTCGTTTGATTTGTCATTAAATCTTTTTTTGTGAGATAAAAGATTTTACGAACTCGTGGGTAGACTAAACATTGTAGAACAAGTAATAAAATATTTCCCTTATTTAGTAAAAGGGTCTACTGCAAGACGAGCAGTTTCATTTAATATTTTGTGCAAAATGCAGTTACATCACCAAATGCATAATTAATTCATAAAGTTGTGGAATTGAAAACTACTCTTTAGCATGGTTTCGTCATCAGCTACCCAAGGACTATATATATTTTCACGTCAAAGCGTAGGAAAACAAGAATGTTATTATCCAAGATGACTAAAAATTTCCATGGTTAATTTGTTTAACATTCTGAACCGATTCGAGGAAGGAATACAATAAATTTTAACTTACAATTTTTCACGATCCAAATACGCACACTTACTCTGCGGTGTCAGTTTTACAATCAGTTTGTGCATCTTAGTGGCTGGGGAATGGACAGTCAAACATCGTCGGCAAGGCCACGCAACGTACGCTGGACGACCCTGGAATAGGTGACAGGCCTGACTCCCAGTGATCGTCTACAATTAGGCTCCGCCCTTGGGCTTGTAATAACAGTGATCGACATTGAGCTATTAATACTCGATCGGAGACTGGTGAGCAGCCTGTGCCTTCCTTAGAAGGGGAGGGGATGGGGCCGAGAGGTGAACAGAACGGCGGACAAAGAATGGTGGGATGTACATGTCAGCATGTAACAGACGATTAGTAATAGCACGCATATTAATTGACTGTGCGGGTAGATTGTTGTCAGAACACAGCCGCCGTTAAATTCAAAATTTTTCTTCTCTCTCTTTAAATGTGTGATTCGAGTACGATTTTAATTTTGGATAACATTATCACTTCAAAATGGTTTCACAAAAATAGTAAAAGAATGATGATGAAAATAATAAGATAATAGAACAATAAGTGACAAGGAAAACGACCTATTTATAGCAGAAAGTTTCATTTTGACTCAAATTAATAAAATAAAAAACAGGTCACAATTTTGTAGAAACAACTTGGACAATAAACACATAAAAGTAACCGTACGTTTCGTCACTTACGCGAGACTTCGTCAGGTGAAGAGGTTTATTATCGAAATTGTCATCACAAAATTGTGACGTGTATTTTATTTTATTTATTTGAGCAAAAATGAAACTTTCTGCTAAAAACTGGTCGTTTTCCTTAAGAAGAGCAGACGTGAAGTGTTATTGTTCATAGTAATAAATTAATGTAATGCACATGAGCTAACCACATAGATTAAAACTGGGATTGTTATATTTCTTTCAGAGAAAGTGAAAAAGAACTTGGCTGATAAAATGACAGAGTATAAAAATTACGCAAACACAAAAATTACAAATCATTGTTTTGGATGCATATATTTTTACATATTTATTTTTGTGGGTAAGGGAGGGGGAATACTACGCTCTAGAAAGAGTAGTTCCAGATAAATATTTCAACGTCCAGATTGACTCCCAAGTGTACTAAACTTGTTATAAAATGAGTTCCAGGTCTTTCTCGGGGGTCCAAGTGTCCAGAACATGATGCTCGCTACATCTCCTTCCCCTTTGGTAAAAACCAAGAAATTATGGTGATCCGTGAATCCAAACGGCATATAGAACAGTAGTGGACTTAATGAGATAGTTGGACCTTTTTTAAACTCTATAGAACATATTCATTTTATTGTTCGCATATAAGGATCCTTTATTTGTTGTAATTACTTCAATTTCGTGAAAAGAATTTTTTTATTTCGCTCTGAAACTTAAATTGCATATCCATTATTTTACCAACATATGTGGTCATTGGCGAGAAATTCTCAGAGACCTTCAAAGATTTTCATCCGTTCTTTTATACGGAGTGGTGAGATCGGATATCATCATTTCGTCTGAGATGTGAAGTAAGCGATGAAGTATCAAGCGATATTTTGTCAGTATTGAAAGATGTAGTTTGTGATTGACTTGGAGATACAAGACATATAATTTCCTTCTTATAATACTGGAATCGAAATTGGAATTTCACATAAGAATAAACGTGAAGCTACCTTCCAGGTGACAATGCAGTTATAAGAGCTAACTTTGTAACTCACATGTGACCAATGTCTTCACACAGATCCAGTAGTCTCTTCTTTTTGCGAAATCTAGATTCATGTTCTACATACGCTCGATGGTAAATTGAATTTTCTCTCACTGTGATTGGGAATTCAAAATCTGATTTAAACTAGTGTTTAAAGAAATGTTGGAAAATTAACAAAAATTTACCAGCACACCTTTAACTTACAACTTGGGATAAAACAACGATTTGTATTGTAACCTCTCCTAGACACATAATTCGGATAAATAAACCAGCTCTTGAGAACAGTAAAACATAATAACATAATAGGAAAATTGACACATATAACTACGCAAGCATCGCTGTCATGTATACTGCTCCCTAATGATTTGTTATTTGTCTAAGGAAAAATATGCTAAATTTTCAAAGGTTATTAGTGTGATATTCATTGATTGTCCCAACAAACAAGATATTTTTTGCAACTCTTTGCGTTTTTTAAATTGTTAACAGTATTAATTACGTCTACGATGGTTAGAGATTTAAATGTTTACTCGGCATTAATAATTAGTAATAATAGCATCAGAAAATAAAATGATTAGTGATAATTTGCGCGTATCAGATACTATTTTACGTCAATAAGACAATTATTATGTACAAAAATAAATTAAATACGTGTATTTCATACTTATGTAAGTAGGGAAAGCGCCTTTGGATCAGTTCTTTTTTTTCAATGTAGGAAGTTGAATAAATAATATCACGTCATAATATTTGTGATGATAGCTTAGACGGAGTATACAATCATGCAGGAGCACGTGACTTGATTGTAAATCGGTTATTTAGTTGTGCAGAGAATAGCAATGTGCTTGAGGAAAATCTCACTTGTAGGATTCAAATAGGAATTGTGCATTAGTAATAACGGAGTTCTCTCCATCAATTTGGATGAAATATTCCAAAATTGTTTTAAATAATCTGATTTCAAAACTGAGCAATGTTTTAAACAATTCGGATCTTGAATTCACGAAAATATGCATTCAATTCGTGATTGAAAAGAAATAGTTATAATGTATTGAATGGGTGAAATTAAAAAACAAGATGCCAACTTCATTTTAAAAAATTCGATATAATATATTTAGTGAGAGTAAATATTTAATTTAGATTACATTTTGTGTTACTTATTTCGTTTTCCAATCCATTGAGATTAAAAAGAAAATGATTCCTTTGAGTCAATGTTCCTGAACATTAAAAGTAAACCACACGTAGCAAGTGTTATATTAAATACATAATATACATAAATACGTAAGCAAGCCATGCTCTATATATTCAATCCCCACCAAAAAGGCCCTGATATTCTGGTTTATAACAATAATTGTTTTGATATTACAGTATTATCACCTTATGCATTAATTTTTTTAAATTCCCGAAACTTTTCATACATCTCTGCCCATGAAAGTAGAAAAAGGAAAAAATAATTGATGGAATTACAAAGGTGGTCGTATAGGTTATCGCAAGTAAAATGCTAAGTATGGTTAATATTGATGAATTACAAGTGCAGAATAACAATTAAAATTGGTTGGTAATAGGTAGATGTGAATCTTTACTAGCATAACTGTTAATTATGAAGCTTACTGGTACGTCCGCTAGAGTTCGATTGTGTTACATGAGGTGGACGTATCCACTGAACGTATATAATCTACGTGACCGACTCGTAGAAGCAAAATTATATAAAGGTTTTGAAGAACATTGTTTTCAATTCAGAGGTCTTAACTATGCGCTTCGTTCATTAAGCTTTATGTGTAAATCTTATTTTCCTTCTGTCTGGATTTTAAAATAAATTGTAATTACGTTCATATTAGAATACGATATTTAAAACTTTGTGTATTTTTGTAGATGTTCTTCGTGATATTTAATTTTTGAAATAACAAAAGTAGAGGAATGTGGAAAGTTGCATCAATATGCGTTTAGAATATTGTGTAAGCACTCCGGACAACGCCTGGCAAAAAGAGCTAAGACGTCCAAAATTGTAGACATGTGTTTTAATGTCCGGTTTTTAGTTTATTTTTAAATTCCGAGTTACGACAGGTAGTTCTGCTAGTCCACTATAACATTTTAAGATTTTAATTTAAACAATTTTACTTTCTCATATACGTAGTATACAGAAAGTATTGTAATCGTAAAAAATTCGAAAACGAGATAGTTGCGGAAATATCTATATGATCTAGAAATATTGTCTTCGCTTCCATGATCGCGCTGAGCGGTAGAGTGTAGGTTCAAACCCTACTCGGCAGAACTAAGTGAGGTTTTCTGCTGGGGTTTCCCTCACCTTCTCCAGACAAATGTCTGTTTGTTGCCATAAATTCCCCGTCAACTCAGCATCTCTCCTTCCCAACTCTCCCAAGTTCAACTGTTAGGTTGAAGAACAGGTCTCATGATCTGAACCTCACAAACAAGACATTAATCAAATAAATAAATAAAATTCCATTCGCGAGCAACTTAAAGTTTAAAAATATCGTACTCCCTGGTCTAGCCAGTTTCAGACATTCCACCAATGGTGTATATTTGCCAAATTTGATAAAGATCCTTCAATAGATTTGCATATCGGACATTCTTCCAATCGTACGAAAGAACCATCTTTACATACCCGACTCAGTCCATCAAGTCTGTTCTTTCGCTCATCTTTGTAGAAAATGAAAATACATAATATACCGTCAAAAATAATTACAATTTTTACTTATAAAATATAAATACAATGATATAAACAATAATATTTGCCCTTGGGTTTAAAAAGTAAACCTCGGTATTTACCTTCAGAATAAGGTGAAATCAAGGTAAATCATAACTAGGGTTAGACTGAAGGACTCGCAAAACGCAATAATAATTTCTACTACAAAAAATAAAATAAAATTCATAAATAGTGAAGAGATATCAACATAAAATAATCTGGTACACACATATCCTCTTCATTAATAAAAATTTGTGTTTTTTTCTCATAATATTGAAAGTCACAAAAGTATATACTTAAAATATTAAAAATAACACGGAAGCTTCTTTCCATGACGTTTATTCAAGTAATAAATATACGCTAACTTTACTTTTTATTCGAATAGGGTGACTAGATGCAACTGGTTTAGATTTATTAGGTATGTTGGAGAGGCATTCGAAAAGATTATTTATTTTCGCTAGTTTGACATATGGACAGTTCTTGATGTTGAGTGGAAGTTTGTTTATATCTCGATAATTGTTCATGAGTTGTTAGTATAATTTTTTCATTTGAAGTAGAAGAATTGAATACAAGCTATTTACAAGGAAATCATGAAATGTTTTCTGAATATAGTTTTTAAGAATATTCAAGATCTCTTAATCAATGGTCATGTTTACCAATGAGACACGTAATCAATTTCTTCTGGTTGATTACTGGAATATATTAAGCCTTGTTTTAAAGCAAAACATGTATGAAAATAAGTAGGCACTACGATTACATGAACATCATATTATGGAGAAAGGATGAAATTGTGATTGACTTCCTGCTCTTTGCATTGAGTGCTGCGCGAAGTAGTGAAATGTACTCTTTGAGGCTTTAGGGTTCGCCACTAGAACCCTTAGTGGAATGTTTAGTAGTGTTTACTGTTTTATTTCATGTCACATAATTCATTTCTTAATGGAGAAATTACTAATTAGCTCATCAAAACTAGTAAAACAGCCTTTTTGGATGAACGACCAGGAAGGAAGTGCAACTTGAATTAGCTACGCAAAGCTATACTGAATATAAATTCTTCAGTCAAATCCTCCTAAAATGTTTACTAGCAACAAAGGATTTCTACCAATGGCACCTTTTCTTAAAGTGACGTACTTGCTATGCATTTTAGTAAAAAATGAGTTATAACACGCTCAACATTTGTCAACTTGGGAAAAGCAGCAGACGCTTCAAATCAGAATCAAACGAAATCTAACGAGAATTTATTTTCCGATCTCCCGTAGCTATATGCTTAGACGTGTGTGTGTGTGTGTGGTTTTTCCTATACCTTAGGATTTGATGGAAGTAGTGTAACTCCTGGGACCCGCGGTGGGAATCTGAAGGTCTCCTGTTCCAGTCACGTGTCAACGAGTTTGCAAGCTGTACATGTAAATGAATATATATTTTAAGAAACTGAGCTATTAGTTATTATACTATTTTAATATATAGTACGTTTCGGGTGAGCTTTACGTATTTATATTTGTTATAGTGACCAATTTGGAGGACGAGGTCCTGAGTGGACCGCCTCCCAAGCCCTTGCATCGGTACCCTACTGTCTTGTGGTTAATGTTATAATAAATGATAGGAAAAACCATTAGTATTTGTTATTTAGACACCATAGGAATGGTTAGGAGAAAATCTGGAATAGATTCACTCGATATAAAATGATAATATTAATATATCTTCTACAACAATGGCGTTATTTCCTGAAGCAGGGATACAATAATGTTCAAATGTTCAAACGTGCATAAAGGAGTTCCCATTTGGAATTACTTAAATACCACGAGTAAAGATGAATAGAATGGGTCGAACACTTATACCTGTGGGACTCCCAATAGAACCATGTTGGGTGGCGAAACCGCGTTTAGGTTTATTACAAAATACATCTGAATTTGTGAATGGGATACTGTTGACATCCCTCACGTACAATACTCTCCTTATATTTGTCATGTTGCATTGGAAAATATGAAATAAATAAAATGAGAACCAAAATGGACTAACTGATTTAAATTAACTTCTACTACCATTTTTTATTCATTATATTAAAATAATTATCAATATTGGTAGATTTGTGAAAATAAATTAACCTCAAGCACGTGACGTTTTGTCAAAAGATTTTTTACGGTGTATTATCAATAATGGAAAAACAAATGTAATTGCATTATGTTCAAAAATCTTGTTCACGGTTGTTTTAATAAAAACTATTAATTAATCTGCATATAAACAATAATAATCATAAATTTATTGTCAAACTGCGTATGACCACGTGGAAGACAATAAACTAATTTATTCTCCGGAAGCAAGCAAGGGACCATCCCATCAATTCCGATCAAGGGCTCTAAAGCAGAGGCGGATTCAAAACATTCAGCAAAAATTCCTAGAAAAGATAAAAAGTTAGCTGCGAGTTATAATACATATATAATGTCAATATGTTTGTAATTTAACACAAAAAATATATTTTACATGTACACATTATTATCAAACTATAGATTATTCTGAGTATAGTGTTTAAAAATCATAAGAGTTGAAATAACACTAAATTCACGATTTATTATTACAATAAACACGTCCCTAGACAAAGCCTAGGGAACCTGTATAAGAAATCCACCTCTACCCGAAGGAAAACCGGAGGAAAACCCGGGATGGGGTATATATCTGCTCGGTGGTAGATACAAAAGAAGACACAATAAAAGAATACATAATACAATAATAAGAAGTAAATAAAAAATCATCGACCAAATATCTATAAAACACACACACAAACGATATAAAATGGTTGGAAAATTAGTACACAAGCTAACAACGAGAAAGAAATTACATTTAAGAAATTAATTATGTACGTGAGGCCCATATGTTTGTACACGTACACAAACACATTTTCGCTTACAAACAGATACAGACACTGATACACACATTCATACGTAATACAAGCACATGTTTCAATATAGAGTCATATACCATTAGTCCTCCTATACCCTTAACGTAAGAGTATTTGCTATAATGTAATTGAAAGAAATTAATAACTATAAAAAAAATGAAACCAAAACAGGATTGCTGTGAACAATCATGTACACTTCACTACACCTCTCAACAATTCATTCCGTGCATATTCTATAAGCCTTAGCCTTTATTCACCTCACTACTCTGCACTTCACATGTGCACCTATTTCGGAGAAGCAACACGACGGTTGCGGAAATATTTTTGTCTTTTTGCTAAGTTCGCGTTTTTGTAGGTCAATTTTTCTAATGGTTCTCTTCACGAAGGAGTTTTCTTTTTTCTACATTTTATTTTACTTTTGTGGTCGCCGTGACTAATGTAGTTCGGGAAAGAATTCAAAATATGCGTACAATTATTATACATAATCAATTAAAGTTCACAAACCGTTTTCTATCATTAAAGAAACTATGAGAAACACATGTAAATTTTTTTATTCACTCTTCGTTCAAAACATGGTCTACGTTTCAATGCTTGTTAGCGCCTTCTTCAGGTCTATACTGTAGTAAATAATTATTAATATAATTTAAAACATTTAAAACTGTAAAGCAATATCACTTAGTTCATATTGAATACAGGTGCAAACAGTTCACCTCGTCGCAAGGGGTTCGGGCGGAGTTATGATCTTAATTGCTTATTGTTTTACTGCAGTTTGGTTTTAAATACCTATTTCTTGAAATCGCTAAGAGATAGCGTGTTCATTTACATCGCATTGCACGAACCAAGATGGCAAACGACTTTCTGTCATTGAATCCTTCGCAGATCGAGTCACGACCAGCTGACGAGCAGATACCTCGTCGGTTCCCAGCGTCGACGACTCCTCCCATAAAGACGATGTAGCCATTACCGTTCCGACAAGACAAGCAGTCTCTCGGACGGAGCCTCTCGCGGGAGATGCGTGTTCAGAGAGGTTATCTCGTTAAGATGGATCTGCGTTGGAGATAAGCAAGCGCCAGGACAAGCAGTCAATGCAATTGCTGCGGCGCACATCCTCTATTTGATCTTCTGCTGCAAAGACACACGATTCGGTTTTTACAAGTGGAGCTTGTCTCACAACTTCTTGTATGAGTCTTGAACTACGTTAAACTGCTCTCGAGTAGCACCTGTTTCCAAGGCCGGATTTACTCGTAGTATCAGTAGATCCCTAGGTTCAACCAGTGGTGTGGGCAATCTGGGGTAAGGAATACCGCCCATGTCAACGGGGTTCGGAGGGATTTTGATAACATAGAAAAGTTTCCCGTATTTTTTACAAAAATATATATTGCCCAGTATTAGATGAATTGAGATTGAAAATCTTTAAAGTATTCAAAACAATTGATTGACATTGCCTTTAAAAATATTTTTAGAAAAGCACACCAATCTAGGTACCACTACATTCTTTTCTTTAAAATGATGTCAGAACTTTTTTGAGTAGGCTTGTAGTATACGCTTAAATCCGCTTCTTCCTGTTTCCTCGGCCGTGAAGCTGAGGCACAATTTACGAATATAAGATAAAAGAAAAAATGTTTTTATGAAATTTGTTACGAATGTGAGAATGTTAATTGGCACCGACTGCGATGGTAAGGTAGTGGTAACATCTTCGCTTCCACAAATCCTGCTGGGACGAACTAGGTGAAGTTTTCAGCTTACGTTTCCCTCAACCACACCAGACAAATGTAGGTTAGGTTCCATAAGTTCCTTCCTTCACCCAACATCTTTCCTTCACTATTCCCTCACCCGAGTCCAACGGTTAGGTGAAAGAATCCACCTCATTGCCTGAACTTCACCAAAAATATTAAACAATTAAATAAATATGCGTTTTAAACCATCCTGATTGTTGTAAATGAATCGATATTCCATTTTATTATGTTCACATCGATATTATTTTTACGTGAAGGATCTCTATCCCTGACTCCAATCTTCAAATGTTTTCTTCATTAACGTTCATCCACATTAACTTCTCGCTACTTTTATCAGGAGTCTCACAGGGATCAATACTCACTCCTCAATAATCATTATTTTTTTCACTTAACCCTCATTCAATATACATATCCCATCTATTAACCCTCAAATTATTGTGTATATTATATATTATACTTGTCATTAGCCTTCATGTCCATGTCACATTGCTCGAAGGTAAAGCTAAAATTGATATAAGCATTCTAACATACAGATTGGAGACATTTAAAAGATTTAATTATCTGTTTACAGAACTACCGAAAAACGTGGGTAAAATTACGTTCATCATATTACAAAGTTAATTCCTGAGTTGATGTCACAGTAAGTTACAAAAAAAAAAAAAAAAAAANAGAACGAATCTTTTTTTTTGCGAATCGTCTGTTGCACTTGCACCGACCTTGTCTCCGTTCGCACTCGATCTTCATCTGTTATTTTTCACGCGGCGACGCGACGTTGTCACGACAAAAACAAAGGACAAGCGACCTGCGCATTCCGGTTGCATGTGTTTTTCGTTCTCAACGCTTTCCTTCCAGAGTCTTGTCGGCCGGCTATCAGAAACAGGAAGACCACGCTTAATACATAATTCCAAGGAGAAACCTCGTATTAATGCGTAATTGGTTCAGTTGAAGAGTGTCGCGTATTCAATTTCACACGTACAGCCTTAATTAATACTTTAATCAACGTCTACGCAGCGGGCGTGCCTAAGAAGAGGCTGACGGTTGTGCATCTCAATTAAGAGAACACCTTCAAATGTTGACTGGACTCTGGGTAGGTAGAGGAACACGTCATGCAGGGATGCCTAATATAGGGATGAAGAATCGAGAAGAAATATTACTCGAAATTCTTGTGAAGAAAGAAATTATTGGACTGGTCAGTGTTTCGAACAATATTTCGTGATTTTCAGAGCTACCTATAAAAGTACCGTAAACATATCAAAAAATACAGAGTGATAAAATTATGAATCTAAATAATTAAACAGATAAAAATTTGGAAAAAAACTACTAACATTTATTGATTTATTTATTACTCAATTTGTCACTTGATTTGATTACGTGATTACACACAAATGCAACAAATATTACGAAAAATTCAAAGTAATGTAATTCCATAATTAACGTCCATTATATAATCAAGATAAATTAAAATTCACCACGTTGTTTGGACGATTAAGGACTTGGAATTGTGGTTCAATTTTGAGTCGAAAGGGTTTTTTTTGGAAACAAATCATAATAGTCCACGAAAAGGTCGTGAGTCTTGATTTATTTAAACATGAGTATATATTAATGAACCTTAATCCAAAATGCAACATCATCTAAGTAATTCTTATGCTAAACACACTACTTGTGTTGAAACTTTCGGTCAGGTGAAAATGGCGATGAGACAGGAATCGAACCCAGGACTCCTGCTTTGATCGCAGGGGTGTTAACCACTACACCACAACCGTACGCCATTTTCACCTGACCGAAAGTTATCACGTATCATCCCCCACGTGTAGAGTACACGGAAGAAATATATACATACTACTTGTGGTTCAAATTTTTTAATTTTATTTTTAGGAGCCCAACAGTCCGACCAGTTATCACAAACCAATTAATGAGATTGAACAATTTTAAGAAATGCTCGTCAAACTATGCATCCTTTTCCTTACTTGTATCAGTCTGTATCTTTGTATAGTGTATTGACGTGTTTTAACTTACATTTGCATCCCCAAGAATTACATCCAAACATTGTCAGGATTAAAAAAAAAATATTTATTGACCTCAGAATGTTGGATGCTGTTTTAGTAGAAGTAGAGTATTTCCACATTTCGTTGGGGGAAAAATCCTCTTTCTAGTTTCGTTCCACCTTTTTATGAACGATTAACATTTATTTTGAATCGAAACGTTGTGTTCGGAAATACCGCAAAATAAATCGTAATTGTCCATAAAAGGATCCATAAAAGTCTTAACTTATTAAAAATATGAGTAAATATTTATGGACCATAATCCATGTTACAACACCATATAAGTCATTCTTATGCTTAACTTACTACTTATAGTTCAAATTTCTTTATTTTTACTTGAGAGACCATCAGCCCTACCATTATCACAAACCAGTTAATGAAATTGAGCAAATTATTTCGAAAAATGCACGTCGTACTTTATGTCATTTTGTATTTTAGTATGGTGTATTGATGTGTTTTAACTTTTATTTGCGTCCCCAAAATTTACATCGAAACATTGTCAGGATTAAAAAAGTTATTTATTGACTTTTTTCTCCGGTTTTCCTTCGGGTAGAGGCGGATTTATCATACAGGTTCTCTAGGCTTTGTCTAGGGGCGGGTCTATTGTAACAATAAATCGTGAATTTAGTGTTATTTCAATTTTTAAGCACTATACTCAGAATAATCTATAGTTCGATAATAACTTACATGTAATTTTTTGCTTAAAATTACAAACATATTGACATTCTATTAGTATTATAACTCGCAGCTAACTTTTTATCTTATCTAGGAATTTTTGCTGAATTTTTTGAATCCGCCTCTGCCTTAGGGCCCTTGATCGGAATTGATGGGATGGTCCCTTGCTTGCTTCCGGAGAGTAAATTAGTTTTTTTTCCCTCCACGTGGTCATACGCAGTTTGTACTGTTTTTTGACAATAAAATTTATATTTTTATTTATAAAGACTTCAGAATGATGTATTTAGTAGAGGTAAAGAATTTTCACACCACAGTCGAGAAAAAAAATCCTCTTTCTAGTTTCGTTGGACTCTCGTACAAGACATTCTGGCCTCGAGACTGTTCGCAAAGCTCTAACAATTTGTACCGTTTTGTCAATATGGCCGCTAAAGACAGTTGAACATCGCGTTGGACAAGGGTTATTTCACTGTGATCTTTGATACTCGACGCGATGGTCTCGAGCTCTGTAACAAGAACAGCTTTCCACTGCAGCATTCGACTTCATTACTGGTAATTTCATTGGGAATGGAGTGGCTACGTTAAACCGCTTGGGACATGTAGAAGGCGAGACAGGCGTCTTACCAAACCTCTCAGTTGGCAACATCGCTTCAAAAAAAAACATTTCTCGTTTCGAGAACAGCTTACAACACGAAATCGGATCCGGGTGGGAAAATTTCTTGACCGCGGAGTATCTTTCGTAGGGGATTGATATCTTGTCGTGGACTGAAGTTAATTCGTTTCTAACTCAAGTAAATTATTGCGTTTATGTCATAAATATCGGTAGCTATGCTCCAATGGTGGGAGAACTGAAGATCGTGAGGTCGATTCTGGACTCAAGCAACGCTTGCTTCGAGTACTCTAGGAGGTGTTGGTTCAATTAGATAACTCTCCCTTCCGATTCAATTATATCAGTAACTAATAGAAATACCCAGGCGTGTCCCGTGATGTGAAAATATACTTATAACAATAATTACAGAACATAAACATATTAAAATAATTCACAAATAAACCATTAAAAATATATTTATTTGCATTGTTAAACAAACACATAAAATATTGCATGGACATTCAAAGAAATATTGGTACTGTAAGTTGATATATTTTACCCTACAGTGGGTATTAAAATACCTGTCAAGAGGTCAGGATTTTTTTGCTCTTTTGCCCGATGTTGTTATACCCTCATGATATTCTAAATTCATTTGCTAGTGTCCATATTTATTTACTTTCGTGTAATTAAATTAAATACCAGTAAGAACACCTACAAAAATACACAGTATTGTATGCTAATATGTAATATGTAATTACGAATATTTTAAAATCCAGACAGTTGGAACATACATATAACACAGAAATAGACAAAGCTTACAGTTAAGACCCCTTAATTCTTTGGTCCATTTCACTTTTAGGTTATGTACTTGAATACAATGTTCTTCACAGCCTTCATATAATTTTGCTTTCACTAATATATGATTAAACTATTATTTTTATTCATACTTAATAGCTTTTTATACTTTTAGTGGTAACATATTTGACCGTTACTCAGCCTTACCACGGTTCTCCGCAGCCAATTCCTCGAAGTTTCTCTGGATAGTTGGACCGATATTGATGGGATGGTCCTAGCACACGCACTGCGAGTAAATTAGCTGATGGTCTTCGACATGGGCATACGCAGTTTTGAACTGCGATTTGGTATTACATTATTTGTTTCGTTAGAAAAATGCTGGTAAGTTTATGTGTAAATTTATTGTATACATGTTGATTTTAGTCTTAAAATGTCTTACTTATTAATATGAAAGATGAAAAACGTTTAGTTCTTTGAGGAATCCCTTTGTTGTTACCTTGTCCACGTGCTCTAAATTACTACACAAAGATTCCAATCACATTCGGTTACACACCCACTCAATACTTGGGTGGTAATCATATGCCTTTTATAATGTTCCTCCGTAAGTTGTTCACCCTGAGTCGGAGTAGTTTTATCGCCATATTCACCGAACGATTAAGATATTATCTGTGATTTTGCAAGGAGCATTATAGTATCCATAGATGTACTTCGAAGCACGATTGAGACATGATATATATGTTCTTTTATGACTGAGTAACCTTAGCAGTAACTAAATTCCAGTGTCTTTGTTATGCGATGATTTAGGTCACTACTTGATGTACAGTGCCCTTGTGGAGACAGACTCTTCGGAAGCAAAGAAGGGATCATACGTTCTCTATTCGAACCGACCACGGAGAAAAATCTGGATTAATGGGGCTACAGAGAGAATATATTCATTTAAGCCAATATCCATCATATAATATCACTATTATGAATATTAAGAAACAATAATTATAATGTATTCGAATAATTTTTGTTTTAAATTTAATCAATTAATAGTTGTGTAAATGTTAATCAATTATTATCAAAAGTACTATGACAATGGCGTGGTAAAGTATACGAGGAATTTTAATGTTAATGAATTCATATTTCGATAATGAACTCTGCCTTCTTCAGGACTTAGTTGATCCTCAACAAAATTCCATCATTAAACTATTTCACTTCCATCATCATATACAACAACAAAAACCTCTTTTATATTTGATTACGTGATAAAATAATAATTAATGTCTTTCTCGTATTGTACCCAAGAATTTTCTTTTATTCCAATTGTTGTATGTAGGATTAAATAAGGTTTTGGAAGTGAAAATATTTTGTCAAAAAATCATTGAGAACCCATGGTATCAGAAACGCCTAAAACGTATTTTTGGTAAAATTTCGTATCTATGTTTCGACCCGTAGAACAATGTCATTGGGTTTAAGAAAGAGAATGAAACGAAGATGCACTAGAAGCAAATCCTGTCCCATCCTCTCCATCAACAAGCACGAGGCACGTGCAACCGACTATCCCTGCGTGCCGCACCTAATCCTCGACACCGGTGATTAAACTCCCGACGAAACAAGATGGATGTCCGTGAGAACAAACGAAGTCGTGAAGGGAGGCAGCATTTGTTTCAATGTATTACCATTATGCGATAATTAGCAACGCATTCTGCGTGGGGGAGGCCATACCACGACTTGATAAATTGTCATCGCCACAACGGCTATCTCCGACACAAAATCAGTGATTTAAAATGGCTTCTCGAGGAGGTCGGTGAGTATGCTCGCGTGTTATATACGCACTTGTAAAGAATTAATGACATAACTTATGTACTAACTAACAGAGCCTAGCTCTCCGGTGGCTCAGGTATAAGCGTCTTGCTCATCACCAAGTCATCTCTGGTTCAATGTCTAATGGGGTCAGAAAAGTAAATTGTAGCTTTTCGCATTGATGACACACTTTACGTAGCTGTGACTACTCAAAAGACAACCTTCCTTCCATCCTTCCTCCTATACACCTCCTGCTACTCCTAGTATCACTAACTCTTACCATTGCACACGACTACTAACACCTCTACGTGGCCCAAGTTGTTGGTTAGTCCAGCTAAGTGGCCCACTTCCATGTAGACGAGCTTCAATAGCACGCTAAAATTCCTATTTACAAATACTAAAAATACAGCAGCAAAGAATCACTCGTGAGTTTGACTTAAGATTTCGTTAAGTACTGTTTTCTGTAGAAAAAATCCAAGAGTTTAATGTTATTATCGATTAACTCAAATTTTGAATTTTTTAGTATAAAAAATAGAGTTCTTCATTTTTCTTTATTATGATATTCGACAGCAAACTTCATTCAAATTAATGATAAAGATATCTTTACACTTTTGTACAAAATTTCAAACATGTCATATATTCCTAACAGTCGAACATAATAGTAAGTTAACCCAAGTTTGAATCATTATTTTTGTTTATTAACAACAGTTAACGCTAAGCAGGTAGTTCATAAATATTATTGCATATGACAGATGTTTTATTCAGGGAGCTACGCAGTTTGAATTTGTATCCATTATGCCTTTCACAGTCATTCTTTTGTAACGAACGCGACACTATAGCCATTTTAATTTTATATTCGCGTAATGTATATTTACTCCCAGTAATTGTCTCTTTTCATTTTTCCATAGTTTTGAATTTCGTCGTGAATTTGAAAGCTGACACGCAGTAGAAGAGCTCTGATAAATTTCGTCACAAAATGTAGTCTGAGAAAATTTGAGGACTTAGTCTTGGTGTAGAAAATAGTAAAAGAAATTCCAGAGCTTTTTTACAAATAACAAAGTTTTTGAGTGGACGAAAGGGTAGACTTTTCTGCAACAGTTTGTCTTTGTCGTAAAAGGAAGATGCACTTCAGTTCACAAATAAGGGATGTTTTATCTTCACTTGTAAGGTATCGAAAGAGTATGGTCAAAAGTAAAACGAAAACGATGAATTGATCGACAAAAACAGGAAGGAAGGATCCCAAAACTCTCGTAAACAAGTATTGTGTACTTTCTACCATGTTATATTTTATATCCTGCAAGGGCTCTAATGACATTGACGTTGGCGAGCCCTAAAGCCTCAATAACAAATATTTTATCTTTTATGTCTTGTTTTTACTTTTTTATGCAATCATTTTGCACAATTCTTTCTCCTCATTCTTTTCTTATCTTATTTGGGTGCTTCAAGTATTTATATATTGTGTTCTGAAAACCTTTCGGACGTTTCTTATTATTTAATGTTGATGTGGTTTATAAGTGGTTCATATAATTTTGTGAGATACACAAGTCGAAAGTGTGACCCGTTATGATTCATCTCACTCTATGTAACTTTTCTATATTTCATTTTTATGTTGCGAAATCATGATTGCGAGCAGTCATTTTACAGGGTATTTCTGAACTCCACGTACTAACTTGGAGGGGAGGTAGAAAACATCAATAGGAATTACATGGGAAAGCACGGTCCCAAATGCCGCTCTCAAGTGACAAAGAGACATAAAGACAAACCAAGAACACAAGACAGAAAGCAGTATTAAGAACTTTATTGTTAAAAAATGAATTTTTGAAGGTTTTAAAAATTTATGTTTTATTGAAATAAATTATTAGTGCTGTAGAAAAGATGTTACACACACCTATAATTGAAACGAAAAGACATCCCGGGTGTGTTTACCTCATCGCAGTTTTTACGTCTGTGCAACTCTGAGCTTAATTTACAATCAATCACCTTAAGCAAATCCTTTTATCGAATAAATTACATTAAAATTTATGCGCGTCTTTGCAGTAGGGAGAAATTCGCAATGAATAATACATGCAAATGGACAAGTCTTCGCGACGCCGTGTCTCTGGTAAATACGCGCGCGCTGTTCATTAAATCGCGTGGGAGAACTGTTACCACCTAAGTGGAATTTCAATTAGATTTAAAGTGTGTCCAAAGAAACTATTTACATTTGTATACTTTAGAAGAAGAAGTTGATTTATTCTCATAGATAGAATAGTCGATCTCACTTACAATCACTCGGGAGTTGGAACTGATCTTCTCTTTCCTGCCGTTTCACAATTTTTCTCAAAGTTTAATAAAAAGGACTTCAGTAAATAAATAAAATTATTGTCATAAAAACAGTTACAAACTGCGTATGACCACGTGGAGGACAATAAACTAATTTACTCTCCGGAAGCAAGCAAGGGACCATCCCATCAATTCCGATCAAGGGCCCCAAGGCAGAGGCGGATTTAATGTTTCAGCATATTCCTACCAATATAAATAGTTCGGTTCCTGTTATAAAATTAACACAATACCAACAAATTTATAATTAATAAAACACGAATAGTAAATGGAAATAGAAGGAGTAATTTACGTTTGTAATTTTCTTTATTATATATAAAATCTCATCAATGAATTATAAAAATTCGGAAAGTAATTTCGAATAATGAATTCCTTTATCGTTAGACATTTTCGTTAGGCATTTAAACATTGAAAAAGTCAGAAATAAACCTTTTCATCCGAAAATGCATCTGTATTCTATGTGTTTCATCTAAATTGCTAGATTACTTGTTGAAAAAAAAACAGAAAAATAAATAAGTTTAGTCATTGATTGCTTTAATTATGAGAAAAAATATAACTCCGATAAAAGGTGGATCTTGACATAAGATTTATGGCCTCAATATAAGGTACTTTATTCGCGAGCGAACATTAATCCAGAATCAACTGCAATGTAGGGCATATAACTTCTTGAAAATCAATATGATTGATTGAAGTAAGTTAGTAAGAATTTACGTTAACATATTTGTTAGTACTGACCACTAAAATATAATTAACATATTGTAAACGTGGAAGAGACCCTGTTTTATAACCAAGAAACTCGTAAATCTTCTTCTCATAGTCATAAGATTCCTTTGTTTTATTCAGAACATCGATACTTAGAAACGACATTTAATCGATGCAATGATAAACTCAGTTAACTAAGATTTTCCCTGAAGGGTACCCGCTGATTGGATAATAAGATAAAAATTAGAAATTCTCTATACCTTCATTGAATACAAAATACGAGATCTTATTTCAGTACCTTTCGTCTGCATCAAGGTGAACGAGGATATATAAATATTCATGTTTGGCTTCATTACTTCTTTTTAGGTGCTCCTGGATTGCTTTTTATAGATGTAATTGTTAATTATGAACGTCAAGTAAGAAAATTGATAAACTGTGAGGATAAATCTTTAGAAAAAAGTAAAACTTGGCAGATTCAAAGTATCAATATTTTGAACTAATAGATTTTATCGTTGTTATTTATGGACATATGAAATGTTTGAAAGTAATTAGTGGATACTTTGTAAGTGCAATATTACACTTTGTTGTATTTAATATTCTCAAAAGATTGCATAAAAGTGGAACTTAAAAAAAAAACTATATTCTTCTTCCGAACAAAAATTCCTAAATTAATGTTATGAGTCGGTAGAATTTTCTTTAATAATCTTATTGGGGTCCTTGATAACCAATAAAGTTAAAAAACTACCTTACATAAATAAACATTTTTTAAAAGAAGTCCCCAGCACGATGGCTTAGTTCCCTCTACTAAGACGTGGTTTGTACCGGGTAACCAAGTAACTGATTCAAATTGTTACTTTAAATAAGTTTGGTTGTTGGGAGTGATATAAATTCGTGACTGTCACTGCTTAAGAACTGCAACTTCATATCAATAGATTTTTTTGTATGTAATGTGTTTATTTGGAGTAAGTTTCATCTTTCATTAATAAGCTCTGAAGCTCATTTTGTATAATTGTATAACTCATCCATTGTATAATTTGTGAGATTGGGTGTTATGAGTGCATAACATAATACAATTAAGTATAAATCATGTGGAACTGTGGCCCTTACCTCACAGAAAGCGTAATGATGGTGTTACAGTTTAAAGATGTTGGTCTGAAATATTATCAATCACATGAAATCAACATCGATTAAAAAAGCAGAAAGTTCTATGATCAGAAAGTAATTATTTTTCAAATTATACTCCGCACAGAAAATAACTTCTTTCTCGACTTTGAGCGAATAGAAACTATTTGCTTTACTGGTACAAACTCGTTCACATATACAAAGGATTTGTAACTGGGATTTTCAGAACCAGCAGATAAATATTCCTTCAACCAAACCTCAATTCCAGAGCTCATTGCTCGGGATTTTGTTACGAACTCTATTTAATATAGTTTTTCAAATGACTCTTGTGATACTATAGATCTGATCGAGAATGATATTACACATTTAGCGAGTTAACATATTGCGAGCGGACCAGTTTTCGAACCCATGATACTTTATGTCCAGCGATGGATTATAGAGTGCATCAATGGATTACGAGCCGGATCTTTTAGAGCTTAGCGCTGGTCGTGACGGCCTCACCCATTGACGGACCAGTTCGTTCGCGGAACCGTGAAGATACAGGGTTGCCAGATGGGATTTTATACAACCTCTGATACAAAACGGAGAATAAAGAACGTCAAGGTCATGTGTAAATTACTAAACAAAAAATGTTACCAATTTTATAAAACACTTAACGCACTTATGATACCTCTTATTAGAGAGTTTTTGTATAACGTGCATGCCTAGTTTTTGTATACGTTGCGTTGATAACTCTTACCGCGGACGCACATGAAAAGAACTAGTGTAATCAATGCATTTTTTCATAGCGTACCTTCAACTCAAATCATATTAAAAATTGTAAACCCAAACAAACTACTACTATGCAAGTTTACACAATACAAACTGTACTGTCAGTACATAATAATGTGCTCATACGGCACACATAACCAACAAATCTCTCACATACCCTCCCAGATACCAACATAACCTCAAATTCAGACCGGAATCCACCATGACCTGTCTCACTACCATCGTACGCAACTAACATCGTACGCAAACAGAGGCGTTGTAACGTACTACGCTTGAAGCGTTAGTGTACCACTAACTTCTGAACCTGTGCAAAAGTAACTTGCATGTGGGTAGTGTATACGATAGCTCGCAGGTACGCTATGCAAAAAACTCTCTGTTGCCTTTGCATTCCCCAAGAATTACATAACGATAGTCCTACCTCCCCTGTTAAGAAACGATTTTGTTGCTTTTCGTAAACAATTTTTGATACTCTGACGTCATTATTCGTCCCTTATTACTCTCTTTTCTCACTGAATTGATTACATGCATTGCAATGACAAAGTTTAAGGTGCGCCCTATACAGCACACACTATAAAGAAGCGTTACGTACTTCCAAGAATAACACTCTTGTACCCCAACGTAACGCAGTGTAATGTAATCATTTCCCACTTCCTCCGCCCTAAAATGCGTCACGTAATTTTGGGACGACCCCTTTGGGATATATTTCGGAAAATTTCTTGCTCAAAAGAAAATTAGAGAAATAAAAAATAATGAAAACCCATTCTTTGTGAAGGAAATTTAAATATGTGGATATCAACGTATGTATGACATTGTAGATGTAGTTTGTTGATGTATTTCATGGACGTGTGATATTTCAATGAATTAAAGTTTTCCAATGTATAAGATAAAACGCAATTATGTTTATTTTCAATACCACTTCGATATCCTTGAATACCTATTATATCGTGAACGACCGAGTCTTCTGAGTCTCAGCAACTATGAATAAAATTTATGCTTATGTTTTTATCTTATTTATTTCTATGGTTGTATCTTTATATTCGCAAATCACTATCTGCACTTAAACTATAAATAATTCAAATCTTTCATAGTTTCATTAGGCTATTTATCTTTCTCTTTCTCGTTTGATTAACGCATATAAAATCCCAAAAATAAAAAATAAATTTATACTTATCAAAAAAGTATAAATTTCCGTGAATTCAAATAAAATTATCGATATGATACTTGTCAATAAAATAAAATGATGGGAATATATTTCCATACGATATTCTTATGGATTGGGGAATTTCTGTGGATAGAGAGCGTAAATACATCTGGCAACGATGTTTGAGAGGACGAATAGCAATCCTATTTGATGGCTTCATATTTGAAAATGTTATAGACTTTCAATTCGTTGGACCTTTTCCAGCGCTTCTGCTTTCGCAAATTGACAGACGACACATTGAGAACATTTACTATTCGTTTCGTGATACAGATTTCGCAAGTATGGTTGTAAAAATTGGTTAGTATACTGACTACAGCATGATCCTGTTGTCCAGATAATTCTGCTAAAAATACCTGCAAATGGGTGATGACGTTTGAAGGACCAAAATGTTAAGATGAATTAGAGAATGAGGAAGGTAGATGAGGTGTGAATGAACACTGGTTGCCAACAAACAATTTAATATGATATGCAATATAAAAGTGGTAAAAATAATGATGATACAAAGCTGAAAATCCGGTGATACACTGTGATGAGATGATCTGTTCCTTAAAATTCAAATTGGATGGCGTGGGGATGATGCATAGTTGAGTTGAAATGAAGTCCGTTCATCACGTGGCGATTCAACGGCGTGTCGCTGCCCATACAAGATGATCTTCAAGTTGAGAATAAACTCCTCCAGCCGTTTTCTGATACAAAAACTGAAGGGGTAGTGCTCGACTTGCTTGCCGAGTGACGAGAGTACTAAATCACAAGAAAAGTTGACTCTTCAGAAGAGGTTTTTAAGAGAGAATGAATGCTCACATGGTTCTGACCCACCTCTTTGTAGGTTCCGGGCTGCCTGTGGTTCGATCGTGCGATCGATAGCGTGACGTCACAGGTTACCCATCTATCGATTGTTGATCCGGATCGATGTCGTGCATATTACGTAATATTACGGAGGTTCTTGTACATTGTTCCGGCGAGGAGTGCAGCCTCGTGGTTTTCAGTAATTAATAAATGAGTTTGTAATTAATAAAGTCAGGCAGACTATGTCCCAACATTTCTTCTATTTCCCTTTTTTTTCTTACTCAAAGGCGTAGATTTTGAATGGACCTATGAGGTTTGAAGAAATTGTTCCCAGAAACTCAATAATAAAGATATGTCACTCATTGTGCACAGACAGTATAGGGTTCGTAGATGATTCACTTGTCTAATGACAACATATTAAAAATATGTCTGTAATATGTTGACCGACCGGTATATACGAACGAAAAGACCTTGTCTTTTTTTATTTAAATTTCGCAATTACACTTATAAATGAACCTTATTTAGATTTCAGGACGTGAAATAAATTGTTATCCATGTTGTTGAAATGAGGATGATTACAATTTTTGTTTATTTTGAACCTGTCTTTTCCGAGCGTTTCTCCCAGGATATTTTGAAGGAAGGATGTAATTTTGTTTCTTAAGGTGGTAGTACTGGCGGAGGTAGAAATAAATCACTAAAATACATGAAATCGGCATAAATAAACAGAGGAACATGTACCTATTGTGATTCCAACTCGAAAAACATATCTCAGAGGCCATTTGAATGAAATAATTACGATTATAATTGAAAGTGAAATACATTGCGTCTTATGGAGCAAACACTTGTTTTCAAAAAAAACAAAACAAAAAAAGCCAACTTTGAAATAACAAAAGTGATGGAAAGTTACTTTGATTTGTAGTCAAAATTTTGTAAAATTATTAAACACACCACTTTTATCTGTATGTCACCGGACATTACAAAATGATATTTCGAGGTGGGACGAGGCATAAATCACGAAAGAGATGCGCTCGGCCGCCATGTTTGTACTTGAAGCTCTTGCGCATTCCAAACGAGTCAAGCGAGTTCCTGAATATTGTTTGTACTATATTATTTGCTGATAGATAGAAATTATATCATGTTTTTATCACTATTATTTATATTATTGTATTTTATATTCATTAGAATAAGATTAAAGAGAACAATTATACATCTCAGTGATTTGACTAACTNTAGATATATATACGTAATGAGACTGTCGTCCGCCGGCGTGTCGTGGTTACATTGCCAAACTAATTCTTCCGCTTTTCAGCAAAAAGTATTTTTAACTTCCCGAAACCATCTTGAATATATTATGTTTTGTTGATCGTCTCTTTAATTTCATGAATATTGAGATTATGTGTTTGCATTATACTTGCACATGAAGGAAAAGAGTACATGATCAGTCTTTTTTTGTAAATTAGTTTGACAAATAATTTCTTTCCACGATTAAAATTACTTAAAAACTGCAATCCTAAAATAATGATTGATAGCGGGAAACATTTTCTCTGAATAACTACAAAAATAAATGTCTTTTGGTCTTACTATCTTCGGCGTTAGATCGAAAGTTTTAATGGAAATTCGGATTTATTTTTATTAGTATCAACATTCAGTACAGAACTTCATGATTCAACTTTCTCTGATAAAAATTTGAAAGATTTGTCAGTCGGTAGAATATTTGATGTTTAGGGAAACTTTACCTTTTAGCAATAAGCAATACTTACAAAATGAGAAAATGTACGATAAACTTCTTAGAAGTGACTAAAATACCCTAAGAGGATCGCTGATGTCTATTTAAGGTACTGTATCCGTCAGAGTGACTAGACTTATGTACCCCCTAAAAATGATAGTTGGAACCATTCCCTATCCAGTGGTGATATATTTTCCTAAACCCATGACGCAAAACTTCGAATTATTTGTCTTTGAATTACTGTGGGGTTTATATGAAGAAACTTTCACGAGCTTGTTTTTTCTCCTTTTTTATAATCCTGACAAAAGAATCGGTTTATTATAACAAAAACATAGCAAATGATGATTGAAACGCAATGACATTAAGATTTTCATACCTTACCTGATATTTAAGAGAATAAATCAACAAAAACTGCGGTAAATACTGTTCTGCCGGAAACGACAGCCGGATCACGTGACTAAAGATAATGCTGTCGTTGTCAACGAAAGAATCGAACAGAAATCTAAATTTATTATTAAGTTTTAAATTCACAAAATGTTTGTACAAGTCCAGTAGAAGAAAATCAGTGATGCGAATTATTAATTAATTCGATCTCCAATTTTCATGTGTTGTTGAAAACTTGATGTGAGTAAACGCGGAAATAATACCTTAATGTCCAGAATTGCGTCAATAAAATAAATCGCAATACAAATTTGGACATTAAATTGGACGTCAAAAAAATCGGAATGGATTCTTTTTTTTAATAACATATATGCAAAAATATCTCTTTTTTTCTGGGCACTATCCCAGAGGTTACAACCTTGCCTATAGTCCTAGAAGAAGTGTTTTTAATCTCAAAATACGATGAATGAAAATCGCATCTCGACTTCGCGATTATCGTACTCCGCCCGTGAATGTTTAACACATGAGCACACGCTCCGAAATTAAAACAATGTTGCAAATAAATGACACATTAATACAAGGTAGGTAGGTGCACACAACGTGTTGCAAAATGATTCATTAAAACGACGTTTTGAACAATGCCTAGTTTGCATTCACGATCATATTCCATTCATTGTAATAAAATTCTTTATAATAAAATTTGGAACACTTGTGACACACGTAATAAATTATCGTTGAACAAAGAATATCAAATCAACTCTGACGAAGCTTTTCAAACCAAACATTTAGAAATGGTATTCATAAAATCGCTGAATAATTCATACACTACAATTTCATTTCGACAGTTGTGAGGAGACAACTGAAAGAAAGGAATAATATTTATCGCGAAATGAATTTGAGATGATGTAAGTTTTCAGAATTCCGTATGTAATAGGGCTCTTTAAATTGTCTCCTAGGACTTGGTATTTGCCGAATTTCCTAAATTTGTTTCCTCTAAATATTTTTGTTTTGCCTGTAAGTACATAATTTAAATAATTAAATTTCATTACAGGAGAAACTGGTTGTTCCATAAAAAGGTTCAAGAGTAAAATATTCAAACAAAATAAAGCACCTAAAGTAGTCGAGACAAAGCAAAGAATCGTCAGTGAAACCAATGAACAGTGAAACGCTTTGTTTCCTAACAAGATTGTAGGTCACTAAAAAATGACATCATCAGTTCTCGAATGCCGCTTTGGCATGCATAAAATAATTTTTCGGTTCTGACTATAAAACGTTTATTCTTCTAAGTTTTTATACAACGGTTGATCGTTGAACAGAATTGTGGTAGAACTTACCACTGAAATATAGTGAAGCAGGTATCGTTTGTCTCTTTGGTTGGCGAATGTGATTTCTTCCACATTCTTGATACAATGTGACCTCTCATCCTATTCCTGCACCTGTTTCCTCAGTGATCTTAAATCTCATGACAGCATGATTTTTTTACCATTTTTTCTTTTGCTTCGAATTACGTATTTCAGGTATTATATCGGCGTTGACTCAAGTCAGGTTGTCAACTATTCACAAAACTTTGAAATATTCTCCAAAGGAGTTCTAATGAATTAATTATTCGCTCTACTGATATTTACTGATGGATGAGAACAATTATTTTGTAATTTTAAAACGATTAAAATTTTAAATTGACGTTTGGCTCTTTCTTTGACAAGGTTCGCATTACTTTCAGTCACGTGATGCGACTGCCATATCCGTTAGAATAGTATTTTCCATAGTTTTTGGTGAATTATTCTCGTTTATGATTCGTAAGGTATGAGAATCTCGGAACGTTTCTTTCGCTGCGCTAAACCGATACTTTTGTCACTACAAAACCCGCGAAGGTTTCTCCAAGCAAACCAATAATAATTTAAAGTAAAATAATTTGAAATTTTGCACCGCAAGTGCATAAAATAATCGCCAATGTATAGGGAATGGTTCAATCTATCATTAGATACATTTTTTGCTGGTACTTAAGCCTCGTTGCTTTGACGGATATAATACCCTAATACATTTATAGTCTTGCAACATCTGTAATTTTCAATAGAATTATTATTCCTTAATACGTAAAAATTTTAACTCCCCTTAACCTCAAATTTTCGAACCCCTCAATTTTTTTTTTCATGCGGGCACCCCTGTATCCAAATAAAGCTTTGATGGTAGTTGTTTCTGCGGGAGATGTCCATTGTTTCTCGAATCTTGTTTTGAGCGGAGAGGTCACTCTGTGTTATCGGCGAATCCGAATACTCACGTCGCCTCGGGATGAAGATGTAAATAGCGCGAATCTTCGAGGTCCTTTCTCTGCGAGGACCTTCAAGTGGAACGCTTCGTCTCAGCTGTTATCTCTGAATTACAGAAGGCTTTTACGCGCTTGTGGGAGAATGTGGTTCAACATTTGCCTCGGTACAACGCACAGTAGGACGAAACTTCGGAAATAGTGGTCATCGGCGAAGAGGAGATCATCTTTATTTTTAAACCTAGAAATTTTTCAATATCAAGGATTATTTTTACGTTAGGAAAAATATTACCAAAACCCTTACATAGCTGTTAATGATACTACATATTTTATTGTAGAGTTTATTTGTTTCTCATTTATTTAATTTAACCCTTCAGTGGCCGAGTAGTGGTCTGTAACACCGTCGAATGGGGGTGTACTTCATTTCTCCGCGGAACGTGGCCAGATAATCAAGACTATTTGGATATTACTATCATTTGGGATTCATATATTATCATATCTCACATTTTTATGTTAATTTTATTAGTAATAAAAAGCGAGTATACTGATCTGAATGATGCAATAAAGAGGCGTTTTGTAGCAGAGGGTTATACAATCTAATTTATTAATTCGACAATTTTATTCATTATTTTGATTATTATTTTTATTTATTATTATTATTTTTATTATTAATTAATTAATTTGACAAATTTATTAATTTTTTGGCAATAAATTTATTAATTACAAAACTTATTACATTCACTTAATTTGTAACATTCACTTAAACAAACATGTAAAAATACCAAAACTAAAAATTAATATTTTTTTGTCATTAATGATTTTCCCCTAAACTTGATTCACATTTTTCACAAATAAGAAACCCTAGCACGAACAAAAACGACTTATCAGCGCGTAGACACCGACAATTCCGGCGAAAGCTTGTAATAGATTGTTAGGAAGGTGCAGCTTATGAGATAAACTTGTGTTTCAGAAAAAGCAATAATAACACACGTCGTGACATCCCATCTACTTACTTCATAGGGTTAATCTGCTTATTTTGCACTTTGGGTCTTTTTCGCCTCAGACACGTTCAACAGTGGGTATCTTTAAGGTAACGACAATAATGTGTCGTTGTTAGGCTCTGTCTACACATAGTGTTGCCAACGGGCGGTACGTCGGATCAGAAACTTTTCACCTGTCCGCACACAACCGTTGCTACCGCTCCGAGCTGTCAGCGGAGGCGAGACTGCTGCGTAGTCTGCGGTTCTACGGAGTTCGCTTCATTTCAACCGGCGATTTAGTTCTCTGAAGGAAGTAGAAAAAATTAAAATGTCTCGCAAATAAAGAGCATTTATGTCGGAGAGCAACGGTGTTCATCAAAATAATATTGTAATTTATTTTCGAACCATAATATATTATTTAATATAGATGAACGTAAATGTTCCAACCTATTGACATCAAAAAGTTTTCCCGTGAGGAAAAATTGTAAATGAAAATATCAGAGAAGAAAGTGTATTTAAAGTTTTACATGGAACCATTTTATCTAAAATGATTCGTTTGGTTGGACCAAAGTAATGAAATGAAAAAATGTCGCAGTGGGTTTTATTTTGTATACCTTCAAATCAACTGAATGTGATTACTGATGTTTTTCATTCTAGAAGCACAGTTAACTTACATTAGTTTTCTCAACGTTTTACAACAGTGAATTCTTATATGATTAAAATGTAATTAATTTGATGAAATTTTAAAGTTATTTGTAATATTATTTGGAATACGGACTTCCTCAATAAAAAGATCTGTTTTATTCATTCCGAAATGCGTTGAAAGGTTTTGAAGAGTGACAAATTATTTCAAAGAGTACATTTGAAATAAGTAATATTATTTTAACAATATTTTTTATTTAAGTTTTCTTTTTTCAATATTTACTTGCATAATACACAGTGATCGATGCCATCTGAGAAACCATATCATCTTTCAAAATATATTTTTAAGGAATTATAGCAACAACGTCTCGCAGAGGTATTGTCAACATAACGATTAAAAATTGTAAATTACTCGTTCACGCATATAACAACTCAGAATTTGGTACATGAAATACGAATAATGTTCCCAAATTTATGATAAATTTAGTCCAACCATTTAACTTTCGGATCTGAAGTATTTATTTTTTTGAAGAAATAGATTTTTCAAATTTGTGGCATCTTTCTCCCAGTGCAAAGAAGATAAAAAATTGTCTTTAAAGACAAAAATAAATATCATAGAAAAATGAATAAATTTGTTTTCTTTTAAGAAAAATAATTAAACATTTAAATAATGTTAAGGAACAGCGTGTTTCTCACTCATTCTTAATTAATTCACTATAAAATGTTAAGGGTCAAATAGTTAAATTCTTCAAACCCAGAAAATTGTCTCCATCTAATTTGACAAAATTACGAAATTGCTTACTTAATAAAAATGAAATCAAACATTCAATTACGTCCCAAATGAATCAAAAGGTATTTGAATAGGCGGTCTTCTCACTTCACTCCTGTTCTTTCATACTTATTGGTTTAAATGTCTAGGCAGCGACTCATAATCGCGCGGCACGTCTGCAATGTGCGGACGTATGCCATATCTTATGGCGGCGGCGGAAGGAACGAACGGGCGGGGAAAAAATGCGCAACGCTGAATGTGCAGATGGTCGCATTTAAATGTACGTACTGCGTTACCTTCGATTCGACGTATCTTTATTATTATCTTAGGAGTGTGCTGAAACATTGTATCTGCCTTTGCCTAAGAGCCATGGATCAGAATTGGATGGACCCTTGCTTCCTTCCAGAGAGTAAATTAGTTTAGTGTCCTCCACGTGGTCATACAAAGTTGGTAACTGCATTTTGACATTAAATTATTATTATTATTATTATTATTATTATTTTATTTCTCATTTCTCAAAGATATGTGTCTTTCTTTGGGGAGTACAACATTGTTCCAGGTTGCAACCAGCTTCCTCAGGAACAAGTCTTCTTTTGTGGATCCCTACAACACTTTCCGCAGGATGTGGGCTGTACCTCGCAGAGCAATTTCAGGTAGTTCCCAGTCTCTTATCTCACATGGGAGTTTTTCAAGTTCTTTTTCCAACCCTCCGAAGACAGAACAAAAAATCCCCACACTCGACAAATTCTTATACTTCAGCTCTTTCTCAGTCACTTTTGAGACAAGATTTTCATCACATGGTATACTAACATCAATAATTTTACATGGTCTTTTGCGTGATATCTTCTAATGATGATATCCGGTTTGTTGGCGTTAACCGTTCTATCTGTACGAACTTGCTGGTCGTATAGTATAGTAATTTCTCCGTTCGACACAACTGGTTGGGCTACGTGTTCATACCATTTCTTGTATAATCACACCTATGGACTTACATAAGCCAATCCACATAGGAGCAAACGTTATCGTGCCTTCGGAGGTATTCACTTTTAGCCAAAATTGGGCAATGACCTATTATTATTGTTTATTGTCATGAACTATTTTCACAACTTGTAGTTGGATTCAGGTAAGGTGCGGGATATAACATGCATCCTCACCTCAAGCAAAGTCACAATTTAAATATATTCTGACTGTTCTACAGGCGTTAGGGTGACTGCGTTTTGTAAAGTTAGAAATAAGTTTTTTGGGAGATGAAGCCGATTGATGCTCGCATGAAGATTGTGTGGGATGTCTCCCGTGGTGGACGTGGCAACGTTCTCGCTCGTCACTAAGTCATCCCGGGTTCGATTCCCGGAAGGGGCAAGAAAAAATTTGTAGCTCTTTGTATACATGTCCCAGTTTAATTAGCTGGGATTTACAAAGAGACCGACCTCTGCGACTAA
>NNCF01127023.1:167747-189474 GCA_002313205.1 Laupala kohalensis
GCCTCTGCCTTAGGGCCCTTGATCGGAATTGATGGGATGGTCCCTTGCTTGCTTCCGGAGAGTAAATTAGTTTTTTTTCCCTCCACGTGGTCATACGCAGTTTGTACTGTTTTTTGACAATAAATTTATTTATTTATTATTTATTTACTATAATATGTGAGTGTGATATCCTCATCCCTCGAATTAAATCCCGGTTCCACCCCTGCATTTTTCTCTATGAAAAAAATAAAATCTACAGAAGTAGATAAAAATGCTATGACAATGACAACGTAGGACAACGTAATTATTTTTAAAATGTTATATTGTTATTTACAATGAAACTTATCTTGCTTCGATTAATATGTCATGAGAGAAATTGTATAATTTGTACATTTGTAGATTTCTAGTGTGTGTTCTATAACATGAAGTAATTTATATATAGCCAAAAAGCAGTTAAATATTAACATTTGAAACTACGGCTAACATAACACAGTAAGTGCCATGGTGAAGCCTAACAGTTTAATGGTGTTGACCATTAGTGATCTAAAGCATTTCAATGAATTCCCGCTCGTTCAAAAAAGTCAGTTCTCGTTAGTTACCGAATGGGTACGGGATGGACTATCAAGAAATTCAGGTTAAGAAGGTAGTAATTATATCCTTCTTAATCATGGCAATTAAAAATTATGAAATTCTAGTCCGCGAATACAATGCAATTGCTAATATAACTTAATTAATTTCGATTTCACGGTCTCCTAGATCCGCAAGTGCAATGTAATAACTATGCGTTCATCAGATTTTTTGTTCCATTTTTTAATTAGCAGCTGTGTGACTATAATGAATGATTTATGTGAGGTTATTTTTATTTCATTAAAGAAGGTAACACGCACAATTTATACGGCATTGAAAGCAACGAGAAAAACTACGTTTGCACTCGAAACGGTGAAATCTGTGAAGTGAGTACGTTGTATGACGTCACTTATCTCGTAATTTTATCTTATGGTTGTATCTTATTTTATCTCCACATATTTGAAAAAAAAACTTCTCAATTAAAAATAGTTCGTTGTACGAAAATCAAATATGTTGCAAAACTTTCATATATTATATTTTGCTCTTCATCATAATCGCCCCCACAAAACCCGAATTCGTCCATTGGACGAAAAAAAAACGAAAAAAACTAGTTCCAAATTGGTTTTTCGGCCACGTTCGTTTCCAATGGACGTGTAATTTTACAGATACTTGTAGTTTGCATGACAATAAATAATTATGGTACGTTTTTACGAAAATCTGTCCATAAGCGGGTTGAAATGGGGGTATGCATTACTCCAGAATGTTTGGAGCAATTTGAACCAAACTTTGTACACAGATAACTGACTATCTGACAACAAGCACCGTGAGTACAAGACAACCCTGGCACTTTTAGGGCCGGGGTGGGAAGGGGGTGGCATGTAAAAATAATTGAAAAAAATTATTGATTGGAAACTATAGAGTTTGGTACTGTAGAGATGGATAAGGACAACCCCAATAAGTTTACCATTGATCCACAGGGGGATAATATGCTTCTAGCAGCCACAGGGGAGGAGGTGGCAATACAATGGCAGTTAAAATAATAATAAAAACGACCGATCTTGGTGTGGAATACATCCCTTATGGTACTTACGCCCCACGGTTGGGCAGGAGGTAAGAAAGGAATGAAATGTAACAATTATCGAAAATAGCCGCTATTAGTTTTGAGATCGTTGTTTCAGGGGCCTCTGAAACCAGTAGAGTGATATTTACAATGACATAAAATTCCACTATCAGCCATTATATACTCCTACTGCCTCTTGGGAAGGGAAGGGATTGCAAGGTAAAACTTTAAATATTGTGGATTTTTACAGAAATTTTTAAGTTGTTTTTGTATTTATGACGCTGGACCCCTTTGATTTTTAAATTAATATTTCATATTTTAAAAATACCTATTTTTATGCACCTTCTACGCTTATGTTGATGAACGTATAATAAGTGACCAAAGAAGGATATATTTTATTGTTTTACTTTTTATTCTTAGCACAGCTTTTTTTAAACAAAAACATATTTCAAAAAAAGTTTTTTAAAGTTCATTATATAGAAAGATTAGATTGAACTGTATTTCACTCGATGTATCGAGACTGAATGTTGAACTTTCATATATGGAACTTCAGAGAACCACGTCCCTCATTCGTCAAGCTACTGACGTGTACTATGGCAATCATTTTGTTGTATAGTTAGATAATTCTATTTTTTAATACTTTTATAATTTTTATTACACAATGAAAAATCCCACGTAGAAATTTCGAGTCGTAACGACGTCACAAAACAACGTCGTGAATACGTTGCCAACGCGTACGTCAATAACATCGATTCGGCGTCGGAGAACTGCGTCTTCGCGACATCGTAAAGAAACGACTTTCTTGAAAATGTTGAATTCTCATTTTCATTACAACTTTATTACCATGGATATTATCCATCGTCTTGCCTTTTTAAATCATATTCTATGACATGTAACACTCATTCCTTTAACAACGTTGTTTAACAATCACCGTCTTGCAAACCCGACTACGGAGTAATTCGATCCAGGACCCTTTCCATCTCCAGGCTATCAGTGAGCTACCGCAACATGTTGACAAACAGCTAAGTTCTTAACCTCTTGTATTGCTCTGTTTTACTATTAGTATCATAACACGTAAAATAGTAATCTCCGTAAACAATTAAAAGATAAGATGTTCTTTGCAACATTAGTTCTTGGCGAAAAATGCACCCAAGTAGAGTTCCAACTTCCACTACCAGATGGCAGTGAAAGACGAATGTGGTTCCGACCATCCAAACAGATATGGGCCACAATTAACGAGAGCGGAGACCTATGTATTATTATAATAATTATTGTTATTTATTATAACTAAGTCGTCCGAACGTCGTATAACGACTTTGTCACCAATTCAAATTCCGGGAAATGCGACGTCGGGACGACGTCGTTTATTCGAAAGTCGGCTCATCGTCTGCGATTTCTGCTTGGGTTGTTCTGATTATTTATTTACATAGTTATGACTCACATTGATGCATTGAGAGCGTCCATCTCACGAGCTAATTGAGATATGTTGTAAGTAAACATTGTAAGTAGATTATTTAATAACGGAAATTTAGATTTTTTTAAATTCTATTCTTTAATGGTCCCGAAAGGGTATGAATCTCAGGTTTTTGTTGTTCGCCCCAACGGCATTGTACTTTATTTTCGCTGTATCTCGTGAAATAATATCCTCTCAATTTTTGTATCTGAAGATTGTGAAATCAAAGATTTATAAAACAATTTCTAGAATTTTCCATTGTATTTGAATTGTATAGTAATCTCACTGTGAAAGTATTTTTCAAAATTCTTATTTAAAATAGGTGAATTGGAGTGAAATGTATTTTTATTTTTATTTTTGCAGTGTCTCAGTTATGAATAAAGACAGAATAAAGATATCATCGATTTTTGTACGCCAACTTTCTGTTTTTGTCAACACTAAATTATAAAGAAGAGTCAACCATATCTGAACAACAAACCCCTCCATGCTGTTTTGAAGCGTTCATTTCATTTTTTAAAATTCAAGTTATGGTAAAATGTTATGTATGTAGATAGATAAAAATTGTTGAAGAAATTAATTTATAAACACATCATTGTGTTTCATTAATATTCCACCTCAGTTCATAAAAATGTTAATTTTAAAATCATGAGCATATATTATAGAAATGTGAATTATCATAGAAATGTAAATCATATCACAGAAATTCATATATCATAGAAATATAAAAACTAGTTTTGGACGTTTTTTCTGTACAGTGAATTTTTTTATTTATCAGTTCATGTTTCTTATTTGGGGAAATTCCAGTGGTATTTGGGCAGTTGCCAATTCTGCGATGTAAAACAATGCACAATCCCTCCAGAGGACATGACATCACAATGGCCCGGAAGAACGCGCGAGTATCGCGTATTCGGGAGCACTTTTCGTTGCGCTTTTTTCAGGGAGCTTGCCGGCGCCCCGAGGAGTGCGCGCGTACGTATTCAGGTGCTTGTTAATTAGCAAGACGCGCATTCAGGAGGCGGTGGCGGAGGTAGTCAATGTGGTTGCGAGAGCGCAGGCAGCTGAGTTGGAGGAGAGACCTGACAAGAGGTTGGAAAACGTCCTGTCCAGTCAGCCACGTTATGTTTGAGATTGAGGTTATGTTACTTTGTGAGGTTATGTTGCTACTTCATTGTGTTCACGTTGACATTTTCTGAAACATACTTCACATGAAGCAGACTACTATTGATAGTTTTTTGTCGATATATATTGCTTCTATTTTTTTGGATCTAGTTCCGTTAGAAATGCAACATTTGAAAATAATTTTACTCGAATTATTGCAATGAACGACATCTATAAATAAATTCTATTCTTCTAGCACTACTCATGCTTTTCGTATCTAAGCTAATCGTTTTAATCCCAGGTGAACTGATCGGATCGATCTCTAGTGAGCAAACCATTTGAAGGATTAAAAATGACTTGTTGGGCAGGACGAATAATGTTTTAAGAACGAATTTGTTATTCATGAATTTCTCACGAATTGAAGGCACGAAATTTAGTTTTTATTATCATAAATGTTTGTAATTATACGAACCGAATAAAATATGATGAGGATAATTCAGTGTTCCTGGCTTCATTTTTCTTCAAGTTCCAGCGGAAGCCTCCCACCCGTATTTAGAAAGTCATTATTACATGATGGGAATGGTGGATTCTGCTTCGGCTTAGCATATTCTTATTTACTTTCTTTTTATATCATGGGGTTTCTTTGGATCTGTAGGTTTCAGAAAGAGGGCTACTTTAATAATTGAATTATACTACATTTTGTTTTAATGTTGTATTAAACATTAATAAACCTGTAAAACTATAAAGAATAAACTTTTACATAAACAAATAAACTTAACCAGAATAAACAAAAAAAACTAATTTTGACTAGTTGACGTAAAGTAACTCCTTCAGGTTTCCAGGAGGAAGCAGTCGAAATGTAGGCGAGGTCGAAATATATGAGCACAGCAAATGTCTGTGCTCCATGAAACACCATCTATTTATAGAAACAAACTGAAAAAAAGCTGAATAATATTTTTTTTACACTTTGAGGCATTCGCTTGTTCCGTAGAACATTGTCTTGTTTTCGTCTCCGGTTGTCCTCTGTTCTGCTACCGATACCAATTAGTCTTGTTGGACTTGATGACCATGTGTGGTCAGACGAGAATGTCTCAAACGAAACCGCTCGACAGAAACCAGGAGAACAATCGCTGGAACCACATCCCAAAGAGGTCAAAGACCTCACGACAACCTCTGTGAGCGAGGGATTTTCTTAAGTGACAAATCACACGTCACGCTATGCTTTGTTTCAACATGTAACGTGCTTGAAGACTGTCGGATTTTTTTCACATCTTTTTTAAGTAAAACTTGTTTTAAACCGTTACGCGTCACGAGGAGTGAATCTGTTCGTGACGAACGTGCAACTTCTACTATATATCTGGAGAAAGAATCGAGTGTTTTGAATACGATGGATTCAGTACAAAATGAGAAAACCCATAACAAATTGTAGATGAAAAATATTGCGCTTCACACAATATTTTCAAAAATTATTATTTTTAAATTAAGGAAATTTTAAAGATATTATTTCGTCTAAGAAAATCCCGAATTTATTTTAATGGTTGAAAATTCGATAATAATTAAGTTAAAACGATAACTACAAACATGTTTAATAAACGGGATTGAATTAGTTGTAAGATAACTCAGGAAACTGTGATCTGACGATATCTTCAGATAGAATACGTCTAGTTTAATTATTAGACATGGTTGAGAACACCGTAATTATAATAAATTTTAAGTAGTATATCTGTAGATAATACATTATTTATGTGAATCATGAGCATATGTATCACAATTCTAGCAAACGAAAAATGTTTCACTTGCATAATGTGCGGATTCTATGAGTTACAACACGAATCCTTTTTATTGTTTCGTGTGAGACGTGTGTTACAAAAACTGGCGTAGATTAATTAATTGCGAAAACAATTAGTCAACGCACACTCTTAATAACATGGGATATGAATCAGGTGTCTCATTATGGGTAGATAAGAACAATTGACCTTTTGTTGACAATATTTCGTGTCTTCTGCCTGATGAGTGTGATGTTTCCAAAGATTTTTTATCGTATCTAAGAAAAACATTTTTCATTTATTGTGTAGTGATGTGAAGTGTGCGTGACTGTTCATAGCAATCCTCTTTTTATAGTTATTAATTTCTTTTAATTATATTATAGCAATTACTTTTACATTAATGTTATAGGAGGAGTAATGTTATATGTGTGTATATTGAAGCGTGCTTGTAGGAATGAGTGTATGTCTGGATCTGTTTGTAAGTGAAAATATTTTTCTGTATGTATGTGAATATATACACTTATGGAGCTAATTTAATTTTTAATTTCTTAGGTGTATTATCCTTCTTCCTTATTGTGTACTAATTTTCTAAGCGCTTTATTCCGTGTGTGTGAGTATTTCATAGATATTTGGGCGAAGATTTTTTTATATTTCACATATTTTTATTATGTCTAATATGTTTTCCATCTGCCACCGAGCACTGCTCACTTGCAAATTAATAAATTATTATTATTATTATACGAAACCGCTTGCAAGACAAAAGTGTTTTCGTATTCATCTAACCAAATTATACCTTTCATTAATAATTTTTCTGATCAAACTATTGAAATAAATATGTATCCCAATATTTGTAATTCACTGAAAATTGCATTGAACATTTGTTAGATAATAATTTCGATATGTGACTTCAGTACATATACGAGAAAATATTTTGATTAATTTCTTTCTTTCTACGGAACTTGTTACCATATTTCTTCTACAAAATTTTGATAGTTGTTCGTACTTAAACTTCTAACTATTCAGATGTTTATCATTAGGAACAAGAGTTTTAATAATATAAATAGTTTTAAAGTTTAGAAAAGTTATTTTATTAAATAATAGTTTCTAAATTTTTTTTTACGTAAAATTTAAATTTAATTATTTATGCTTTAAAAGTATTTTTTACGATAAAAATTGAAAACAATCGATTGCTTATTTAATTGATTTTCAACCGAAGCTTAGAATAATTATCTTTTTTAGGATTTTTCTTTGTTCTGTAATAACGAAAACTTGATTCCTTCAGAAATTAGTTCGTACAAAAACTAGGAGGAGAGAGAATTCAGTATTAAGACATTTAAGTGTCGATCTTTTTGAAGCACCGCTACACTTTAATTAGGAATGAGCCTTATCTTGTGATACAATGTTCGTAACAGTGTAGCCAATCTCGTTTCCTTCTTATTTCTCATCACGTTCCCCCTGTATTGTCCATTTTCCCACGAACACGCTAAATGGATTGCATTAGCACTTCATCAAAGTCTTCCATCCGAATCTTTCGTGAGATCAAAATTTCGGGAGGTCAAGAACTTCCTCGTTGGTCGATTAAGTGCTACTCGACAGTGGAGCGTGCCTGTACGTTTATTCGCCCGTTGCGTCGAGCAAAAAACGGAGAAAATACTAATATGTATCTGAATGAAATGTATACCGACGCTTCGACCTCTGCCCACCGGAGGGCGCTGCAGGTGAGGTCCATTTGTCAGTCATCTCTTCATCGACGCTGGGGCGCCCATGTGCGCTTTCTCACGGACGTAGCAGCAGCAGCTATGAGAGAATGACTAATGTGTGCGCGTGATGAAATCGGATCGTGACTACGGTGGCGAGGGAGGCGGTAGCTAAAGCAGTGCTGCCAATACGTTGATATCTTTGACACTTCTACAATTGATCGATTTGCACAATTTATTCGTGTTCACGACATCACATAATTAAAATATGTGGAGTGAGTCCCACTCAACTTTCCAATTATAATTCACGACAAAACTAGTGGTGCAAAGCCATCACACCTCCTACTTTCTCATATACGTCTCTCCATCTGCAGCATAGAGAGAGAGAGAAAAAATCCTATAATGGACAAGTCATTTCTGGCGTGGTCCTCTATATTTTGGTCGTCTTCCAGTGCTCTGTTCATGGTCAAAGTCACTAGATAAACTTATTACTCTCTTTTATTTGAAATTTGAAAGTAAAATAAATATTCAGAATATTATTTCAAAACATATAGAAACATGTACGTCTTTTAAATATCGTAAAGTGTTATGTAATTTCGTTGTATACAGATATTGATGTATTTTCGTAACTGCAGTGCGTTTTCTGTCCTCCTATGTATTTTATCATGATCGGTCGGTCGGATGTTATACCAAAAAGCACTTTTCCAGAATCAGGGATCGCCAAAACGGATAATTCCGTCAAAATCTCACTTTCAATATTTTTCACGATAACCTTACTTTCCCATATACTACGTATATGAGAAAGTAACATTCATAACGTCACACTAAAAATCTACACTGAACAAAAACTAGAAGAAAAAGAACCTTCAAAAAAGGAATCAAAATATATTATATTTATCAAGATGATATATTTAAAAGATATATCAGTTTCAAATTTTTTATTTTAACAAAAGTACATAGTACTCCCGATCATCGTATCTGCAAATACAAGAAGAGATTGCATGAATTATCTTCCAATTTTTGCAATTCTAAAAAAAAACGCTTTCGAGATGCAATTTGTACGCAGAATTAACTGAACAATCAAAATACTTACATTCATAGTTTCAAAATTTTGAATTTTAAGAAACCGAAAACGCAGGACAGTGTGTAAATGAAATCGATATTAGCTGTCTAAAAATAGGTTTCTATTCTCAACGCAAATCAAAGTCAAAATTTCAAGTTTGGTTTCGATGCTTTTACTTGTTCGTGGGTTATCGGATAAACAAAATTCTCCACGCACATACACACATATGACATTGGGCATCGTCGCCAAAATTTGAAAAGAGACTCTCTTGAAGCCAATTCGCAAAGATCCGAAGAGATCTCGATTTTTTTTAGGCCGATTAAAATACTTCCCTTATACATTCTGAATAATTGAAAAATAAAAAAGAACAGAACACCATAACCTGTACTAGTAAACCCGCGCAGTTTAAAGTGCCCATTATTACTCAGTACACTTCCAGAACCTTTCAAATGCTGTTAGAACATCGTTCTTTGATCTACGTAGGATTCAAGACGATTCATTTCTTCTTGAGTGAGTGTTGATTACGAAAGAAGGATAATGAAAAGAGTGTGTATTTTATTGCATCAGTTTTGCAATATTCTTGTTTTATATTTATGATATCTGATGAAATACGACCTCTTTCCTAATTTAGTTCACGATACATCCCTTTCTATGTGAATGCAGTTCACAATATTTTATCAGTAGGTCAAATCAGTCACATTCGCCATGTCACGAATCCGATCATAGTTTATCAAAATATGAAGAAAGGAAGCTAGGATAAGGAATAGGTAAAAGTGGCATGAAAGATTTATGAAACGTGGGGCAATGGATGACTCCAACGGGATAAAAGATAGAAGAACTCTACATTTTTTACTTTCCAAATATTCATGCACTGGATAAGGCAAGTGCAGTTTTCATTCGAAAAGAAATTTAGAGATTTCTTCAGATACTTTATGAACGGATTTAGGACAGACTCTTCTCAGAAGGTCTCAGATGATATCCTGTTTAGAATGAGACTATGTGTGTATTTATGTATGTATGAGTGAATGATATTGCTTCCTTGATAACTCGCCAATAAAACGATAGATCAGAACCAAATTAACCTCCTGTCGAGAACCTCTAGCAGTAGGGCAAGAACGTTAGATATTTCATCTAAATTCGTGTATGATACTAATTACTACAAAGACTATGCTTTATAAAATGTTTAATGAAATATAATTGTACTGAAAATGAATTTTTCTTTCAAATTACAACAACCTAATTTCAGGGGTCATCGTTTCAGTAGATTTGAATTTCTTTGCTCGCTTGGGTTTTCAACCCCAGACCCCTGTTAGGGACCGTGCGAGATCAGCTGCGGGAAATTCAGCCCAGCGTAGAGCTTCGCTCGGGATGTGTTCCGATATATATCATGGAAGACGCGGAGAGTACGTCCTCGGTAACTTTATAGTACGTTGGCATCGAGACTCTCGTCTAGTTTTTCCACTTTGAGTTATTCATTTCACTACTTTTAGTGAATGAATTATTTTTTAGTACATAACGGAACGATATATTCGAGGATTGGTCAGCAATAAATGATTAACACACTAATACATTATTTCTGGTACAAATTTGAAACACCTTATTAACACAAACAACATATCAATGATTACTCACTATCTAAATATGATATAAACATTGATACAGTGTTTGTGTAAATATGGAGTTTCAAAGTTGTACCAGAAATAATGCAAATTGTGCATGTTATTTGCAGTCCTGATGAAGGGAGAATAAATTGCCGAAACGTTGGCGTTGTAAAAAAGAATCTTTTATTGATGACCAATCCTCGAATATATCGTTCCGTTATATAATACATATTTGTCAAGATCAACGTCGTAATTTATTTTTTAGTATGTACGATTAGAAGACGAATGTGCGAGTTATCTATATCTCCCAACAGTGAACACGGGGTTTCATGTGAGAGAGGATTCTCTTTTCAACCCTGCAATGGTCGCGCTTTACGAATCTTTCGTGAGAAAAACTCGTCATCCACTTTCAAAGTAGAAATTTAGTGAAGAAAAATTATTAACATCGTTGAATTAATAAGAATCTCACAAATATCTCCAATCGAATTTCTCATAAATAAATTGCTGTTAAATAATTTATTATCAATTAAAAATACACACTGAATTGATCGCTTCCGAATGGAGTTTCAGAGGTCGCAAAGATGAGATATGTTGTCCGTTTTTAAAGATCAATATTAATGTGTATTTCTCAATAGTTTTTATGTATTACTACTGAAGTGACTCCTTTTTGTCTATAAATTCCATTTGTATAACTATGTTGTTCATAATACACACTTTGCCTCTATGTTAAAGTACTTACAGAATAAGTCAAGTGAATGACCCGTTTCGTCCAACGTTCATTATTTCAGAATTCCAAGAAAACAGCGTGGTATGGAGGCAAGACAACCAGTGAGATGATGCAACACATGTCTAAGACTCAGATTCACCAAATGTAGAATAATCACGATTTTCTTAAATGTGATTAGGTAAATTTAATCACGATTATATTGCATGCGTTTCGTCTATTATATTAATCAAGGTATGTGAAGAATTCTCTCGGTTGCTAGTAGTTTTACAGTGCGTTATGGATAACTTGAAGTAAAATAACTAGCGAAAAACGCATCTTGTTGCTCACCAACGGGTACCAGAGGTAGCAGCAGGCCTCCCTTGTGCCACTGAACATAACCTATAAATATAACCACGAGAAAACAAGCAAAATGGACGCCATATTGCTTGCTGTACTGAAGAAAATCGCGATTAGCGCAGGTAAACAATGGGACCACGAGTGTTTAATCGTAAGTCTCAATTTTCTCGTAAATAGTGATTAAACTAGTCGATGGAACGCGCATGTCGATAATCATGATTAACTGTACAGAAAAATCGCATTTATGGCGAACGAACTTGGTAAACGTAGGTCTTAGTTTATTCATATGAACGTACACTGTGCTGCTATGACAACATTGAGAAAATATGATTAGTTCGCGCGACCACTGCAGTGTTAAAATATAATTACTCTTTTGACTGTAATATATTTTTTTTATAATTAATATTCGTGTGAATGTGTTATAGAAGGTATTCGTGCGTGAAGCATATTCCGATAGTGTAATGAATGGGAGTGTGAGAAACGCGTTGGAAGGTGAATTTGTGAAGGGGGCGGGGGTCAGAACCGTGGAAAGCAATTAAGAAAGAGAAGAGGTATGAGATGGTCATGTCGAAGGTGAAAGAGGAGCTCCCTGCAGAGCGACGAGACAAGACACGCAAACAGTCACGCCTCGATGCCCGACGACACGACCCAACACTTCTTCCTCACGCCACGCCAAGGAGACGCCAAGGGCTTCATCGTCGCAGCTGTTGACAGCGGGAGAGAGACGGAAGTGGTAGGTGAAAGGCGATGGGATTAGAGTTGGTCCCTGGGTCAAGGAATGTGTAGCGAAACCATCGTTACCTATTCGGGAGTTTTTTGCATAGCGTATCTGTGAGTTATCGTATACGCTATCCACATGCATTTACTTCTGCGCATGCTCAGAAGTTTGTGGTAAACTAAATATCCTAGCGTAGTACGTTACAAAGCCTGTGTTTTTGTATGATTTTAGAGGTACTAGTGAAAAGTGTCATGGCGGATTCTGATCTGAATTTGAAGTTACGAGAGAGATTGGATGGTTGTGTGTTCCGAATAAGCATGTGCTGGTGTACTCACAGTATAGTATTCTCGTGGACGCTAGCATAGAAGTAGCTTATTCGGGTTTACAATTTTTAGTATGATTTGAGTCGAAGGTACGCTATGCAGTAAGCATTCATTACTCTAGTTCTTTCCATGTCCGTTACGTGGCTTGCGTCAACAGCGTGACGTATACGATAAAAAGTGTTTTTTGCAAAAAAACTCTCTAATATTCACCTCTTCGCCCTTTCGGTGGCTGAGGGTCTAGCATGCTTTCTCACCACTGAATCAATTCACTGAGGGATCAGAAAAAAATATTGTCTCGCTCAAAATTTTCATTTCATTTAGCTGTAACTATTGAACGACCAATTTTCCTCCTTCTATCCACCTCCTACTACTCCTAGTATCATTAACTCGTAATATTACTAACTACTCTTACTAACACCTCCCCGTCAGCTAAGTTCTTGGTAAACCCAGGTAGCTGGCCCCAAGTTCTAACAATAGCACGTACCAGCAACCTCCTTCCTCCTTCCTCCTATCACCCCATGTAGATAAGCTTCAATAGCATGATACATTTCCCATTTACAAATACTACAATGAAATAAGAAACACAAATTTTTCGCTAGGAATAATCAGTCGCTAATTTAGACTTTCGCGGCACGCAGTAACTGTATCTAAAAGTTACGAGTTATGTAATAGCTTGACTGTGTTGTATTCGTGAAGCGATGTCCTATGACACCCGCTCCGAAAAATGTCGTGTATATGATTGCCTTGCACTGCGTATGCTCGGGTCGGGCATACCTTGTCTAATTCCACTATGCTTTCCAACTGGCGGCCGGGGGATCGTAAGTTGCGCGCGAGTTATGGTATACTTCTGGAATCTAAAAAGGGCTCACGAAAATATTCTAAGTCCCGCGCTCTTAGCAGTTTGGATTTGTTATGTTAACGTTTTCCCCGTCGCAGGGCAGTGGCGTTGCAAACCTAACAAATCCAAACTGCTATGAGCGCGGGACTTATAATATTTTCATGGGCACTTTTAAGATTTCAGGACCGTACAATATACATCAAATTTTTCTTCCAATGTTTGAGGGCATAACTTTATGTTATAAATCTGTTCAGACAAAATTTATATTTGACGTGGTATGTACGGTGACAAAAAGTAGAATATGTGCCGCGTTACGCATTAAAACATTAAAAAAAACTTTTAAAAAATAGATAAATAGTCGATTTAATTTTTGCAGGACGGAATGATATAAATTTGCCCAAATATCGCGTAACAAATAAATAATTATAACTCATTTGTTTTATTCATGGGGCAACATTTTGCCAAAAACTGTCGTGAAGACGAAGTGGCTCGTTGCGCAGGAACTCAGTCATGAGGCCGGGTGACAATGTTGAGACAGCAGATCAAAACACGTTTAAAGGGACGGCTCGCAGACTCAAGGGGAGAGAGAGAGAGAGAGTGGAGTAGATCGTGTGTCGAGAGAGTGAACGCTACTCGAGCACCCGGATTTGACCCCAACAGGGGACAGATCGTCACTCCCACCTCTTCCACATCTCAGTCGACCCCCATAGGGGACACTTCCTTAACTATTACGGCCACTGCTGCCCTCGTGGGTTCATCCCTCGTCTCCGTCGCTCTCTCTCTCTGTCGCCTGGAGCCGANACAGCAGATCAAAACGCGTTTAAAGGGACGGCTCGCAGACTCAAGGGGAGAGAGAGAGTGGAGTAGATCGTGTGTCGAGAGAGTGAACGCTACTCGAGCACCCGGATTTGACCCCGACAGGGGACAGACGCCGGTGTTCTGCCTCGTCACTCCCACCTTTTCCACATCTCAGTCGACCCCCACAGGGGACACTGCGATGACTCCCGAATAGTTCCTTAACTATTACGGCCACTGCTGCCGTGGGTTCATCCCTCGTCTCCGTCGCTCTCTCTCTCTGTCGCCTGGAGCCGACGAAGGATGATAACTGCTGGAGACACTCTTGATCTGGCCCACGCTCCGCCACCCAAACCGTCATATGTGAGTAAATATTAAAAGTGTTTTCATTTTCAGTATCACTGGGTTCACCCCTATCTACCCCTCCTCTCCACTTAGGAAACCCCCTCCCTTAGTGAGCTCCCTCTCCTCAGCCAAACGTTCTCCGCGTCTGAAGCTCACGCTCGGGTCCCCATCGCTCGGCTAATTAGATAGACAGTGACCGGAAAATGCGACAAAATTCCATCCCGTTTTGCCCCGATCGATCGAAGGTGTAGAAAATGGCCCGCCGGCTAAGATAAGTAAGGAAATGTTGAAGAATAATCTTCACAGCTCTCTGTATTAATAACAAATCAATTAATAGACAAATCAATTGACATATACGTATCAAAATGAATTAAAATGTCAGCGAAATCAATTGACTTTCCAAAGACTCTGATTCTATTTGAGACACACACTCAATCAAAAGAAACCAATAACGCAACAGTATCTCCATTTTCTTACCTCACTTTACAAAAATGCGAGGCTACTTAGATCTCAAATTCAATTCATTAATCATTACGTCTCTTGTCACCAGGGTTGATTTAATAAGGATTCCAGAGTCTGCACATCCCAATTTCATCAAAGTAGGGTCTGAGACTCCGTTCCCCCAAAAGAATACTTAAAAAAATCGGCGGTGCACCCAGTGTTGAGGAAGATTTTGAAAAAATTCCAGTTTTTTCCCTCGATCACTCCTTGATTACCAGTGTTCGAATTGAAGAAAATATAGAGAAGGGAAATTTTTCAAACTTGTTTTATTTTAACATTTCAATACTGTTCTTTACACAATGGTAAAGAAAATGTCATTTTATTCAAGGAGGGGGTGCATTTAAATGCACCTCATATGTTTTTGTAATTTTGTATTTAATTCTGACATACTATATTGAACTACTATAAACTTGTCTAACATATTTTAATAATTATTATTTTTAGAGTGCCTAATTATATTGATGTACATTAGAGAAATATTGAATGAATTCATTCAACAAGGCTAATTCTAACATTGTATCTAAAATTAATCGACAATCATTAGATGTGGAACGATTTTTCCCTTATTCAATAAAACATAAGATGTTGAAATGGGGGGGGGGAGTCAGAAAGAAGTTAATGTCCTGACTTCCCATTAATTAGAACCGTGTAGATTAGAAATATGACCTTCCAAAACTTATAAAAATTAAGGAATAATTTTCTGTATTGATGCAGTAAGAGACAGGGTTCGCAATTGCCGAGACCCCTATGGACAGACCTGTAACATCCTCTGCGACCACGGCATCATTTCACTGGAGAAAATGGCTCTGACGACATGGAGAATGTTGTCCCTATTATTCATATTTTCACGCAACAACCAGACGATAGAAATGCGTGTAAGGAGCAAAGAGGTCAGTCGAAAGAATTATGTGGGACAAGCTCTGTTCTCATTCTTCAATAAAGAACAATAAGAACATTAATTATCCGATATTTTTATTATACTTCCCTTCTCTACACGCAATGTTTAGATGAAGTGTTGAAACCGTTGAAAACAACAGGTTTCGATTTGAACTATTCAGAACTACATCAATTCTTTTTCGTTCGTTATCATTTTTAATAAACCGTAACTATGTTTTCGCGTTCAAAAACATCAGAAGGAAGGGAAAAACCGAGACTCAAAGAATCTCAAGTATGATAAAGATAGCAATTGTTCATGAACTCGATCTGTTTTGCACATTAAAATTTCTTCAACAAATCGCTGATACCCCTCAAAATCACTCAAAATCATGTGACTTCAATCGAAGAAAATATGAATTAAGAAATAAAAAAAACATGGACGGAATCGCACTGTCTTGATTAGTTTAATATAAATAGTTTAGTTTAGTAATAGCAGTAAATTTGTTTATTATCCTCACCGTGTTCAGAGGCAGTTTGTAACTGCTCTCTTGACAACAAATTCTTTATATATTGTCAGTCTAACTGACTTGATACTGACACAGAGTAGCCGACGCTTTTACTTTGCAATTCTTCATAAGGGTAATAAGAGTATCTGGTGTTATGTTGGCAGTTCTGTTGGTTTTCTTTAAACTTAACTCTATCGCCAATATCAGCCGCCTATTCAATTCTCTTGGCTCTTGTGGCGCTAATCTCTCCTTTCTGCGTCCATCATGTTACGAAAGTTACATTGTGTCTTTGTTTGTTTGTTGAGTTAAACACTTTTGTATATTTTCAGTACAAATAGTAGAAGAGCAAGAAATGGTTTATACCGAGACATAGGATGATAAAAGTATTAACAGGACTTTGTGACATGAATAAGTATTTAGAGAGGTTTAAAACAGTGAGATCAGGAGAGAGTATGTGTGGTGATGGTGATGGTGAAGAGTCAGTTGACCACAGATAGTGCGTTATATGGGGTAGAGAGAACAAGATATTTCAGTCGAATAAAGATAACAGATTTTCCTTCGATTGGTAACTATGGACATTAATAGATAGCGAAGAGAAATACATCATCTTCGAGGACTTGGTTAACAGCAAATGGATTATCAAGGAAGGATTAAAGATGGTTGGGTNTAAAGGATTAAAGATGGTCGGGTGATGATGAGGTATTGTTTGGAAACGATTTGAACAAGAAAAATAAAATAAAAAATGCCATGGAATGTCTGACAATGAATGCATGGTGTACATAATATAGAATACGCTATTATGAATTACTGCGACAATAGTTCTAAACACATTTCAAAGTGTGCTATTAATAACATTTTGTATTGAATTATTGATTGTTTAAATAAATTAATTAAATATATTCAAATAAATATTTATAGTAATCACAAAAGCGACTATTTGTATTATTATTATTATTTAACTTTAATTCGCAGAAGTTGGCAATTCGTGTTAGGCAGCCATATTGCATAATTTTCGGCAAAAGTAACATGACTTGGAGTATACATTACCGCGAGTGCTCAGTTGTATATTATAGACAATACATCATTTCAACATTACTTTGATTTATTTCCTTGGTCATCATACACTTCCTTACTGCTGTCTTCATTGGGTTTATCCTTATGTTGCGTGTTTACGAAAGGCAAGATGTTCATCAGTCTGATATACCACCAGCGTGCCCTGTGGATAGCTCTTGCTAATTCAGTTGTGTAGATGAATGAATTGCCGAAAGGCGTTTACGCGTAGGGAATGTATGAGTTGCCTCTAAAAGGTCACCGCTGCCGTGATTGCGGATATGAGTTGCCTTCACATCATATGATTTGGTGTTGAACCTCGAAAAGAATGATTTAATTACGGCGTGACTGAAAAAACGTAAGATATTGAGGAAACGTGAATGGACGTAAGGTTAGGAGCTGATCGATTTGTGACAGAATTAAATGTATAATAACTACCATTAACATTTTAAGTACACCACAATTTAAATTTCGTATTAAGTTAAATATTCTTCCTAGACTGACGTAAGATATAATAATCGACAGACAGCGATGATCGAGTTGTAGCGTCTTCACTTCCTCGATCCCGTTGAGCGGGAGAGCGTGGGTTCACACCCTACTCGGCCGAACTAGGTGAGGTTTTCTCCTGGGGTTTCCCTCACCTACTCCAGACAAATGCCGGTTCGGTACGGTAAGTTCCCCGACAACCCAATATCTTTCCTTCCCACTGTCCTCACACAAGTCAGGGTTAGGTGGAAGAGCAGGTCTCATGACCGGAACTTCGCCGAAACCGACATTAAATAAAGAAAGAAAAGAAAAAGTAATCGACCATTCATTACCATCTCATTCTAGGATTCACATACGGAAATTCTATTCTGAACCAAAATTCTGTCTCATACGTATTAGTCGTTAATTACTGGCATTGGATAATTTCAATATATGCTAGTACGTTAATTGAATTATGACTATGAAACATTCGAGAAATGTTCCCGTCGGAATAGATAGTCTTGTTATCTGATCAAGATTAATTATGAGCTCTTTTATGATACTTTTTCATATCTTATTAACGTTTTAATGCCTTCAGATCGACAAATTATGAACTTAAGAGTACAGACAAGTTTTTTAGCATATAATTAGAGATACTTTTTTTAATATTTCGCGTCACAAGATGTATAAATCACGGAGATCTCAATACGTATTTTTCAGGAAAGTTTCAATGGCAGAATTAGACGTCGAGACGTCTCGTTTTATTTGTACAGTCCGGGAAAGATTAAACGCTTATGTTTCTCTGTTCGTAATTATTGTTTACAGGAAATCCTAACAGTGGAATTAAGAGAAATGTGTTTACACTCTTCACTGTTGTAAACAAATTTTTAAGTCTGCATCGTCTAAGGCCAGGTAAAAATTGCGACGTATCGAAACCCGAAATCGGGACCTCCTGCTCTGGATGCAGGTGTGCTGTCCCCTGCACCACTTGCCTCGACTCCCAAGTCCTTACGTAATGTCCCGGGTTCGGGTTCCGGTCCGTCGCATTTTTTCCCCTGGCCATTGACGATGCAAACAGTCTTCCACGAGTAGGCACTCGGAAGTTGTGAGTAAAAAATTTTTAAGTTACTAAAATAAGAACAAGTTTAAAATGTTCATCCATTCTTGTCGTAAAAATTGTTCTTCCGGAACCAAGAGTAACGGATTTAAATCTAAATTCCAGGTATGAGTACTGGAAACGTTTAATGTAATTAATTACATTCAAACCATACAAATATTGTGAGGAATGTATACTATAATCTAAATAAGTTTAGAGAACTGTATCGTGAAAAATTTTTGGATGCGAACTAGATCGTCGAAAAATATTTTGCGTTAATCATAAACAGTCAGAATGTAGACGCAATACCAAATTTTAATTTAACGACATATACCAATAAATATATTACCAACTACATCTTACGTTTTATGTTGTTTTTTTCATAACTATCTTCGTCATAGGTAACGTTTCGTAATTATTATGAAAGGTTTAAGGTTAAAATTTAAAGTTATGTAGCGTAAATTTCTTGTACCCGCACTTCGTACTACTGTTTCGTAAGGTTAGTTCCGACTTCATCATTTATTACGTAATTCATGGACGGTTACTTAAAAGGGAACGTAAATATCAATTACAATGAACGGTTGAAATCTCCGATAACAACACTTGTAATAAACACTTCCCAAGTGAGAAATTCTCCGTCCCATTGAAGTGTCAAAGTTTTTCAGGAAGAGTCGAAGAGGCACGTGAGAAAGAACGAATCATTCGAATATAGACATTCACTGCAACACAAAAACAGCTGAAGCCAATGACAATAGACTATGCAGGCATTGTCGTCGTGACTTCCTTACGAGTTAATGCTTTAATACGACCATATCTGAAAGACATGCGACATGAGTTGGCTTGTTCACAGGGTTGTCCATGTTGGCAACGGCAATTGTTTGCGGTGTTGCCAGATGTCGGTACAATAATAATCGTATGTGAATATAGTTTAATATTCTACGACTTTGATTCCCGTAGTATCCGTTCAGATTCGGCAACGCTGAACACGTGATTGTCTCGTATGTTGACTTTTGTGGCGATGTGTTATGTGAGGAAAATGACTAAAATGGGAAATACTTAGAGAAGGTTTTATTGAAGGGGAAAGATGGTGACTGAAAGGGTTAAACTACGGAGGAAGAAAGCTCAAGAGATGTGAAAAAAATATACTAACTATATTCAATAACAATAGTTGCTAAGATAGACCTAACCTCCAAAAAAATGAGAGATATGAAATTGAAAAATAGTACACAGGAAAATAAAATTTTTTATTAAAAATTATAATTCAGTTTTTACTTCTTTTGAAATAACTGTAATTGTTGGAAAATAATTTATTGAAAGTGCAAAAGCGGCTTTCGGCAACTTATGTTATCCTTAGTTACATACTATCAAAGTAAAAAGAATATACATTTGAAATAATAAATTGATAACATTTCGTATTTTATTTTTTAATTTTTTAATAATAAATCCGCCAGATCGGACCCTATATCTGAATTGATGGGATGGTCCCTTGCCTGTTTCCGGAGCGTAACTTACGAGTTAGTTTATTATCCACTACGTGGTCTTACGCAGTTCACTGCTATTTGACAATAAAGTTTATTTTCATTATTTATTTTAGATCGGGGATCAATATTACAAGAGTATAATTTCAGAAATGTTACACACAAAGTTTACGAAAAACACAATGAATTTACAAACTGACTGACAACTTATCCAAAACTTTTAGTTGTTTAGAATGATTTTCTGTTGCTTTTTTTCAAATTATTTATTTTTCTATGACATTGTTTTATTTTTATATGTGTTTACATTGTTTTCAGCTTTTTACCCAGATATATCAACATTTTATCTAATAAGATTAACTGATTTCCTGATTGTCTTGAATTGTAATTGCTTTAAAGTTTAATCCTATGCGTTTATATTATTATGGACAATCAATATGTTTGATTCATCACTTTATTAGTATTCACTAAAACTCTCCAAATTTTCAGTGCTGGTTAGCATCTTCTTCCACCAATGAAACGTAGGAGATTTTTAGTGAATACTAATAAAGTGATGAATCAAACATATTGATTGTCCATAATAATATAATCGCATAGGATTAATCTTTAAAGCAATATATCAACGCTTGTTTGTATGTTGAAAATCTCACACGTTCACCTGACAATGGCAGCAATCCCCTGCCGAAACGTTGTGACATAAATTAAATAATTGTCTAGAAAATAGTTCCCTTAATAATATAAATAAACATGTTCCTTTTTTTCTTTCGACCTCAATTTGATTCATCTTTTATAATTTTGCGTACAGGTCTTAAATAAAACTCAATTCTTCTTTGCCAACGTTTCAACACCTATCGTGTCTTCATCGGGGCTATATATTTAACAAACAACAAAGAAACATTTACACTTAATATACAAAACCGTCTATATACCATGATGGTAATGTGGTGTTTCGGTTTAAAATGTATGGAGTATTATAAGGTATGTACAAAAATGATAGATGATTATAGAATTAGATTGTATATAGACGGTTTTGTATATTAAGTGTAAATGTTTCTTTGTTGTTTGTTAAATATATAGCCCTTATGAAGACACGATAGATGTCTAAACGTTGGCAAAGATAATAATAAATTTTATTTAATAATAAATTTATTGTCAAAAAACAGTTCAAACTGCGTATGATCACGTGGAGGACAATAAACTAAGAAACCGGAAGCAAGCAAGGGACCATCCCATCAATTGCGATCAAGGGCCCTAAGGCAGAGGCGGATTCAAAAATTTCAGCAAAAGTTCCTAGATAAGATAAAAAGTTAGCTGCGAGTTATAATACATATATAATGTCAATATGTTTGTAATTTAACGCAAATATGTTTGTAAATTTACATGTACAAGTTA
>NNCF01127023.1:197673-224420 GCA_002313205.1 Laupala kohalensis
GTTCCTTTTCTAATATAATATATTTTACTTATCCATACTAAGTGATTATTATCTATACTAAGCGTTGTTGCTACAGTTTATTCTTATGTATGTTAATTGCGGTTGAACTTCTGTATTCAATATTTTAAACTTTCTGTTTGAGATACATAGCTAGCATAACAATCTTTTCACTTAATTTTGTTAACTATATTATTATTTTCGTTCACAAAATCTCACTTATTTTTCCCTAAAAATGCCATGAAATTTATTCTGTCATTTTTAAACGTTAACATAAATTTATGTTTCATGTATAATACTTTTTATAACATATTTGTGTGAGTTCTATTATTTTTAGTATGTTTCTTTTAATCTTTACGTTCATATCATATTCAGGTGTTATGTAGCATATTACCATTTGTTATTACTGTAGTTATACCACATGAAGACCGCAAGAGAGGGTGGAAAAGTTGTGTTAGGAAAAAATAACCATAAATATTCTGAATAGTCCAAATAAGATAGTGTGATACTATCGTATATTTATCTAAGTGTGATATATTTCAAAATTACCGTAAACTGAGAAAAACGTCATTGACTACAGGTTTAAAATCGCGTGTTTACAGACATACGCTGTTCATAACTGGGGGGTTTTTTTTTTTGAAACCTAATATATCTATTTTTTATTTATTTAGACACTCGATGAGATCCATAGAGATGTAGAATTTTTTTCTACAATTACTTTCCTCCTACTATTCTTGTGCGTAATTGGAAACCAAATCTCTTAGCGATCCAATTTTTCAATATATCTAATGAATCTCTGTGTATTGAATACATGTGAAATATAAATAATATGACGACACAAGTAAATTGACACAAAGCGAACTGGTTCACGAAGTTGTTAATTTGTTTTTTAAACGGTTACCTATCATGGGAGGGATCCAATGTTTTAGATTGTGGTGAGTCTTAAAACCCCAATAATAATAATAATAATAATTTCAATTCTACATCAACCTCTCGCTTCACAATCTCTTGGAAAACTGATTCTCAACCCAACTATTGCTATTCCCTCGAACAGGTGTTGAAAAATGACAACTGCAAAATTAACTACGACAGACGACAGAACCAATGAACACAAATACAAGAGGACTTAAATGACGTCACTTAACTCGCATGGACAAAAGAAATAAAATCATTTCTTCATCATTGACGTAGCCATAATGTCAACATTCAAAAGACCTATGCAGAAGAAATAAGGAAACGCAGCAACCTAGCATTCCGAATTCAACAGCAGTGTATAACTCGCACTCAAATTCTTACCATAATTATTTTAAGTACTGGAATGGGACATAATCTACCACAGCAACTTAGACAAAATCTCGGTTTAAAAACCTGCCGTAATTGCCATGCAGATATCCATTATTCTTAATACACGCAACATAGTTAGAAATTTCTTACAATAACTAAGATAACATTATCCGCGCAGCTGACCAATATATCAAGTACACACCTGACAAAAAATAAGCATCACCAAAATAATAATAATTTGCCTATGATGAATAAATAAATAAATTTATTTTAAAAAAACGTAAAAGTTACAAACTGCTTAAGATCACGTTGAGGACAATAAAGTAATTTTCTCTGCGGAAGCGAGCAAAGGGACGTATTCCATCAATTCTGATCAAGAACCCTAAGACAGAGCCGGATTGAAAAACTTCGGTAAACTCTTGGGTAACATAAAAAAGTTAGCTATGTGTTATAATAATAAAAGAATATCAACAAATATGTAATTTAACACAAAAAAAAAATATTTCAAAAGTACGTAATATCATCAAACTATAGATTATTCGGAAAATAGTGTTTGTGAAACGTTCGTATTTTAATAAATAAATTCCAGATTAATTGTTTCAATTGACGCCGCCCCTAGGCAAGATCCTTGAGAACCTGTATAGAAAATCCACCTCTATTCGAAGGAACGTCAGAAAAAAGGTAGAAAACTTTTTAAAATGGCTACTACTATTAACGTCCAATGTGTAATCTAATTCAATAAAAAAAACAAATTAAGAAATTTAAAATCAGTAGAACAAATAGTAGTTACCTCACGTTGCATTAATAATGATCACTTGATGTATTGGGAAAATACATTAATTTCCGACAAAGAAGTTAATTATTACAAACGTTGTATATCAGAAATGATATTTATAAAAATAACAACACTCGTGAGTTTGAATTTACTCACGGACACTGAAAAACTATCTGGTTTATACAATATTGTAACATGTTTGTGTTGTTTATTTGTTGTTGTTTTTTTGTAAACATATTTTGTGTTTATATTTCTGTTTATATCATGTTCATTTACGTTTATTGTTATAATTTGTTATTACTTGATCACCTGACGACGGCGTAAATCCACGTCGCAACGTTGTGAGTTCTTAACAAAAAAAAAATAAAATAAAAATATTATTCGTCCACAAAGTTTTTAAATACTAATTTAAAATAACGCAAATAAAAGTTGAAGTGTAGTTTTTTTTAAGCAAGTCATATCATTCAATAATGATTTAAACAGGGTTTTTTTTTCGTGTGGGTAGGGGTAATGAGCTGCTGTTCTTGCCTATTCCTCTACGAGGCGTGAACGTTGAGCGTGACGAGGCGATGGACGAGTGCTGCCCTCTACGTTGCGAGACACGCTCCAGGGATACTACAATCGACAAGGCGCTGATTGGTGTCAGGAATCGAACCGGAAACCCGCGTGGGAGGGGGGGGGAAGCGGGAAGGGGGAGGAGACTTTCGAGCGCTGTGCTCCTCGTAGGACACCGTTATGACCGAGAGGGTGGTAATGGTGCGGGGGAGGTGTCCGAGGTCATTGTAATAATCGCTCGCCATGACATCCGGGTCGTTGTCGATTCACTTTCTTAGAAAAACCACCAATGCATGAGATTGCGCTGAGGAGGAAGAGGAGGAGGAGAAGTATTTAGACGCTGCGCCGCTTTCATCTCTTGAAGAATCTTCCGTTCATTCTCCTTGGATGGTTTGGTTATGACGTGTGGATTCGAAAGGTTCCAGCATTTGCATTCCTGCGGAAAGAAAATCTCCCAGAGTCACGTTCGTTGTTGCTATAAAAATATCTGGGCAATACATTACGAATGAAATATTATGAAAATATTTTCATAACATTATCGGAGAAAATGTGGATAGTTTTAATAATTACTGAAGGTCAGTGGCGGATCTATGGGGGGGGGGNCCCCCCCCCTCCATATTGGACCTGACCTCTTTAACTGATAAAATTGAAGTAGATAAATGGCATACTTCGTAAAAGTGTTACCAGCGTAATATTTGTTATTAATTATAATTGTTATTAATAATACCATATTAATAACTTGAATAAATAATTGTTATTGTTATTAATAATACGAGAATGTTAATTATTTATTTGATGCATTTTATTTAAAGGTAATATTTAAAAAAAATTGTGTTGTAATACCATAATTTTTAAACAAAAATGCTCCCCGGTTAACCCTTCCTCCCCTTGATTACGGTCTAGATCCGCCATTGGTCAAGTTAACATGATTTTTGGGTTAACAAGTGTCCTTTCGTGCATCTTTACTTCGAAAATAGTATTTATGTTTTCATATCAAGTAGGAAATTTATTATAATTTTAAAAACACGATTTTGATATTCGTTATAAAAATATCGAGGCAATAGATTACGAATGAAATGTCATGGATTATGGAAATATTTGAGTCACAGGACAAAACAGTTGGATAGATTTTAATAATTACACAAAGTAATATGTTCTTGGGGTTTCCAAGGTTTTAAATGTCCTATCGTGCATAATGATTTCAAAAATTGCATTTATATTTTCTAATCACGTAAGAATCTTTTGTGCTCGTAAAAACAAAATTTTGAAATTTGTCAAAATTGTGCTATTTTTGTAACAGTTTGTTTTTTGGAATCTGATTCAAAAAGGCCTTTTATGAAAACGAATGTTGTTGAAATATGAACCGACATGTCGCTGCTCAGTACAGTGCGTTTCTTANTTGTTGAAATATGAACCGACATGTCGCTGCTCAGTACAGTGCGTTTCTTACACAGATGCCGGTGCACAGAGTGATAAGCATTACAAACAAAATATAGTACAGTAATGTCTACAGAACTTGGTGAGCCACGGAAAATATTTCAGAAAGTAATATTTTCTCTGTTAATTTTTTTTGTTAGTTTAGGTTATTTTTAAACATTTAACGTTTGTCTATTACTTAACGTATCCTTTATTTTTTTTGTCCTCAGTCTAAACTCTTCAATATTTCCTTGTAAAAACTAATCTCAATATCTGTAATTTGTCAAGAGTTAGATATTAGATTAATAGAAATATCGTTAACGAACTGACTTGGTGCTTCAGCAGACTTATATGTCAAGTAAAATTCTACACAATGATAAGTTAATGCTGTTTCCATACTTATATTTTAAATAATTGTTTTGATACCAAAGACCACTTCTTGAGTGTTTCCTCAAACAGTGCTATCTCACTGGCAACAAAAGCGACGTCACCAACGATACCCTCTCTTGAAAAACCTGCTTCCACCTCACAGCTCCGCCCAACGCTTCACATTAATGAGACTACTAACTGATTACCCGGTGTTGCCCGGGATTTTTCTCAAACTAATCATCTTTTTACTGAGGAAAAAATTATATCTATATTGCAAAATAAAAATACTTTTACTTAATGGTTTTAAAAACATGTACAACATCCTAATTTTTCAAACTCATAATAATACAAATTTTTAACAAAATGTATACACTACACCATTAAGCGGGAACCGAGCCTGTCAAACTTTTGCTTCCGTGACTTGACGCGGCTGCACCATTTCATTAAAATTCTTACATAATTTAAACAATTCGTCGATATTTTACGATTTAAAAGGTTTTTTTTATCTTTGTTAAATGCACAAAAAATAGTTTATTAAATTTGATAATTTTTTCCATCTTAAATTACTCTCTTAAATTGAAGTACTTAGTTAATTTCTTTTTTTTTTAATTACATTCTCAATTAAAAATTACTTCTTTAAAAAAATCGTTTTATCGATAATTTAGGTTGGTACATTCCAAGCACTCAAGTTCACACAGAACTAGGTATTCCACCAATAAACATACATTTTCTGCAACTCGCAACACGCTTTTATAGCAAAATATATAAACTATCCCTTGCTCAACACATTAAACTCAGCGATACAAAACCTTCCCCCCGTAAGCAGAATGAAACGGAAACTCCCCAGGCAATTTTTTCATCCCCCACGACAATGCTGGAGTTCGCACGCGCACCAATAGTAACATTACTGGAATCATACAAAAGTAATTGTGTTAACAATCATTTAAGCCCCACCGGCGCGTCAGGTGGTAGTGTTGTCGCTCACCACCAAGTCATCCTGGGTTCGATTTGTAGCTTTTCACATTAATGTCCCAGCTCCTATATCCATGAGCTACTGAAAAGCAAACCTCTCTCCACCTTCTCTTAGTATCAACTCTAACTACTACTAACTACTTCTACTAACCCCTTCACGTGGGCCAAGTTGTTGGTAAACCCAGCTATCCGGCTCACTTAATAACAATGACTCACCACCCAATTCCTACTTCCTATCGCTCCATGTAGATAAGCTTCAATAGCACTAAGCTACATTTCCCATTTACAAAATACAACAATAACAATCATTTGTAATCTTGTAGCGTTGTGCACCAATTCTGAAATGTAAAGGTCTTTTACGACAACCAAAGGCTACTACGGATAGTGTAGTAAATGAAGAATAAAAAGTACTCGTATGTTTAGTTTCGGTTACTTTGGCTATAGGTGTACCTGTTTCGAAAATTCAAATTTCTATTTTACACTAACTGACCCGACAGACGTTCAAATTTCAATAAATTTGTAATCTATTCATTTCTTTGAAATAAAACGACGAAACTTAATACATTTCATGAAACGATTGTGATGAACTTACAACAGAACAACAATTCAATGTCGTTCCTATCGTCAGTTATGTTCCAGGATGCATACAAAAATTATGATTTTTGCAGTTTGTTCGAATGTTCCGACTTTCCTTTGTAATTGTCCCGATTATTTTCCTGAAAACTTTTCCAGGACTATAATGAACAAAACAAGAAAAGAATTAAGCATATCCATCGTTCGAATTGTTAGTTACGGTCTTGAGTTCATACAAAAATCCCATGGAAAAAATGACTTTCCGTTTTTTCTTTCCCTAAGAACCTTATTCTGACTATTACTAGCATTTAAAAAATAACCAAATCGGTCCAGCCGTTCTCAAGTGATGCGCTTACCAACAAACAGCATTTAATTTTTATTTTATATAGATAGTAGTACGAAGCCCGATGATACTAGGATATGCGTCGTTTCGGAACATGTTACCTTACACCAACGCTGTGAGACGCGTAAACGGTCACGGTCAGTAGCTCAGTCAATGAGCGATGCCTCCTTGCAGATCTGCTAGCGAACGCAATTTGCAGCCATGGACCAATTAGCGGACGCGCCTAGAAACGTGTAATTTTGCATGCAAATAATTAAACGAACAACTTCCAAGATCGATCGAGTTGGAGTTGGGAACCTGCGTTTTCTCGCACCTGTCAGGATACAACTTCGCTCGCCGTATTTTTATGTCCTGACATTTTTCTACGTGGAAATGCGGAGAGATTTTTCAGAAGTTCTTTCGTCTTTAGCTGTTACTCCATCTCACTGTAATTAAATCCGAACCTTCACATTTTGCACGTGATGGGACATGACGTGGATGGAGTTTAGAATGAATTGGCTGCGTCATGAGTTAACTTACTTTAGGTTCTGATGTCTGGTGACATATCCTACATTTCTCGTTATCTTGCTTCTCAATGTACTTTTTATTGTTGTTGGTTGCGATTGCTTGATCCTGGATTGCTTGCATGAACCCCTCCGTCTCTCCATCTCTGGGCCATTGCACTGAGGCATCGTGATGGGTATTTTGAAGAGCATGGCGAAATCTGCCGTGGAGAGGCTTATTTGTCTTCCACGCCTTCAATCTGTCCTTGAATGTGGTGATAGTAGGATAGTTTTCACTGTTACTGAGGTTCATTGGAGAGTAAACTTTGTCACTCGATACAACTGCTTTGCGTAGTAAAGACATTTCATATTTTGCATAAAAGTACTTCTTGAGTCCTGTTACTTGACGATTACTCAACACTTTCAGCTCCAACAAACCACGACCACCTGCGGTCAACTGCGGCTTTACGGTGGTGCATTCTGTATTTTGTGAGAGTTGTACATACCACCCTGTTTAAATTTTCAAGATCTGTTTGTGACCAATGAACTATCCCAAATGAATATGTAAAAACTAGAATGAACCAAGAATTAATTGCTTTGATTTTGTTTTTTGAAATTAATTCTGTCTCCAGAATTTTGTTGAGGCGTTTCCTAAATAAGAGTTCCAGTTGTAGTGTACTGTGCTTGTTGTTTATTAGTAGACTTTGGTTGAAACCCAGATATTTATAACTGTTATGAGAATTGAATGCTTCTATGTCCCACGAGTTTGCTTGTACTTTTAATGGGACTGATAATTCTTCAGTTTTATCTCTTTTCACATTCAACATAGCACATTTGTCGGATCCAAAATTCATTTGTATATCTTTACTAAATTGTGCAGTGATCTCCAGAAGTTTACTTTGTTGTTGTTGTTATTATTATTATTATTATTATTATTATTATTATTATGATGCTCGAGTTTCATCTTCTCAATACCCAAATCTCTGTGCATTTTCGTCTCCAAATATATTATTATAGACGCTACTATTATTGAGGCTACCTCGATGCATAAGTTCAATAGATTATGACGTCTTCGAAGGCTCTGTCCTGCCGCTTGAGGGGATTGATAAAAACCTCAAAAGAACGGAATAAAATCGCGATGACATTTCATGATATTGGTTGTTATAAATAATATATGTAATTTATTGGGATTGGTTAAATAAAATTTTAAAAAAAATTAAAAAATCTATCAGTGTGTTACGTTACGCAACCACGATGTAGCGGTGATTTGCCAACAATAATGCGCGCTTGAAGTATGAGTGAAAATTTTCAAAATTAGTGATTTTAAACTAATCCTGAGTTTAATATTATATAAATCGAAATATTGGCAAGTTCGAACATAATTTTAATTTTTATTACAATTTGTGACGTAATCCCAGGAAATTACAGCTAAATTAACAAGAGGTGAAGAACGTACGATTTTTTATAAGTAATAAATTTAAGAACTTTTAAAAACATTTTGAAAATATTATAAAACATCCGGAAAATTTCGTAATATTTTATAAATTAAAATTGCTCATTAACACACTCGATTATTCTGTTTACTTTTTGTGTACACTTTTAATATTTTTTTTAAATTTTTTGTGTAGAGAATAAGTGTTTAGTATTTTTTTTTAAACATATGTGTAGTTATCTATTTCTTATTAATTAATATGATTTCTTTATTAATTTTTTTCTTCTGTTTCTTTCTATCTCTCTTTAAATATATTATCTCTCGTCTAATGACCGATTTTAAAATGAGTGTTAGTTGTCGAAACGCCATGAAACCTAACTTACTAACTAACGAACACTCGAATATTTCGTATGATTCGAGGGAAAGGACGTTAATAGTTTGTTTAGATAAAATTCATTTCAAAACTCGTTCAAATCTATTTTAGATTCTGATTTATTTATATCACACCTGAGTCTGGTTTCATAATCAAATGCATGCACCTAGAATTAAAAGCAACTGTGTACCTCTCTCACTACAAACTTTTGGTTCAAAGGGATTACTCCGGTTGCATATTACAAGCAGGCAGTTTGCTCATCTCTCTCTCTCTCTCTCTCTCTCTCTCTCTCTTCGTAGCAATTAGAATGATGTGGGCGAAGGTCGACACGAAGGTCCGGTCGTTCGATGCAGGAATAGCAGCCGTACTTCGTTTATGACTCTCCTCACCGCTGCCAAGAACATACCCCGAGGCGCAACTCAAGCGGGTTAAGAGCGCGGAGTCCAAGACACCACTTGCGGAACTCCAATGATGCCATTCACGGTTGGGCTTTCTTCTACGCTCACCTCGTTTCCAAATTAGTCGGAGGAAGGTTTTTTTTACAGTACTTGAAGTACATGGTATTTCAGAGAAACAGGAAATTGAAAAATTAAATATTATGAAAAATAGTTTTTAAAAATAATTTTGTTTGTGGCATTTAAAGATAAAAAACATACAATTTATGAATATGTACTAAATGTATTTCTAAAAGATGACATCTTGCAGGTGAGTTCCATTTTGGCGCAAACATTCCTACAGTCTCTTAGTTACATTGTGCGTGGTTTGAAGTAACATCTCAACTCGAATTTCATCAATTATGGATTGGATCTTAACTTTCAATTCTTCCGTTGTAATAGGTCGACTGAGGTACGCTTTGCTTTTGAATGTGTGGATGACAATGCAAGTCATGTACCAATATCTACGCATCTGGACAGACACTGCTTGGCGACGAATTGGACGGTACGGCCTTCTTATGACAGCAGTTCGATCAACTTCGATATTGTCTGGTGTTCAAACGGTTCGCACACGGTCTGGACCTGTTTCCTCAAAATTACGTATCCACGTGTTATTTGCATGTGTTAATGGAACACCCTCGTGTTTCTTAAATTAAACTGATGGTGAAATTCTCTATGTGCAGCCTCCACGCTGTCATTTTTTTCTTTTTTAAATCTTTGATGACAAAAGCCCGTTGCGCACCACTCCACGTATCCATGGTAACTAGATGACGTGTTTGTGTTGGTAGCCCTAGGCGATTGTTAGCTTTCAGTAACATATAGGGAATAAATTTCCCGTTTCTCTGTTTCTCAATAATGTGAGAGAGCCGTGGTTCGTGAGTTCGATCCCAGCCTGGTGTAATTATTACTTTCCTTGGTTCTGGGTGATTTACTACACTGTTACTTTCCGAGGAGATAATGTCGGTCATTGGAGCGTTTAAATTAGCTACGGAAAATTGAGTAGGATATATTGTTGGCCTTCTTTTTCTCTGAACAATACAAACTGTCTAATCGATTGCTTAAGAATAATTTTTTAATATAGTTCGTTGTGTAATTTGGTAGTGGACTGCAATACGAAAAAAGAAAAACTTAATACTAAAATTTAAATTATTTATAATTAATGAATCACTTTCATATAACCTTTTCACTGTTTCATATTATTTTTAAAAGTTTGGTTTGCATTCAACCTTTGCACAGTAGTGTTCATTATCTTTCAAACTCCATCCTGTTCCGGGTTTTCTCCGGTTTTCTTGTGGATGGAGGCAAATTTATAGGTATGTCCAAATTACATTATGAATATTGAAAATAAAACATGTTAAATATTCTGTAGATATTTTGACTAGTAACTATCTTTGTTCTTTCTGAGGGCTGTAATAACCTAGCTGTTGGCGAGCGCTAAAACCCTAATAATAATAATAATAATAATAATAATAATAATAATAATATTTATTGACCTTAAGAAGTACAGAAACATATATACAAAAAATACATTCTTAACATTCAACATTACATTATTCAAAATTACATTGTCCACATACAAAATTACAGTATTAACATTACTGAAATATTTTTTATATTCATTTATAATATGTTATTAATAAACAATTTTTATATTCATTTGATTTTATACAATTATGTCCAACGTATTATCATAACACTATCTTATTAAACTTATTAAACTTCTTTCTTCTTTTAATTCTATTTTTCTCTCTAAGTTCTTTCGAACTTGTCAGAGAGAGTAAAAATTACCTACTTTTTTATTCTTTTCTAACTACTACTACATCATTCACTTTTCCTTAAACAATACTTAACTTTTATAATTAAATATTATCACTCTTACAATATAAAACAATAACAAAACCCAACTCTTACAATTAAATATAAACAATACCACTCTTAAAATATACTATATAGTTGTTCTAGATTATTTTATTCCTTCATTCTCTCTCATTTTTTTAAAACTTTTTCTTTCTCAACTAACCACTCCTTCAATTTTCTTTTTAGTATAAATTTTGATTGAATTTCAATTAAATTGTCAGGCAACTCATTTAATAATTTAGGAACTATAAAATTTCTCATTCTTTCATCATATCTATTAAAAGTATTTGAAATCAAAAAATTATATCTTTTCCTCATTCCATAATTATAATCACTTTTTTCCCTAAAACTTCTTTCAAAAAAAACAATTTTATATACAATTTGAAATTCATACATCTCTCGTACAGTCATAATTTTGGTTTCTCTAAACCAAGTCTCTTTTCCACCTTTCAACAGATTCAATTTTTCCGCAAGACATCTAACACTTTTATTTTGTATACTTTGTACCAAGTCTAAATGTGTTTCTGCTGCTACACCCCAAACTCCTATTCCATATCTTATAATCGATTCCACTAGTGCAAAATAAATCATTCTAAAAGTTTCATAACATACAAAAATTTTTATATTCTTCATTTTCCATGTGCAAAATCTAATTTTTTTACATTCCTCAAGAATATACTCCCTCCAATTTAAGTTTTTGTCTATTACTATTCCCAAATATTTTAACTTATTAACTTCTTTTATTTTATTTTTGCATTTACATTTTAGAATTTTTTCATTGATACAACATCTTTCATGAAAAGTGATGTTAACCGGCTCCCTTGGTGTATGCGATGTCGTTGTATGTATCCCTTTAGTTTTCTTTTCATTAATAATTAACCCTCTATCATGACACCATTTCTGAAAAGTACCAAACTCATTTCTTAAGTTTTGCTCTGCTATCTTCTGATCCTTATTAACTGAAACTATCATTTTATCATCTGCATATATAAAGTAATCACAATTTTTGAAACATATTTTTATATCATTCACATATATCAAGTACAAAATTGGTCCTAAATAACTACCCTGTGGAATACCCATGTTTAAAAATTCTCTTTCACTTACTTTATTGTTTATTTTTATTCTAAAAGATCTTCCTTTTAAGTAATTTTGAAAAACTTTCAAACTATGACCCCTTATTCCTATCCTTTCTAATGCTTCTAACAATTTGTCATGATTCACCACAGCTTATGCTTTTGAGAGATCAACACTTAGTGCCAATACATGATTTCCTTTGTGCAGCTGTTCATTCATCAACTCCATCAAATCTTCTAATAAATCGCCCGTTCCTCAATTTTTCTGATATGCGTATTGTTTTTTGTCAATAATTTTAAATTTCTCCAAGAAACTCGATAACTTTTGTGCAATATATTTTTCAAATAATTTACTCATAGAGTTCATAATGGAAATTGGTCTATAAGTTTCATAACTTTTTGCCTCTTCACCTTTATATATTGGTCTAATTACTGATTCTTTCAAACCTTCAGGGAAATTAGATTATTTTATTCCATTATTTGTTATCATCTGAATCACTGGTGCCAAAACATCAATATTATCCTTTATATTTTACATTGAAATCCTATCTAAACCTGCAGCTTTATTAAGACTAGAGCCTTTGTTTCATCTAACATTATCTCAGGTAAATAAAAAGAATTTTCTTGATTATTATTATTTTTTACATCCATTATCCCCATATCACAATCATGTGTTATTTTTCAGGTTGTTTCTTAAAGGTTTTTGCAAAATTATCTAGTACCAATTCTATCTCAATATCTTTAAAGATTTTATTTATTACCTCATCCACTGATTTCTTTTCCGGAATTGATAACAAAGAATTCATTACTTTCCACGTTTTTTCCATGTCATTCTTGCTTTCTACTAATAAATTTTGAAAATATACCTTCTTTTGTTTGTTTATTACAAAAATTATTTTATTTCTTAAAAGCTTATCTTAAATGATTTTATCTTTTCTCCTTGTTATTTTTTCCTTCTTCACAATCGACTTATCAAAAATATTCTTCACTATAGTGTACAGTTTATCAGCAGATTTTTCCTGTATGTTATTATGCTCTAATCTACTTAACACATTTTTCAGCCTGTTTTTACAAATAAATTCTATTGACCTACTCTCACTTTTACTTTCTTTCCCTTTTTGTTGTATTACATCACTACTCATTACTATTATATAGTGATCTGACATTTTTGTCAATATTATAAATGTTTCACACTTTTTAACCTTACATCCTATTACCACATGATCCAAACATGCTTGTACCAACTTCCCATTCATTATTTCCTCCCTTGTAAAATTATCTCTTACCTGTACTAACGAATGAGTCAGCAGCATATTTAGATAATCCTCTTTACTTTTAGATTCCCCTATTACATCAATATTAATATCTCCTACTATAATTATCTTTCTTTTATCAACTTTTTTCAAAACCTCATTTAATTCATCCAAAAAAGACAATCTACTTTTTTCTGGTGGTCTATATATTGCTAAAATAATTACATCTTTATCTTTTTCTAAATTAATCTGTACTGCTAACATTTCAAATTGTCTTGTTACAAGTTCCATCTCTTCTACAATGTAATTTCCTTTAACAAACATTAACAGACCACCTCCTCCTTTTTCATATCTTCTTTTAACAAATCGATTAAAATTCTTTAAATTATACTCATCTAAATTCTCACACTCCTTTATATTTATCTCACTGAAAACTATTACATCTAAACTATCTATTTTACTATTTACAACCAAACAAAATTCTTCCCAATACTTTTTTAATGACATAATATTTAAATGCACAATATTGAATTTAGTTTTCTTTATTTATATAAATTTTTCAAAATCATCTATACTTTCTAATAATGCAGTCGATTTTACTCCAAAATCCATAAAGTTACAATCCATTTTCTTACTAAGACTTTAGCTACCAAACATTTTCTACTATTACTTTAACTTTTATTTTAATTCTTCTAAATCATTTTCATTCTTTATCCGCTCAGATAATGTACATCCAAAATGCATATCTTTTTGACATCCCGCACAGTACACTTCTTCCCCCCTCATACCTTCTTCGCAAATGCGGCACAACATCTTAAATATGCTAATTTTCAACGCTGCTTTTAACAGAAATAAAGAAAAATTTAATTTACCAAACCACGTCACACGAATGCCACGTCTTATACGTATATGAAGAATTGAAATGTTCTTCACCTAAAAAGTACTTCTGCTAATGATTTTTTCAATCTTTTACTACAGCACTAAAATGCAGACATGATTTTAACAAAAAGTTTCTNTGTCAAAGCCCCATTAATATAAATTCTTTCGATCCCTATATTTCCTCTTAATTCCTTCCTTTTATTTTTAAGTACTAAGTCTCTTATTGGTTTAACATTGAACTTCACAATTACCTTTGGTTTTCTACCCTTATTAACTGTGTACATATCTTCTATAACTTCACTTTTTATTTCCATCCCACACACTTCACTTATTAACTTCACAACATCTTCATTCACTTCCTTTTCTTTTTTANTTTTTGTGGAGGGGGGCTTTAGGACTCATTGATCGGAATAGACGGGACGGTTCTTTGTTTGCTACCGGAGAGTGAATTAGTTTATTGTTCTCCACGTCAACACATACAGGTTTTATCAGCTCTTTTGGCAACACAACTACTTTATTTTTAATGTTTATTGTAACTAGTATTAGTTGTCAACGTATAAAGCATCCTACCTATTTCAAAAATAAATTAATGATAGTACGATTCCCGCCTTATTTGTTAATAGCTATAATTATTTATCATTTGGCACTCCAACCACCACCACCTCGCAAAATTCAAGTATTCCACCTGGGAAATATATTATCAGTCTAAAACTTTGATTTTTTAAGTATCTGAAAAGTAGAAAAGTAATTTTAGACTACCTTAACTACTTCGTACGAATATTTTGGAACCGTATTTTATTGTTTGTTTAACTTTTTTGTAAATATAAACTTTATTGTATGTGTACTTTGTAATTTTTTTTATCTGTTTCCTCGTTTCCTTTACTTCTTACTTTATCACTTACCATCGTACTTACTATGAGACATAAATGTAATCAAATTTCTCGTACGTTGAGTACGATGAATGCAAATCTGAATATTTTAATTAGTTCATCCAGGGAAATAATTTGGAATAAATAAATATTTTTTGTTTAGTTCTTTGCGATATAATTTATATGACGTCAATTACCTTACTTATGAATGAGCATTATTGGACAACAACATATCTATTTTTACTGTATTACACCACAAATAGGATTTGGTGTCACAAAAATAAATGGATAGCTTTCAAAAGGTGAATATGATTTGAACAAAAAATATTTTATCTTCCGAAATATGGTTTATTTCAGGTGAAAAAAAGGTCAAATTTATTAATCCATTGTTCCTTGTGTCATTATCTTCTTTTAGTTACGACCTTCCTTTGTTTGTGAATGAAACGTACAACATTCCATATTAGGGTTTCTTTACCTTGAATCATTGAAAGAAAACACGTATGTACCTGACAGTAAAGTATGGACGCATTCTTAGAATATGTTTGTAAATAATTTAATTCCAGAAGCAATTCGTATTCAAGGAAATGTTCTGAGAGAGATTTACGTGTACTCTCTGAAAAGGAATCAATAATACGTTTATCAGTTTTTGAATACACATAATAAACACAAAAAATAAGCAACTTTAATTGTTTATATTTTTGTTTATTCATAATTAAATTAAGTTTCCATTTATTGCCAAAAAAGCACTTGAGAACTGAACTACGTGGAGGACAATTAATAAATAAAGGAATATTTTAAAAAGCAGTTACAAACTGCGTATGACCACTTAAAGGACAATAAACTAATTTACTCTCCGGAAGCAAGCAAGGGACCTTGCCATCAATTCTGATCAAGGGCCGCAAGGCAGAGGCGGATTTAACATTTCAGCAACAATTCCTAGATAAGAGAAAAAGTTAGCTATGTGTTATGTCTCAAGTATGTGTTATTGTCAACCTATTGATTATTCCGAAAATAGTTGTTAAAAATCGTAAGTATTAAAATAACACTAAATCCAAGATTTATCGTTTCAACAGACGCTGCCCCTAGACAAGAGCCTAGAGAACCTGAATAAAATAAAAATCCACTTCTACCCGAAGGAAAACCGGGAAAATCCCAGGCCAGGATAGAGCTACAGAATTAATGTTCACAACCGCTCCAGGATTGAGAACATATAAATTAAACTTGTATGAATCATAAAACACAACACAAGCACGCAAGAAAATAGTTTTTGAAATTGTTATAAGTTATTTTGAACTAAGAACTAAATAATAAGTAAATTTACTTTCCGAGAGCAAGCTAGCGCCCACCTTAAATATTTCGACCGTAGGGACCAAAGGAAGTGAAGAAAGATTTGGTCGAGATGAGGCTATAGAAATTCAACCATGCAAGAGAGTATAGATGGAAAAGTTTAAGAAGTGTCTACTGATTTGCGTTGATAAGTTATTTTTACGCTAGATACAAATTTGATAATAAGTTGTTGTTTTTTTACAATTTGCAAATTTACGTGGAGGACTAGTTTCTCTCCTGAAAAAGCGCAAGGGACCATTCCATTAATTCCGATGAAGGGCCCAAGGGTAGTGGTGGATTTAATGTTTATAAAAGAAATTATTTTAAAAATACGAGTGTTATACATTTCTATTCAATGATACACCCACTTTGTATAAATCCACCTCTTCCCGAAGTAAAGTTGGAGAAAAACCCGGATCACGTTGGGGCTGCAGAGATACATTATAACTGATATATAATAAAATTCTTGATTATTTAACTGTGAACCTGAATTATTCTCACAAGTTGAACTCTACTTATGTATTGAATTATTTCGCTTTTTAAGTTCGAAAATGCTTGCGTAACCCTTCCCCCCCCAATAAAAAAGCACTTTTTTTAAGTAGGCGTTAACACAGGTGGTGCAAATTTCTAGATGGTTTTACGACTCAGAGGTTCTTCTTTTTAATTAGAAGACGCTTTTTGCCGTCAGCGATGGGGGTCCGTAAAACAACCTGCTTGCTACACCACTTTCACCCTGCATTCTCAAAAATAAGCCAACAAGGTAGCAATGTGGGTCAGTTGTAAAGAACGGGTCATTGATAATGACTATCTCTTTAGACAGATGAGCTCTACGGTTATAAATGTAATCTTCTTATTGAGGCAATGTAATTATGTATCATTAATAACCCTGTAACATGATTCACACGAGCAAAATGTTATTAGTCCACTCGGAATTGGGCCGACTCGACCCCTTCTTCGCTGAAGGTATTATATTCGCATTCACTAAAGTCAAGTTGCCAACTATTCATGAAAATTGGAAATATTCACCAAAGCAGTTCTTATTAATTAATTCTATCGATTTTTTAAATATTGAATGAGGAAAATTATTTTGTGATTTTAAAACTTTATATTTGATTTAAACTGTCATTTGACTCCTTTTTTGACTAGGGTCGCATTGTCTTCAGGCAAGTGATGCGGTTGCCATTTTCGTTAGGACAGTATTTTCCGTAGTTTTTGATGAAAATTGTAATTTTTGTAAATGCCTCGTAAGGTATGAAACTCTTAACATCATTGCATCTTTCCTGTTTCCACTTGCTTTGTCTTAATAGGGTTATTTGCGCTGTGTTAAGCCGGTACTTTTGCCAGAATATCAAAACACCTAAGCCCGAGTTAGTTTCTCCATAAAAATCCATTGTAATTTAAAGTCAAATAATTCAAAATTAGGCGCCGTAAGGGTATGAAAATTTTTCGCCAATGGATAGAGAATGGTTGAAATTACCATTTAATACATTTTTTGGAGAGAACTTAAGCCGTGTCACCCTGACGTACATAATACCTTAAGGTCCATTGAAATAAAATATTCAGAAGAGTCATAAGCTCATAATGATTCACATCTTCCAACGAAAATCTAAACTTTCTCTTTTTATTCATACAAGAAACGAGAAGCTACTCTATTTGCGTTTTTTTACGCTTTCAGTTAATATTGTTTGAAATGTATGATCTATCAAAATTTTATCTTTACCTGACTCACTACGTCGTGTGGAGAATAAAGCAAATCACTAACCGAGTTTGTCCATAACAAAACATTGGCTTGCGAATAACATGTTTTTAATAATAAAAACAGATTACTTTGCTTTCTATCACCGAACATATTTTGACACAAGAATAGTGACAGCAGTTTTGTCACGAAACTACATAGTCAAGCCAGGATTGGTTGCCGATTTTTTAAAGAAAATATGTTCATTGATGTAGAAAGAAGTGAATTGTCTTTATTATTTATAAGTAGCAGTACCATCTAGTGTTGGATTTGAAAAGAAACTTAACACAATAATTTCTGGACATTTTGGTATTACAACACTTTTCATCCAGTCTGGATTTTTTAGCTCATTACGCTTAACAAGGCGTCATCTAGGGTTCTTACATAGTATTCTTAAGTGATATGTTACCCACCATATGTTTCTACTTTCTTGATATTAAACTTACAATATTCTTAATTTCAAAAACTAAATACCACGAAGAAAACCCTACAAAAAATATTTTAGGGTTTTCAGTATTGCATGCTAATATGTATGTAATTATAAATTATTTTAAAATCCAGGCAGAAGGAAAATACAATTTACACAGAACGCTTAATAAAAGAAACGCATTGTTAAGCTCTCTGAATTCTTTGGTTTTCATTTCTCTTTAAGGTTATGTGCTTGAAAAAAGTGTTCTACAAAACCTTTATATGCGTTAGCTTCTACGATTCCGACACGTAGTTTACAGGATCAGTATTATTCAAAATAAATTCAGTTCGTTGCTTTCCTAACGATTTACAACAAATGAAGAATCCAGATAGAGAAACTTATACAATTTAGCATTGCTTATACAAATCTGTAACTGTCAATAAGATTTTATAAATATCATGAACATCACGATATTTTCTCAAAGTGAACAAAATAGAGACATTCATGGTTTCCCATGTATTTAAGTCGCGCATCAAAACCCCACCGATAATTGATTCCGTCAGCAAGAGTCGTGCTTTCCGATAAATTCTGCATCCATAATTCTTTCAAGGATATCACTCCTTATAGGACTTATCTAATAACTTCCTGATCTGACCATCTGCTTGATCTTACATTGCGACTGAAACTGTAAGTTCTCGTAACACGAGTATGGTGGGTTCTAAAGAATAAAAAACTTGTTTTTTATTCTTTAGAATAAAGACGTAGAAGACGTCGATGAGAAAAATCAAGGTCTTGCGAACAAATATTCTATTTAATGTCCTAAACACAACGATTAACTCTTGATTTGTATCTTTGAGCACGGTAATGAAAATATGCAATATGGCAATATGCAAAGTACCCAATCGACTTAAATATTTATACGTATATTTTATTAAACTATTTTATTTACAACTGTTCTTTTGCAACGTCATTAGGCGTCCGACAGCTTTGGTATTCGAACCCGGGTACTCTGGTTCCCAGGGAAGAACTTACTTTGATTCTGGTTAATGAAGAACGTGCGAGACGTAGCACGTGCTATGCACCTGTTGAATATGATTACACAGGTTGAGACAATGGATAATATCCAAATAGTTGTAATGAAAATGAAATTTCAAAATCGTCAAGAATGTCGAACGCAGAAAATTTATACACTAAAAGACGTATTGTTTTGCATTGGGAAAGCTAACATAAGAAAACAATCATGAACGGAAACGCACTGTGTTTATTAGTTTATAGTATATTAGTCGCAGTAAATTACTTTGTCCTCAAAGTGGTCATACGCAGTTTCTAACAGTTCTCTTGACAATGAATTATTTCTTTGCTTATTGGCAGTCTAATTGACTTGATGTTGATACAGGACTTGCACAGTGTAGCCAACGCTTTTACTTCACCATCGTCCATAAGAATAATGATACTTGTACCTCGCGTTATGTTGGCAAGACATTCGAAATTGAATCCATCGCCAACCTCGGACACCAATTGAATTCGCGTGCTCTTGTGGCGCTATTCTATTCTTTCTGCATCGAGCAAAGTGTGGAAACGAATATTACCTTGCGTCTTCGCTTGTAGTGTTATCAAATTGCATTTCTTTACAGCAAATAGTCGCTTTTGTGACTACTATTAATATTTATTCGGATATTACTTAAATTCGTAGATGTTGGCAATTTGTGCTGCGCAGTCATATTTGAACAATTTTCGGCAATAAGTTACATGACTCGGAGTATGCGTATGTTAGTGTCTCCCGAAAGAAGCATGTTCGTTCTTATTTTTAAAGCATTAAATAGATTATATCTGATTCCTTTGGTTGAATTATTCATTAGCAAGACGTCTAATGAGATTATTTGTATCAGATGAATGTTCCTCTTCCAAGTAAAGAATCGTAACATCCTCAGTGCGCAGTTCGGAGACTAGTGGATTCAATACTCGATACGAAGAATAATTCAACAAGCGCCGAGTACCGAAGCCTCTTGCGGTGAAAACTATAAGAAGTTAAAAAACAAATATACCTTGAAAGCTATTTCTACTTGAAACGCACTGGAAGGGAATTTGTCTTAAATTATTTGAAAGAATTTTATCGTCACAATATTTACCGGTTAATAAAATTGTGGGAAGTATAAATTGAATTTTTGAAGATGACCAATTTTTGAACGGGGATTGGATCTCTGCAATCTCGACCTTTCAGTGATTCTTTTATATATAGTTTATATCATAGTAATAGATTTCGTGTATTCACAAAAATACAAACGGCAGTTTAAATAAACTCTCTGACACAGAAAAGCTATATAGTATTTACAATACAATATTATAATGTGTTTGTGCAGTTTCTGCTTTTTGTTAACATTTTGTGTCTATATTCACGTTTAATATCATCTTCAATTATTGTCTTATGTTTCTCGTTATATTTTTGTTATATTTCTGACAACGACTTTAACATAATTATTCCCTTATACATATGTATGTACATGTACAACATTCTGATACGCATTGGTTCATTTTGTAAATATTGATTTTCCTGGAGAAAAAAAGTTATTGTATCCTAGTATTTAATTCTTATTTCATGTTTTTTGATAATTAGGAATTCATTTTCTATGTATTAATTTTTTCGTAAAAATCTAATATATCGAACAAAATATTGTTATTCCATATATATATATAAATCTAGATATAAATCTGTGTTTTTGTAACAGCATTGATGATGGCCGACACGAGGCCGAAAAGACCTTATAAAATATCAAGTGGATAGTACGACTACGTATTCTTTATACAAGAGACATTTTCTTGTGGTAACTGCGTATTTCCTTATATTCTTCTTCATTCCTTTTGTGCGTGGTTGATGTGACTCACTCTTAGACACACTTCATATCGATGATCTGCACGTATCGACTTTGCTTTGTAAACAACTGTCGACCGACTGTGGAAGTAGGCTGTTCTTGAATCATGAACGCTGGAAGCCACGCACCACTCCAATCATCTTCGATTTCTCTTCTCTGTCTTGAGATTATTTACGTGTATTATTCTACAGAAATGGTGAAATGAATAAATGCCACGATCCCTAAAGCCCCACAAAAAAAAGCCCTATTCTGTTACGTTTAGAACATATCGTTTCGGCCAGATAAGGACCACGGATGACGAGTGCCAGTAAGGCTCAGTTTTTGTGTGAGTTTACTCACTAGACACATCGTGAATTTTACCGAGATCGGGGGAATAGCGTCTAGATAGGATCCGAGTATCACAACTGCGGTTGTTAGTCGCAGAGGGTGAACCTTTCATACATCACAGCTATGTTAAACTGGGACATGGAAATGAAAAGCTACAAATTTTGTCTTGCCCCACCTGGGAATTGAACCCGGGATGACTTGGTGATGAGCGATCACGATGACGCGCCGTAGCCACGGAGGGGACTATATATACTAAGTGATTTCCCGGCGTTGCCTGGGATTTTTTATTTTACACCGAGAAAAATCTAATCTTTTCTTTTACACTAATCTTCTTGTGCTCCGAAAAAAAAATGAGATACATCTATATTGTAAAGTCATTTTTTTTTTACTTCCTTGCTTTTAAGATCATGTACAGCATCCTAATTTTTCAAATTCATAATAATGCAAATTTAATACAAAACTTGACTGTATACATTACATCGCGCGGGAGCCGCACCGGTCGAATATTTGCTTCCGAGGCATGACNATTCTTGTAAAATCTAAACTATTCGTCGAGATTTTACGATTTAAAGACGTTTCTTATCATTTTTAAATGCACAAAACATATAACCCATTAAATTTGACGAATATTGTTTTTTTCCTTCTTTAATTACTCACGTAAATTGAAGTATTTCAACACTTCTATTTTTCATAAAGTTTTTTAGATAATTTAAATTAACCTTATATACCCACACGCAGGTCGAATTTTCGCTTTCGAGGCAGGACGCAACGACCGCAGCACGAATTTTAAAACGCTTCTAAAATCTAAACTATGCGTCTAAATTTTACAATTTAAAGATGTTTGTAATCTTTGTTAATTGCATAAAACAAAAACAAAAAAAAAAGCTATTCAATTGGATAATGGTTGTTTTTTTCCTTCTTAAATTATAACTTTAATTTGAAATATCTTAACACTCCTCTTTGTCATAAAGTTTTTTCGATAAAGTAGGCAAACCTTTGCAGATAGACACTCATACTGTCGCGGACTTTTGTAGTGCTCTTTGAGGTAAACAATACTTCGGTTCATAGTTGTCACCTATGTATAACCGTTTAGGCAGCGTAAGCGAATGTTTCCCCCCTATTTTATCGACATTTATAGTGAAAATATTTTCTATCATTCTTTTCACGCATTTTAAAACTAAAACTCTGTGGGTTTCTGTCGAAGTTATAGTAACCAGCTTTATTGCTCAATAACCTCAGTTATTTGTTTTGTGTGAACGTTTTTTGGATCTGTTGAAAAGGTGAAGTGTGTGTTCATGGACGTCACTGCTTTTTGTACCGCGAATTTCCCCATTTACGGAGAATCACCCATATGCATATTTAATGCCCACCGAAAACCCCTTTTGTCCACAAAGTAAAAGAAGCTCTGAATTAAGTTATTTCAATTCTTTACCATCATATAGGCTGAGTTTCTAAATATTTTAATGCCAATAGGTTCTATGCAGAATGCTCCGTTTAAAACAGATCTCAATGTTGAAACAGATCATGTTTTTGTTTGAAATAAGTATAAGAAACATTTGATATCCGCTACTTATATATCAATCGTTTTTTTTTTGTCAAAAATTCGATGTGAAGTACGTTTTGACCAAAAGCTGGCAAAAAGAGACAAGAACTTCATTCGTGAAAGCTATGGAGGTAACACACAGAGTAATGAAAATAAGCTTTTCTTGTCAATGTCAAAGACCAAGAAGAAAATTGTTTATTTTGTTATAATCTTGTAATAATCAATTTTCATTATAATCTAATCTCAATTTGTAGATGAAAACATTATTGTTAAAAATTTAAAAAATAAACAATTAAACTACTGTAAATTTAATTAGTTTATAGTACGAAAATATTACGGAATATATAATGTGAAAACTTTTCAATTTTTTAAGATTAAAATTAATTTGCTTGGAATGAGCTTTTTATAAGACTCCAAACTGAAATCAAAAAGATTTTTTTTGTATCGTTTTGTTGCTGAGAACAAAATAATTCAAATGAGACACCGGAAATTATCGCGAAATTTTGAGAATAAATTCTGCTACATCCTTTTTTTTCGATTACTATATTTGAGTCATCACTTCCAACTATAATCATATGTAGTGAAACAGCTATGTGAATCATGGTTAACCTTGTTATCCGGATTGTGTGAAAGGAGGAATTTGAAGAAAGTAATTAGCAAATACATCAGAGAACTTTTTCGTGCTCAGAAAAGCATGATTTACAAGAAGTTAATATCCTGCCGGATTAAGAGTTGCTTGACCAGGGTAGCACCGCACTCTCTGGGACAGGAAAAAACTGTAACACCTTCAGTAATAAAACACTTAATGTGTAATTAATATAGAAAGCAATTAACAAAAGTCGAGAATTATTTTAGAATGGATCGAGATCTGCTTCAGATTAATTTAATGATAAGGTTGTATATCCGGGAAATATAATGAAAATGGTCGCGTAGTAATGAAGCGTAGGTCAATTTATGGTTGAAAATAACGATAGGGTTATGGAATTTATTTATTTAATTTAAAGATGTTAATATGAATTTTAATATACTAATTGATTATTTTTTAAAGTAAAAATATAATATTTACAGGTTTCTATTAAAAAACGACCAAGTAACTCACTTTACATGTGTCTTTGATTGATGAAATTTTCATCCCGAGGACATAATTCTGTTTGGGACGGTATGCAAATATTGACTGAACAATCAATAAAGGACTACAACAATGAATAGCGGACAGTACCTGTTCTATTATCTGTCTTATTCTATCCGTAGCTCTGTCGGAACCAATGACTTGCATTCGTGACTGTCAAATTTGAGCGATACACCGATAATTGTACAATGAGAACTTAAATTTAAGGAATTATTCACATAATCAAGATAATAAAAATGAACAACTACTCCAACATATAAAATATTGAAACAAGTTCAGGAGTTTTAATGCGACTTCAAATCGTAGATTTAATATACAAGATACAACACATGAAAAAATACTGGGTTTATAGAAACTCAAAGAAGTCATTCCCGTATCAACAATTACCATTAATCCATACTTCGATACTAATAAATAAATGCACAATTCAATCATGAATGTGTTCTTGAACATATATTATTATTTTGTGCTAACTCCTTCTCGGCGTCATGTATCGGAAGCGAAAATTCCCGCGAGAAGGCTTAGTGTATACAGTTACGTTTTGTATTAAATTTGTATTATTAGGAATTTGACAAATCAGGATGCTGTACATGTTTTTAAAAACCAGCTAGTAAAAGTATTTTTATCTCACGGTATAGAAAGATTTAATTTTTATCTGAGTAAAAGAAGATTAGTCTGAGAAAAATCACAGGCAGCGCTGGGTAAACAACTAGTTATTTGTATTTATTTACATTACTTGACCCAAAAGGTACGCAGCGTGACGTGTCAAAATGTTAAGTCTCGAAGGCTACGTTCCTTTCACGGCCTCTTGACTCCCGACCTCCTCCAATCCGCGCGCGAAACTAACACTTCTTGCCGTCAGCCATCCCCCCAATTTCACCGTCAGATCGCGCGCGGATAGTGTCCGAAAATTACGTTCATGATGTCACTATTTCAATTGCCGGTAGGCCCTCCCTTGTTTAAACAAAATAATAACGACCTGTTATTGTTGAGAGAGATGCGCGCAAGGATACGGGAAGAGGAGCAATCGCATTCAATTACGTCATTACGAGCTTTCTCAGCTCAGGGTTTGTGAAGCGCCCTTGAGGTGAAACGGGGAAGGTTGCGGTGAACAGATGATTTCAACTGTACTTAAGTGTCAAGAGTTTGTAAAGATAGGGAGGAAAGATGATACTCCAGAATCAATGCCAAGATGAATCGCTACGTGGTATAAAATAAATTCCCACGAAGATGCAGTGAGGTCACGTAAGCCGCCTGATGAAATTCAAGTTAACCTATGAATAATGGAAAAATTTTCGCGACAAAAATTGACGATAACTGGAATGAACGAAAACCGAGGTTTCACCGTATAGACTCAATCTATTTGTTTTCCATTTCTTCATTATATTTTATATACGTCATTACATAGAGTATATTAAATAAATCCACAAAATAAAAAAGAGTATCATTTAAATATTTTACTTATTCACTTATTTATATCGGTAAAATATCCTTTTTTTGATGTTCACTCTGCGTATTTGTAAACTGGCCACCCTCTTTTTTGTTGTGTCCCACGCAGTCATTAATTTCCGTGTGATTTTCGTTTTACCTGTTCTGTTCTTGACGTCGTATTCGTATCTTTCCGTTTATTTCGCAAGCAACATCGCAACCGAAGCTCATACAATCCAACACAATTATCTTGTTAAATACGGTCGTGTGACAAAATCAAGTAAACAAGAACTCGTGATGAGGTTGGGTGGAAATGGTGTAGTGGTTAACACCCCTGCAATCAATACAGGAATCACGGGTTCGATTACCACTCGCCGTGCGCATAAAGAAGATCTCATTTTCTAGTTGTTGCCAGGGAGAAGAGGGTGCTGGGATGCGCAGACGGGCAGACGATGGCCTACAGCAGGGGTTCTCAACGTAAGGGGGACCACGAAATACCCTAAACCACCTAAACAATAATGAAATCATTTTACGAGGAAAAATTATTATAGACATTGTACTTACAATAAGTACACAAGTAAAAGAAAATAAATTAACGTGATTGTTGTCTCACTTGTATTTCTTTTTAGTTTCTCCATACGTGGATCCACGTTTGAGACACGCAAAAGCAAATTGTGTTTGAGTCATAAAATACGATTCCTGTATTTAGTTTTTAGAGCAACCATATACGAAAAACCCTTACGAAAAAGGCGTGGAGAAAGGGATTAATATTTTCAATGCTTCTACGACTAAATTTCCTTATTCATTTCGCCGAGCGAGCCAAAACGTATTTAAATCATCAGATGTAAATTGCAGTTGTAATGCTTTTTCGGTAGACATTTCGAAGCGCTGGTCGTGATTATATAATATTAAATAATTTTTACATATATAATTACAGTCAAAATTCAATTAGAATGAGTAAGGCTTACTGTTATTGTACCTTAGGATGTGTGGGGGTCGCGAAATATTAATTTTATTTATATTTGGGGGGGGGGGGGTTGG
>NNCF01127023.1:230256-251412 GCA_002313205.1 Laupala kohalensis
GAGCGTCTATATACAAAGAATGTTTATATAGACACATAATATTTATAAACAAACAATAAATAACACAATTCTCAAGAAATATAAATAATAAGAAAGTACATAATAAATGAGGATGTGTAAATAAACCCTTTACAAACGTTTGGTTTGTAACAACTACACTCATTATTAATTTCAAATTTTGTGTAATTATATTAGTTACGGTAAGTTAGCTATATTTTCGGAATAAAAAAGTCAACATTAGGTATTTGTATAATGAATGTCATGTTATGACTAAAAAACATTAGTTTACTTTTGTTCTTTTTTAAGGGGACGCATTTTGCTTCAGGGTGTACCACCACTGTCTTCAGACTCTTTCATCGAAATTTGTGGGATGGTCCATTTCCTGCTTTTGGATATTAAAAAAGTTGAAGTCTTTCGTATTTTATTGCCCCAAAATTTTATTATTGGTAACGGATCTTATTGAGAATAGATTAATATAATCAAAACCATTATATATCACATAATTGTGACTTCGGGGTCAATCTTAAGAACTTGTATCCTAAATAGTTTCTTGTCCTCCACGTAGTCATACACAGGTTCTACCGTAAGTGCTTTCTCACAATAAATTATTTGTATTTATTTATTTAGTCAGAATCTTAAATAAATTTAGAGTTCATCTTTTAGATTTTGTAAGTTCTACATATAAATTAATATTAACTAAATTAAAGGATTTTTTAATTATTTTTCTAGTTTGTTTCTAGTACTCTACTAATATATTTTATTTCCAAATTTAAGAGACCATTAATTTGTTAAATTTTATTTTTTTTAAATTTTATACTGAGTTTTTTAACTTAGGTGCTAAGTGCCCTACATTATCTGGAGTTTTCTAATGAACTTCTTCTATATTTTAATATTCTTTTTAGTTTTAAGTCGCTTTACTGGTGCACGAATTTATATTCTCCATTTTTTATTGACATTATATTTATCTGCACACCTATTTAGTTTTTTAAATGTGTAACTTTGTTTTACATAAATTTTGTAACTATATTTATGCAATGTATATTACTTTTGTAATTGGAAGCAATAAAAATGAAAAATGAATGAAATTTAATTAATGAGCCGATTCCATAGAAATGACAGTGTGTAGCTCAGTGTCTTTATTTGATTATTTACATTATTTATATTTTGACGTATTATTTTATATCACAAAGTACCAATCCATATTTCCCAAGAAACAAAAAAATTAGAAACCTCATTTAAATTAAGGAAGCAAATACTACGGCTCATTATTTGATAAACATATTTCGTGTACAAATTGTATTTTTATTCAGATAGCAAAATACGTTGAATATTGAGGCATTTGAATTGATGAAAATCTCACTTTCAAGAATCTCGTAGTTGAATTTACGAATTATTTCAACTCGGTTTGAATAAAATGCTTAGAGTTCATATGCGCTCTGCCCTCTTTCGGTGGCTAAGGGGATAGCGTGCTCGCTCAACACCAACTCGTTCCGGGTTCATTTACCGGCGGGGACAGAAAAATAATTTGTAGCTTTTTCACATTAATGTCGCAGTTCATATAGCTGTGACTACTGAAAAGCAAACCTTCCTTCCTCATACTAACCCCTCCAAGTGGGCCAAGGTTGTTGGTAAACCCAGCTAACCGACCCACCTATACTAATACCATTCTACCCTCCTACCTCCTGTCGCTCCATGTAGATAAGCTTCAACAACAACGCTACATTTCCCATTTACATATACAACAATACAGAAAACACCGTCGAGATCAACTATTTTTGCTCTCTTCTGAAGTGAATCGGAAGTCTTTTTCAAATTCGATATTCACTGAAGACCGACCGGTTCGAGGACAAACTCACCAAATATTAAGATGTGCATCACAAATGCAAACTATTTCCAGATACATCCCACTTTCAACTTAGCGCAGTTGACTGAGAACGTCAACCCAGGGTTAGTGGGATCGAACGCTCGCACAGGATTTGTTCTTCTTCCGATTTTTCATAAGGTTTCAAGACACCTTCCAGTTCACTAATTAAGGAGCAGAATCATCCTCACTGTCCTCGCACTGATAAAACATTCATTCCAAGATTTCACGTCACTGTCAGTAGAAATAAATATCAAACATGTATGAGAAAGAACTCAACAAAAACAGTTCCAGCAGTCAGATGAGTATATTGACGCATAGAAACATAAGATGTGCGTGAATTACCCCTTGAAATTATCTCATGGAATTTTTTCGAGAGCTCGATCCCAGATATAGACTAAAGGAGGTCCTTGAGGGGAGGTCAAAATTCGTTCAATTAATTCACATTTTATACAGCCAACGTCTCCACAAATTTATTGTCTTCCTCAGAGCTTGTACTTCAATACTCAATGTAATTATCATACCTGTTCCTTTTTCTACCATCATCCAGTAACAAGTAACTTGTATTTTCATGTTATCTTGTTTTTATACATTCAATACTTCATTGTAAACTCGATTTCTTTAACTCTGGTCTTCATAAAAGTGTGGTATCGAAAGTTGAACAAATCAAAATTGGAATAACAAAACTAACTACCAGAGCATTTTAAAATTGCAAAGACGTAACTCAAATAATGAATAAATATGTAGTTTTGATCTTTAAATATTAATGCATCTAATTTGCAAGTAAAATCCATTTTCTCTAATATGTTCTTTGAAAAATTTAAAAATTTTCTTGTGAAGGTAAAAATAATTATTAATTCTGATTAGCTCAATGACCCATTTAACGTCGCAATATTCTTTACTAAGTAAATGAAAACTGAACATAATGCCGATTGAAAATCGTACTATATTAACGTTAGCACGCTTAAGACGGTTATGGAATATTGCAAACTAAATTAATTGACTAGTTTTGGTTAATGGTTGTCAAAACAAAATATCAGTCAGGCATAATATGAATTTTAAAAAAAATCAAATATCGTAGAACGAGAGAAAATTAAAATATAACTCGTGTGAAACGTAAATTTAGTTTTAACATCTCCATTTACATATTGAATTCAATTCAAAGGTACGTGTCATAAAAGGTGTATCAAAAATATCATATTATAAGTCATTGAAATGAATAAAAATTCAAGTACGAATGAATTTCACTTTATTGATTCAATTTTTTCAAATATCGATTTTAAATAGTAATGCTTCCGAACAAAAACGAATTTTCATTGGTGCTACTACTTTCTAGGAAGAAACCTACTGCGTTAAGAGCTATGATATTTATGGGGATTTACAAGCAAAAAGATTTTATTTTGGTTGTTGTATATTGTCTTTCGTCTTAAAGTCAAATGTCGAGTTAATAGGTAAACAAATGTTGCTTTTTAAAATTACGTCAAGTAAATTAAGCGGAAATCCCTCTCTACGTCATCGTCGCAGTTTCCGTTTGAGAGCGCGCTGCTCGCGGAAGCTTTCGTTTGTTCATTTGTGAGTGATGCGTAAGTATCGGGTTCGCGAAGACGGGTCGCTCTCGTAACAGACGTGGTCGGGTCGGAGACCACGTGCACAGTGAACAAGTCGTAGATACGAATCCGTTATAAAGTACTCTAAATTAATTATTTTTAGTTTTGAGGACGAGTTTATTGATCGCATGGAAACAAGATAGTGCTCAAGAATAGGGTGATAAACAAAAGTATTAGTTTTAGCTATGCACGACAAGTTTTCTCTTCGAAATACATTCATTCGAAAAATGAGTGAATAGAAAAGTGATTGGAATTTAGTGTGGTAACGAGTGATCGACCTCTAGTGTGGTTGCAAAAGAAGAGAGGCAAACCTCTAGTGTGGTTGCAAAAGAAGAGAGGCAAACCTCTAGTGTGGTTGCAAAAGAAGAGAGGCAAACCTCTAGTGTGGTTGCAAAAGAAGAGAGGCAAACCTCTAGTGTGATTGCAAAAGAAGAGAGGCAAACTTCTAGTGTTGTTGCAAAAGAAGAGAGGCAAACCTCTAGTGTGGTTGCAAAAGAAGAGAGGCAAACCTCTAGTGTGGTTGCAAAAGAAGAGAGGCAAACCTCTAGTGTGGTTGCAAAAGAAGAGAGGCAAACCTCTAGTGTGGTTGCAAAAGAAGAGAGGCAAACCTCTAGTGTGGTTGCAAAAGAAGAGAGGCAAACCTCTAGTGTGGTTGCAAAAGAAGAGAGGCAAACCTCTAGTGTGGTTGCAAAAGAAGAGAGGCAAACCTCTAGTGTGGTTGCAAAAGAAGAGAGGCAAACCTCTAGTGTGGTTGCAAAAGAAGAGAGGCAAACCTCTAGTGTGGTTGCAAAAGAAGAGAGGCAAACCTCTAGTGTGGTTGCAAAAGAAGAGAGGCAAACCTCTAGTGTGATTGCAAAAGAAGAGAGGCAAACCTCTAGTGTGGTTGCAAAAGAAGAGAGGCTAACCTCTAGTGTGGTTAGGAAGTGCAAAGTGTGGTGTTTTGGGATCACAGGATGGCAGTCTATACGCCAATAAAGCGGTGAGTATTTTACTCAGCATCATCAATTCACACATTAGTACAGAAAACATACACGCTAATTACGCGATCAGTTAGGGAGATATTTTTTGTCTGCATTTATATTCTATTCCTTATTTTATGTGAATTTTATGGAATAATTTAATGCTAAAGATTCTGCTGAGATATGCTCTTAACGTACGAAAGAGCTTTGTTTAAAATGCGTAGATTAGTCCTTAAGTGAAATTTTGATTTCCTTCTCTGATCTGTAAAAAAAATCTGCGCAGAATCAGATCCACTAATTTCTTAAAACCTTTAAAAGGAAGCTCCGAAATTTGTCAACCTTTTCTTTGAATAGAACTTAAATTATGGAGGAGTCCACATATAATACACATTTGTGGGCGACTTTTATCAGGAAGAAGAGAATCATTGTGAGTGATACTATAGTAACTGAAAAACATGTCACTGCTTCCTCAAAACAATTTATAACATATTTTACGAAGTCACGAATTTGTGAACAAAAATTTTCTTATTGGCAGTTAACGGTCGTATATGCAGTACTGAAGAGTTCGTTTCTGTTTTTATTATTACATACAATTTGCTAAATCTTGTTATATATATATCTCGAGATACTCAAAGAGAACTAGTGATCAAAGTGATCTGAATATTTTTTTCGTAATAATTAAAGCGTTTTTCTTTTGAATTTCTCATTTTGAATTATAGTAGTTCATCAAATCTTATAGTTTTTCAAAGCTAACAAGATTCCATTGTGGTTGAAATAATTTCAATACCTTTTGTTCACATTCCAAGGTCAATTTGTATAAGATATATTTTCCCTACGGAATATCAGAGCAGACTTTTATGATATGATAAGAAAACAAGATAATTCTGGAGTCTTATATTAAAGGACTTTTCCAAATTATAGAGATTCTCATGAATAAAAAACTATTTATATAAAGTTTTATCATTTGAAGTTTCTTTACATTCCTTTAATCAGCGTTATTCTCTACAAAATTAAAAAGTAGAAATAAATCAGTGATATACATTTTTTTCAGAACTTGTAGAAAGTACAAATTCTCAGCAAAATATCGCATCAGAATTCTTGAAATGTACTCATCGGAAAATTAAGTATAATATTCGTTACGTGCAATGTAGTCTATTCGCATTAAAATGTTCAATGGTATTAATTTTGTAGAACGCATTTAAATGTTTATTTTACTGGGTTATTCCCAAACTGCGTCACCTTCTTTGGGAAAATGTTAAAATTCGGAAGTTGTGGCAGAAAGTATTTATGAATTTTGGGAAGGTGTTTCTATGATACCACTTACAAATCATATCAATTTTCACTGGTACTATGAACATTCTCCATAGACGCGCTGGATTAACAATATTAATTTCATATTTCTTACTTCATTATTATTATTCTTTTATGTAAAAGTACTATTGTACTATGAATTGAAAAGCGAGGTGACGTATGATGTGAATGACTTCCAATATGTAGTATTGAAATATAAGTACTAATTATTCTTAATTCTCATTTCAGGATTGGTAATCGTAAACCAGAAGACTTCAGTGAGTATGAGTTATGGGCTAAGTTCTGAGCGCTTTGGTATCATCCGTTACTGAGGTATCACGGTCAACGGTGATGCTTATAGCTTGGCTGTACAGGAGTGTTTCGAATTGGAATACACTCAACACTTTTTTTTTAGCTCCTGAGCACGCGTGCCAATCTTGCACGCGTGACAACGTTGGACAAAGAGGGAATGGTAAAATGTGATGTGTTACAAGGATCCAATATCGTGTTGGTTTCTAGAATTGGTGTGTGGGATTAGGTAGGATGTTAGGCAGGATTTCGGCTCCAGCCAGAAGACTTCAATCAACATTCAACGCATCATGCTCACAACAAAACTCAAAATATTTTCTCATAACTATTAAAAAAACAAATGACACAAATATATAAATGTACTCAACTCACACCTAGAATGGGGGAGGGTTAACCTCTCCTGTGCAGCCAATCAGACTAGTCCATATAAAATAAGAGTGGTCTCGTGTTGTGTCAACCTTTTGTAGTTAGGAATTGTTCTAGTGAATCTTTATTTTTTTCATGTTTTTATCTACTTATGCATCACTATAGATTCAATGGTTAATTTATATTGCGCAACATTAGGTTGTGCGAGATCTTAAAGATTCACTGCTACAACAGTAGCTAGTTATTCTTCTCCTCGCCAATATTCCTGGTGATGGTGTCCTTGGTAGTTTAGTTGACGCCTCAAATGCAGGCTGATAGTGTGCGCTGAGCGTTAATGAATTTCCGGTGAAATGGCGGACGAGATCGCAGCCGTTTCAGAAATAAAATTCAGCGTCGTCATAAATTAGGGTTTTTCTTCTCAGGGCACATTGCACGCTTACAATGCACCGTAGCGTGTACTACAGTTACATACTGATAAACACATACACATGTCTTTTCTTACCGTTTCAGTTACTTCAAGATGAAGAGGGGACACTAGTTTTTTTCCGTTCTGGTGATGGGATTAAAGATAGGCAAATCTCGAAGGGGTTACTGAAAAAAGACCTCGTCGAGATTTGTGACATAACACGAGAAACAGGGTTTAATGGTGGGTTCTTTTTCAGATCCCGTGAAGATAAAATTGATTCGAGTGTACGACCATTAACACTTTTCTCTTCTGTTTCAGAACTGATTTGAGGCAGTGGAGAAATTTCACAGGAGTAAATTAGATTAGTACTCCGCCCGTCCCCCGTCATAAGTTTTGAAGTTTCGAAACTTTTTTTTTTTTGCAATAATTCTAATGTTTATACTTACAAAAATATATTTAATATTTGTTCCATTTGTATGTAACAATTTTGCTAGTGAATGTGATAGATATAACTATCCCTACCGTGAAGTAATTCTCAAATGAGAAAACAATTTATTTAAAAAAATAAATCACATTCTGTACCTTTTGAGATGTTATTTTGAAATAAATAAAATTAGAGATTTTAAACTTATTTCTATGTTTATTGAGATCACGGGGTATTCGGAGACATTTTTAAAATTTTGTACTATTGTATTAGCGTGTTTAGTCTCAGCTCTGTTGGGAACAATGACAGAGTACCCTGTTTATGTTCTTTCTAAATAACTATTTGTTACAAACGGGATACTTATTTCTAGTTACTACTATTCGTGAAACATTCGAAGTAATTAAAATATAAAAAAAACAATTTACTTCCGAATAATTTGAATCCAACTTCGTAAATCCAAGTTTTATTAGGTTTAGTAAAAATGCTAAAACGTCATTAGAGCTTCAAGTAAATGCTCGAGAAGTTTACGGTCCCCTCTATAAGTTAGGGATTTTCAGCTCCTAGAGACATCGGTGCCGTCACCAATAAAAAATTTAAAAAAAGAACAATAAACAATGTTTATGTAATATTTATTAGTGTCTAATCGATTCTCCTCCTCCATCCTGAAAAGAGATTCACTCTAATTGCAGAGAAGAGGGAAACATTTATTATGCATTTAGCTAATCGTATTTAGACAATTCGACACCACTCTGACACGTAGCGCAGATAAAGACCCGTTGTTCGAATTCCACCATGGAAATATTTTATGAGTTATTTTGTTTGTGATATGTGCCTGGAAATACATCGAGTATTTTTTACATTCAGATATTTCTTTACTGTATATGTTATTGGATAATATGAATGTCTCATTTATCATTTATATATATAATCTATTATATCATTTTCCTATCTAAGGTTCATATAAATAATTTACGCTATGTAGCCATTTCATTCATTTAAACAATATTTTTTCATTCCTTTATTTTGTAAATTATTTGTGCAGTATGCTCTAGTAGATATCAATCTCACTAACATCCCAAGATATAAAAATTGACGAAAGTAAATCCACTGGTACTTAGCACGTTTTTCTATTAATATATTTTAAGTATACATGACATGATTGCAAAAATAATAGCAGAGCACGACAGCGACTTAGGTCTGTACGACTCTGACATTACCCAGAAGAAGGCCACAGCACGATGGCCGAAACGTTGGTAGTTACATCTACTAAGACGCGATTTGTCCTGGACAAACAAGCTTATATCATTGCAAAAAAATTTTGTAGGAAAATTTAATGTTAAAAATTCATCGTGTTAACAATTTATAACTCGTGACATTTCATGCTTACTTCTCTACTTTTAACTTAAATTTTTTTATTGTCTTCGTTATTCTGCAATATTACTACAATACTGTAATTTTATCAGGTTTACGTGACAAATCTTTTTGACGTGACAAGTGACGCATTCAGAGTGAACCTCTTAAACTGAAACCTTTTCAGGGCATATTTCTGCAACATTTCGAATTGTTTGTTTTCTTATTTTTTATCTGCATATTTTTTTCATTTTTTCATTTCATTTCATTCCATTACGAAATAAAGAGACATATTTCAGCATTGGCGCGAGATGCGGTGGGATAGGATCGAATGGGGGTGGGTAATTGCATGGAGTGGATTGTAATTGCATGAGTTGCATGGCATTTTGTTAAGATGGCAAATAGTTTTGGTGAAAGGTAATATTGTAGCGTATTTATAGTAATTCACTGGATCTGTATGACTTGTAATCTGTATGAGGTGTAATTTACAATACTAAAATTCGATTTTGCACGCTTAGTACTTTAAGGTGATATCCAGTGGTTAAGAATTTATTGGATAGATACAAGTATTACTTACCAATTTTACCTCAGCGAAAATATAATTTTAGTTAGTTATTTTGTTTAGTCCATTACGTTGCAAAAAGTAAAAATAGTTTTTATAAACATTTTGTCGGAATTAATTATTATTAGTTTCTGCTTTTTTATTGAATTCTGGATAATTCATAATTTCTAATTATATATTTATAATATCATTTTTTAACATAAAATTTCACTCTTGGTATGCTCGTTACTATCCAGGAAAGTTTATAAGTGTGGAACAGGTTTATGGAGTTGGATATATATTCTTTACTGCTTTATTTCTGTGAAAATATTTTTCATATGACTTCATATCTGAAACTCCTTAATGAAGTACCATGTGAAGGCGAAAAGAACAAATCTAGACTCTTCGAAAGACCCACACTACAAAAACATCGAAGAAGAAAAAGAATAGGAAGTAGAAAAGAGATCAAGGAACCAAAAGAAATGTTCTTCAGTTAAAGAATGTGGCACACTTCAATCCTCAGAGAAACTGTTCATTTGCAATCTTCAGACGTGTAAGCCTACGACGCATATTTATTATGACTTCGTGATTTCTTAGCAATTTAAAGTTAATAAAATGATTGAGAATAAAATTTTAAGTTAATTTATTCTATTAGTTACCAAATATCACAAATCAAACTCCCAGAAAATTTTGAGACTGACTTAGTATGTTTTTTTGTGATTGCATAATTCCAAACTTTATTTCTCATTCGTGATTCTTTTTATGTTTCAGCTTTTCAATCTTGTGATACCTTTGCGTTAATGTTTGAGGATGGCGGTTCCCGTCTTCTACGTGTTTTCTACTAATAACGATTTTTTCTCAGAGGATCAGTGATTCATGGTGAAAGAGGATTATCGTAACTGCTCACCGACTTTGTAGTGTTTCTTTTGTTTGATAGTTTATTTTTTATGGTGTTAATATGCATTGTGGTGTCATCAATTTCTTTTTTTTTAGGCCGAAATAGGTCGTATCTATCACTGTCCGAAGCGTTATGTATTTTAAATATATTTTTTGTATTTATTCTATGGAATGGTCTTATTTCAGATAATAGCCACATCCGATGGTGTACACAGTGTGGTTATAGTTGAATATATGCCGCTGGTAAATAATGTTTTCTCTTTGTCATTTCTTTGTATATCGTTATTTATTCGTGTTTCTCTCCTTCATCGCAACCACAGAGTTATTCATTGCTACGCAAACAAATATGTATCTTTTTGCTTCCAACATTTTCTGTAGATTCTCTTAAAAAGGTCTTTATTACTACAGCTTGAATAATGTTTAATGTTATATTAAATTATTAAAATATAACTTTTTTGTTACAGTTATATAGTTTGAGTAATCGACATCACTCTTATGAAAATTAATTTCAGAATATCAAGGTAATGATCTTCAATTATGTCCCAGTTAATGTAAGTATATTATACAATATTGACAAAGCATGTTCTCCATTCGTAAGATTATTTCTTGGATATGCATAAACCAAAACCTTAAGATATTACTAGCCCTCAAAGTGAGTTAAATCATTGTCAATGTCAGAGGTGACATGCAGAATCATATCCTGATATTTCTTTTAGTAGAAAGTGTCCGTAAGAATAAGAACTTGGGTAATACTTTACATGCTTATACTAAGTTTCTTTTAATTGTTGAAAATTCTGAAAAATTGAGTAGTTTCTGTAGATCATATGTAACTCCTGTTTTCTTGTGTGTTTATTAAATTACATAGTCTAATAATAGAGCTACGAAATTAATATATAATTTCTACGCATTTTATTATTCTTTGTGTAAATACAGTTTTTGTCGCCATTTTTATTCAACCCTTAGAGGCTTCAATGAAGATAGTTTTGTGCTTTTTTGCGATAATATCTGATGGAGTAAATAAAACTGAAGAATTTAAAATGTTGTTCTCACCGCGAATCTGCTTCTTCATATTTTCGCAATGCACAATTTTGAAGGGTTGATGCATCGGGAAAAATAGAGTTAGAACTTGGGCCAAAGTATAGCATATGGTCCAAAGAGGGTTCGAAAAAATGATTAATGTCATAATACTACAAATATTATTACGGTTCCGAAAATATAAGCCGTATTCTTCGCTCTTCATATTTACGGTAGTTATAAAGAAATATTGTTCCGCACTATTTTCTTCTCTCCGCCACCGTTTATGTTAGTATGTTAGGGGTATGTTAATTATAATATGGCTCGCGACAGCGAGCCATGAACAATTATAATGAACAATGATGTTAGGTTAGCCATGAACAATGATGTTAGGTTTGTTAGACCCGGCGATTTAGTTTTAAGAAAATATGTTGTATGTGTGAAGATGGAGGCGATGGTGGAGGTAGCAGCACTCGCGGAAGGATATACGAAGAATAAGGTTATTTTTCTACGGCGTTGGACCGTAAGGTAGATTTGGTCCCTTAAATGTTATTATCAGTTAAACTTTATAACTTGGTTGAATAAATTGATAGTTTATCTTTAATGAGGAATATGTCCAGTATTTAAGGCGAGAGACGCATGAGGCCGAGACTTGTAAAGCGAAGAGAAGTCGACGAGTCAAGGACACATCACCGTAAGCTAAAGAAGCGATTCTCTGAGGGTTGTGCAAACCTACTCAGTGAGCAGTTTCGTTTCGTATTTTTTAAATTAAAAAAATTTTTACATCCAGTTCGTCTTAGCAGACAATATCTTACCTGTGTTTATTATTAATATGAAATTTCAGTGAACACTTTATACCAGATCTGCACAAGATGCGGCACGCCAGCACTGTTTGCCTCCCACGAAGTCTTAATAGAAAAATAAAATTTATATTTTTTCCCCGACTGAATACGATATTATTAGAATTTTAATTATACGCCGATTTATGGCAGCACCTATTTAGCCACGCCTAATCCAGCCCTTTAAAACAGGCAGCGAATGTCTGGAGGTTTCCAGAATGTTCACCGCCTTCTCGGACGAAGCATTTTCATTATTGGTTCCGTGATTAATATGGTTATTATTAGTATTAGTGGTGGAAATATTTACAATACTCATCAGCTATCTGCACCATGATTGCAAACAAAAAGCGAAAAATTGACAGAGAGCATCAATTTCAATCTTCATTGGACAAATACTTATTATTTGGTCCTTGAAGACGGTAAAAAAATGTTTGGTATGTCGTGAAACGATACCTGTACCGCAGGAATACAATCTTCGAAGGCATTGTGAATCGAAACATTCTAGTTTTTGCAAAGATGTATCAAAGAGAAAAACAAAGCTGCAAAATTATCGAAAACTGTTTGTGGAGAACATCAGTGTTTCAAAACCAAAACCAAAACAGTAATGTAAGCTTTCTGACTTCAATGGAAATTGCCACTAAAGGAAAATCTTTCACCGAAGGGGACTTTGTAAAGAAATGCATGTTGATTGGTGTGTCTGGATTGTGTCCAAAGAAAAGGAGATATTTCAGAATGTCAGTTTGTCACGAATGACAGTACAAAGTCGAACAACCGATATTTCTACCAATCTCCTCCGAGACAAATTAATACAGAAAGCTCGTGAATTCCGTTTATATTCACTAGCTAGTGATGAAAGCACAGATTTAAGATACTGCTCAACTTCTTATTTTCATTAGAGGTGTTGATCAAAACTTTGATATTTCCGGATATCTCGCTGGAATGTGCCCTGTCAGATCGCACATCAGGGAAAGGTATCTTCTCTGAGGTGAAGAAGTGTTTGAAAGATAAGTTGGGTTTGGATTTTACGAACTTAGTGGCTATTTGTACTAATGGTACTAGGAATATGACTGGAATTAATAATGGAGCAGTCGCACTTCTTTAAAAATCTAGTGAAAGACGAATAATTAAGTATCACTGTGTTATACACCTTCAGGATTTTGTGTAGCAAATTATTACAACTAGGACACGTAATGTCAGTTGTGGTTAATAGTGTCAATCATATCAGAGCTAAATCACTGAAACATCCAACCTTTCGAGCTTTTCTTGAAGAAATAGATTCATATTACAGCGACTTGTTATATCCTGCAGAAGTGAGGTGGTTAAGTCGTGGAACAGTGCTTCACCGTTTTCTCTCTTTGAAGGAGGAAATAATGAAATTCCTAGAAAATGAAGAAAAGGAATTTCCCGAGCTCAAAGACGGGTCCAGGAATTATATTTATTTTTTGTGATAAGTTGAACGTTAAGGTCATTTAAATATGTCAATATAAGGGAAACCACAAACTCTTATTTGAAATTTTTGCAGCAGTGAAGGCTTTCAAGATAAAATTGAAACTTTATAGAAATCAACTACTGAAAGGTGAATTCAGCCACTTTTCCAATTGCGCTTAGTATATTACTCGGATAAAGCGCACCATATTAGGAAAAAAATATGCTAATCAAATCGACGTTTTAATAGCAGAATTTGATGAAGGTTTTCTTTAACGAAAGAAGAAGAAATTCGATTAAAGTTAATTGAAGATCAGTTTTCCGTTGACCCAGAACATGTGCCAATTTATTTGCAAATGCAAATTATTGAATTACAATGTACCAGTATTGACAAAAACAATCATAGAGAATGCAGTTTACAAGAGTTTTATAAGAATCTAAGTCAAAATCAAAAATATAAAAACCTTATTGAAGTTGCCCTGCAAACCTTTCAGTATGTTTGGAACGACATATGTGAACAAACTTAATCTATTATGAACCTCAACAAAAATAAGCAACGCTCGTGCTTGACTGACAATATTTGGAAAACAGCAACGTCAAGTATAACTGGTGAATAGAATAAACTAGTAAACGAAATACAATGCAGACTTTCTCATTAAGTTCTTGAATGACTCTTATTATAATTTTGTTTTTTAAAATACATAATACCTATTTATGGTTTGTTAGTACGCTAACACTATTTGTTTGACGTTATTTTAATAAGTAGTGACAGTTACTCCTCAGAACAAGTACACCATTCGTTGGTGTTTTTTTGGTTGGCCCGTGGCAAATTTTGTTGGCATAATATGGCCTGCAGCACTGTTAATGTTGTACAGATTTACTTTATACTAAAAAATATCAGGGTATGTTTCGACAAATCACCTCTGACAATTCCCTTATGGGAAGTATAGTAATATTTTTTAATTTTATTATATTTGTTTATAACATAGTATAATTAATTATTATTAAAAAAAAGATCGTGATTTGATTTGTATCAATCAGTCAAAAGTATGATGATAAAAAATTTAGGGACTTGCTTTATTCGTTTGAAAAGTGCAACAAAAGTGAAAGTATGACGGCCTTGAAAAAATTTAAATATATTTTACGAATGTTCGGTGATATATAGATAGAATTAAACTAAAACCGCTACGGGAAATGTCCAACATAGTACACTGAACTCTGTGGTTTTTAAGACAGTTTGTTTTAAAAAATGAGAATTTTTTCAGTCTTATGTAACGTATTTCACTATCAATCAGTATTACAATTATTTCATTTGAATGTTTTTAACTTGAAATGAGTAAATTTAATTCTTTAATGCAAATTTCAGTCATTTCAGTGGATTCATTCTTCTGACGCTAGTGCTACCGGAAGTACTGAAGACAAACGAATATAAAATTACCCAAATTTGAAGTAAGGAAAATAAAATCATATTATATATAATATCATATTAAAATACTACCCACAAATTAAGATACACGCAAAATATTTTATTGATTTTGATTAATATATTTTTTTATTTCACAGATTTCGATATTGGTGAATCCCCGGCGAGACCTCTGAACGTCAATCACTTCATAGCACATCACATTACGTGCTTTCGAGGATGGACAAGTTGGGACATAACATTAATGAGACAAATTGTATATACATTTTGTAATTCCAGTGTAGATGTAATTGTAAGTTTAGTTAAGTGGTACATAAGAATTATTTGGTAAAGCAATCTAGTTCTCAATGTAATAAGCTGCACGAGTTCGTACAAAAGAGAAAAGTCTAATATAAATAGGCTTCCGGAACCGGAGTCAGTATGAACTTGTTTGTCCCGGACAAACAAGTTCATACAAGAGAAAAGTCTGTTGTATTTAGAGAGAATAGTTATAAAGGATACACATGATGTCCATGTAAGAGTGAATGCAATGTTCCCCGTGTATTCTGTGTGCTCCCTCGCCAATGTCCCCCGTGAAGGTACGTGGAGTAAAGTGAAGGAAATAGGATGTTTGTTTTATGTGTAGATATTCTCGTTCGTTTGTGTGTGTGTGTGTGAGTGAGTGAAGATTTTCCATTCTTGTCCACAAACCAGTCAATCACTGATGTTTAATATTATAATGGAGAACAGGGGGAGAGTAATTGATGTATGTACATTAACGATTCCGTACATAATAACGTGTCATACTTCTCCGCTAATTTAGTGACATTAACAAACAGAGTCATTTCTACATTTTTCTGTTTCGTTTTTTTTTTGTTCAACACTCTCGATACTCTTTAGTCATTTCTCTCGATACTCTGAAGAAGAAAAAACGCACCGTCCGCTTTACCTCCTGGGTGGTGTGGAAACAAGCGTATTGTAACTATTAGACACCTTATGCATTATATTGTAGGTTCATGAATTGTTATAGGTATTTTGCTAAAGACCAAGCCGTGCAACGATTTAAATGAAAATACTCTGTATCAAATTTAAAATCGATAAATTTTGAATAATTATTTAGCTAGATTTTTTTTCTAGAGAAACAACGTCGCAAACTTAATCGCGACAACAAAACATAATAAAACCCATATTATAAACATATTGTCATAAAAGCGGTTACAAACTGCATATGACCACGCGGACAATAAACTAATTTGCTCTACGGAAGCAAGCAAAGGACCATCCCATCAAATTCCGTTTAAGGGTCTTAAGGATATAACATTTCAACACACTCCTAAGATTAGAATAAAAATTATCAACGAATTATAATATCAAGAAAGTACCAACAAATTTGTGTGTAATAAAACACAAAAAAGTTATTTCAAAGATACGAATTATCAAACTATAGATCATTCGGAAAATAATTTTTTTAAACCGTAACTACTAAATTAATACTTTGAGATTATCATTTCAATAGATTCCGCCCCTATGCAGGAGCGTATTATAAACCTTGATTTTAAAATTCTTGAAAGAAAAGTTATTCGTGAAAAGCTTTTTTCAAGCAATCTTCGAGAGAAGTTTTTTTTTCATGTTCATTCATCAGAATGTGTATCATTTCATTTAAGAAGTTTTGAATCTGGCCGAAGAAATATTTTTACCAGTTCTTTATTCCAAGATCAGAAGATACTAACCCTCATCAAACTCTATCTGCTTCGTCATCTTGTTTGATTCCATTTGGACAAGTACACTCTGTTTTAAACAAGTAAGCTGTGAAGGAACGTACCGCAATATCTGTTCTTGTTTACTCGTCGAAACGTCATGTTATATTCCTATCATGAATACCATCATATTATAACCTTGGGCGTGATTGTGTAAACAAATTCGTAAGTTGTATGTGACGTTGACAATGATGACATGCTAAAGAAAATTGATTGAATAGTTATTTCTTGTTGTAATTATAGCAGAAGATTACGAACACTATTCTCGAGGTAGTTGAGAGAATTTTGTGGATTAATTGTTAGGAAAGGAAAGTAGAGTGCTTATGAATAAATTCTTGATAAGTTTATTCTTAATCTTCATTCCACTTGTGTTGATGCAAGTGCTTAAAATTTCGTTCCGTTTCGCCGTAAGTTAAAACCTAGTATGTTCAGCAAACGTATAACCATACAGTTTTGCATCATTCTTCAATGGCGTTCATCAAGGTCTGGTGTTTTATAGTTAAGTATCGAGCCACGGAAATCGCCCGATCGACATAGCAGAAGTTCGATAGTTTTCAACGTCACTCAATCCGGGGGCTAGTGTCTCCATCTTGACTTCTAATCGTTCTTCCAGTCTACCTGTAGGGGATGCCACTTCTCACACGTGGTGTTGCTGACGTATCACATGACTCATCTTACGTCATTCCTACACTGCTTCCGGGACACGATGTTCGATACTCACACTTGACATGTGAGAAAAAAAAATTGAATAAGATTGTGTGACTTGTTTTCTTTGTTGTCAATAGATCAAGTAAAGCGGGTGTGACACACTCGCTGTCTTTTGTGTTATCATATAAAATATTTCTTTATTTCAATTTTTTGTACTAAATTCCATAGTTTTGTTGACTCCGGTCATCATGTACGGTAAAGATTGTTGAGTATTTGGGTCATAAACAATTAAACATTACTCATACAGCCAACGTTTCGGAATTTATTTATCTTTCTTCAGGGTTGCATTTAACCACTACACAATAACTCGGTTACGTCTTCATACGTAACTTATGCATACACATCAACACTCAGTGTAGACCATCAACTCATCCGAACATCAACCGCAAACATCCAAACATCAGATTAATTTTTTGTGAGAATAAATCCTTCTGGTAAATTTTAGGTTCTAAATAACCTGTGAACACTTTCGGTCAGGTGAAAATGGCGACGAACCCGGGACCTCTTTCTATTGCAAGGATGTTAACCACTACACCACCCGTTCTGTACACCTTCGATTCCCGACTCGTCGTTATTTTCACCTGACCGAAAGTTGTCACACATCTTCTCCACGTGTAGGGCACACGGAAGAAATATATGCATCTAAATAACTAATTTATGTTAGCTTTCTAAACTCATGTTAGTATAATTTGTACATGTAATTTTTTGTGTTAAATTACAAACATATTGACATTCTATTAGTATTATAACTCGCAGCTAACTTTTTATCTTATCTAGGAACTTTTGCTGAAATTTTTTTGAATCCGCCTCTGCCTTAGGGCTCTTGATCGGAATTGATGGGATGGTCCCTTGCTTGCTTCCGGAGAGTAAATTAGTTTTTTTCCCTCCACGTGGTCATACGCAGTTTATACTGTTTTTTGACAATAAATTTATTTATTTATTTATAAGATTTATTTTGAAAAAAAAAAAACCATTCTGAATCATCCACCTTTCATGAAATTGTTGGTTCTTAAATAAGAAAAATTGTAGTTTTCAATGCAATTTGTGGTTGGAGCACATGGTTCTGTTCTCAGTTGAGAACAAACCACTGACATTTTCACAGAGGTGTAAGGAATCATGTTTGTAACGTAATACGATGTTATGGTATCAGCACTGATTCGTGTTCCATTATCAAAACAGAACTTCCAAACACGAAAATGCATTTATGGGAAGCCTCTGTGGTCAACTGAAAGAACGTGCAGGGAATGTTACTCATTGAAAAAATTTTGCCGACAGATAATTAAATCGCTTAAAAATATAAAATTTGTATAAATTGATGTAAATTTATCTGCTGGTATCGTTTTTTTGGGTTTTGCCGCCTTATCGACTGTTGAAACAATGGGAGTTCTTTTATATTTTTGGATGTAATATATTATTCTCCGAATCTTTTAAATCAATGAAACGTTTTTAATTTTAGTAAAAATAAGTATGTTAATTTTAAAAATATTTTTGTATAGAGATCAATTTTTTAAGAAATATTTTTGTATAGAGACATTCTAAAAAGATATTGAAATTTTCGTTCGCCCTTTTCCTTTTTACTATCGTCAACTACGTCATGTTTTTTTCAGAACAGATTACTTGTTTCACTGTACATATATTTTGAGTGTTAGGCGGTTATTCGTTGAATTTGCGAAACATATTAATCATGAATACCACTAAATAAATGTCTCGAGATATGCAACACATTACAAACAAATCTTTTTAAAAATAATTTTATTAAGACTGATAACATGTCGAAATCTTTTTTATCTGTACATCTTGAAAATATTGAACATGAAAATAAACTTATGAATCTCAAAAGTACTTTCATTTCTTATTTTTATGGTTAGTCCTTCATATGATCATACGCAGTGTGTTTCTGCTTTTTTTGGTAAATGTATTATTATTAATTTAGCGAATACTGTTCAGAATAAATTATTTCATTTTCTTCTTCAATACAAACTAGGAGCAGGATAGTACAAAATAAAAATGATCCCTCAAATTTTAAGACATAACTCACGCTAATGCAGAGATAAACGAATCCTTGAAACATGTGCAGAGTAATGAACCAACACTTCTTCATTATGGTCAACTCGTGTTAATATCATTCTTGGTAAAATCAATTTGTTCCACTCCTGAACCAATCTTATTATTACTAAGATCAATAAAATAATTAACATTCCCAGATTATCTGAGTAAGTATCGTAAATTACAGATACGCAATTCGCGCTGTATGAAATAATATTTAAGTTATTTTCCGCAGTAACAAGCATGAAGAGACAAGTACTATTTTAAGCCAATTATTTCATTCCATCCTGTATAATCAACCATCAATCGCTGGGTCACGAGATCATATGACCTTCAGTTTAATCCGTCGCTTCCGTACTCATTGAAAGTAACAGTAAAACACACGTCGGCTGCAGCCTACGATCCACGCGTGTTAAAATGTACACTCAGTCCTCAAGATAAAAAAAATACCTGTTTCCACGACCGCTGTGCTGTAGCCAAGCGATGTCCTCCACTCAGACATGTATAATTTTCTGATTTAAATCGGACTCTAATTTTACTTTATTTCATATTTTCCGGTCGATTGCTAGATCTGATCGGAGGCGACTACCTCTTGCCGACCAAGGTAGTTCCCGGGGCGGCCGTTGAAGCGTCTGCGGTGTTTATTGCGGCTGATACAGTGGCAGAGGTAATGACGGTGGAGCCGAGAATGTTGGTCAAAGTGGAATCGTAAAATATTTGACGTGGATGAGTGAATGATAAAAAAATAGAATATAGATCCCCCGCTATAATTTCTCTGAGTGATAGAAATAATTTTCATAAATAAGATGAATTTTTTATTTTTCTCAAGAATAAATCCAACGATACTCGTGAAATTCCAAGAATAGAGGTGTATTAGGATGAAAAGGAGATCTAACATGCTCTAATCTCCAAATATGATAATTTCATATTTTTTACTTATTAGAAATTATCTTTACTCAAAGTCATGATACGCATAGAAAATGTACCCCCTTAAAAACCAAAAGAATCTGAATGGAAAAGAATTTGTGTTTATTAGTTTTTTGAAGCAGTAAATTATTGTCCTCAATGTGTTCAAAACCAGATTGTAACTTATCTTAGCAAAAAGTTATTTTGGAGGAATTGGTTTGATGTTGACAGATTGACATACATTACAAGAAGTAAATGATTTCGTCATTGTCATTATTGATTGATGGAAAAAGCCTCTTCGACCATCTTCAGTGCGACGATTTGTTCACCCGGTACTTTCAGCCGCCGCTTGCCAAAGGACCCAGGTATGCCAGATTTCTCATTTCCTGTTATTATTTCATATTATATTGAACATTATTAACTTTTCAAAGAAGAAAGAAGTAGATTATTTTTAGAATGTTTCAATTTATTTTTATTTTGTAACATATTTTGCAAAAAAAATTTGCAGCATTGAAGATGGCCGCCATGCGGCCGAAAAGGCCTTTTGCATCAATAAATAATGACAGAATGACGAAATCATTTACTACTTGTAAAAAGTTATTTTTTATTTATTGCCAGTCTATCTGGCTTGTACACCAAGTGTTGCCAACATTTTTGCTTCACCATCGTCCTTAAGAGTAATGATTTGTATACCATGCTTTATGTTTCCATTACTTCCGGATTTCTTTAAATTTAAATTTATCACCAACATTGGAAACCAATTGAATTCACTGACTCTTGTGACTAAGGGGTCTATAGCCCCCCCCCTCCCATTGAACCTAAACTCTCAACAGATAAAGGCATACTTTGCCACTTTAAATTAATAAAGTTGTTACTATTTAAAATTGTTGATTATTTATTTTTGAGTTGATGTATTTTATAGTAATAATAATAATAAATTTATTGTCAAACAAACAGTACAAACTGCGTATGACCACGTGGTGGACAATAAACTAATTTACTCTCCGGAAGCAAGCAAGGGACCATCCCATCAATTCCGATCAAGGACC
>NNCF01127023.1:267689-338860 GCA_002313205.1 Laupala kohalensis
ATTATGTACGAATGTTTTCCACGGTTTATACTAGTTTTATTAGAAAAATCGAATTCTTCTATTTACGCCCATTTCTTAATAAAGATACATAAATTTTCACTTATTAACTTTGACGATCACAATATTGTTTACCAGTACAACACAATAAACTATACTATGATCGTCAAGAAAGGTGTTAAAAGATTATTTATGTATTATTTATTTATTCGAAAATAATGAGAAACAATACCCTTAAAATCTCTCTTATTTTTAGCTTCTGGCGACCCGAGGTTGTTTCCTAGAAACCGCAGATGCTCTATTCGCAGAAAAAACCTGCAAAAATATCCCTTATATTATCGATTTCGACCATATATTACGTGACTGTATGAAATAATTTTTTGGTAAGTGGAAATAATGTATGCCACCTTGTAAGGAAATAATTCGTGAATAAGATTATTTCGGGGTAACTTATAATCCATGTATTTCTTCTTCTCTTCATCATCTTACCCTTCGTCCCTTTCGGAGTCAAAATGGCCATTTTCTATATACTCCATTGTTCGGTGCCTTGCGCCTGATTTTATGAAGAATTGTTCGTTCTCCACTGTATAACACTGTCATGTATTGCTCCCATGTTCCCCTCGGTCGTCAACGTGTCCTTTTGCCTCCCGATCCAGCTTCAAATACTTGTTGAACCCCTCTGGTGGCTCAGGTAGTAGCTCCTCACCAAGTATCCCGGGTTCAATTCCCGGTGAGGTAAAACAATTTGTAGCTTTTCACATTAATGTCCCAGTTCATATAACTGTGACTACTGAAAGGCGAACCCTCCTTCCTCTATCCACCTCCTACTGCTCTTAGTATCAAAATAACTTAACTATTACTAACTTCTCCTACTAATCCCTCCACGTGGGCCAAGTTGTTGGTTAAAAAAGAAGCGACCCATCTACTAACAATGACCTTCCTCCCAACTCCTACCTCCTATCGCTCCATGTAGATAAGCTTCAATGGCGCTAAGCTACATTTCCTCCCATTTACAAATACTACAATGAAAAAAATACTTGTCTCGGTTTCCTTTCTTCACTCATTTTAAATAGATGCCCAAGCGATCTACAGCATGTAACTGTTTTGATTGTATTTCCCTTCTTTCTTCCCGTTACTCTAAGTAGAAACTTCATTTCTGAAGCAGGTAGTCTGCTTTCAATTATTTTGCTGAACGTAACGCTTCCCGGTACCGTTTAGGAGTGTCGGGATGAATACCGATGTATATATTTGTAATTTTACACATTTATTCACTTTCATGCGAAGAAAGTTGTTACATGCTTGATAGAGTACGCAATGTTTGCTTTCTTTATTCTATTATTAATCTTTTCTTCATATTTAACATTTCATATAATCTCTTCTTTTCCATGAACTTAGCATTCGTTAACCGAGAAGAATTTTTCTCTCAGATTCAGTTAGTTGTTTTGATGTTGCAACACTTATAATTGCTACCGTATTAGACTGTTGCACGAGTTCTAACGTTTATACGTATGTTGCAAAACAGCGGTGAAGTTGTTGGAAAAAAATAATTCAATGTCCGGTTTTATTCCAGGTTCATCACACGTGCCAGTAGCAACAAAACCAATGTTGCGTCTCACCATGTATCTTGCGGAAATCGTCTTCCTTGCGAGTTTGAGGAAGATCAATATGGCGTTGCCGGCGGACACCCCATCGTAGGATACAGACTGTTTTACACACACGTCTCCGATACTTTACGTAAACGGATAGTGATAAGAGAATGTCATGTATGATATTAACAGAATATTTTCTATACTCAGCATTGTGTTGATTCTCGTAGTGATATTACTACTAATCCTGTTATCCATCTTAGACCCGTCAGTAATAGCTTTATTTATATGTGTTATCTTAGCCATCAGATTATACCATGAGCAATACTGATGTGTCAGATCGTTGCAGCTATGTATTTTGTATTAATTAATTCTTTTTACTCAGGTTGTTTAATTTTATATTTGTACCTCGTTATATGAGCAATTATAAACAGTTTACCCACCAGGTATCAAAAATACTATTTTATTGTTCTTTAAAATGTTTCTTATAGCGTTTCCTGATGTGTTTTTATCCACACTTCTTATACGTTTAGAGGATTAGCAATACAAAATAGTGGATGTTTTTGAAGTTTTATTCAAGAACAAATCCATATTTAAAACAATCCAGAGGCTCAAGAACAGTCAAAAGACAACTAAAATGATGGCTAAAAATAATAAAACAACACTTGTCAGTTCGAAAAGGAGGATAAAATTGAAATCAATATTATTTTCGAATGGTTTTTATATCACGTATAAGTGGAGTAATAGAGAAGAAATAGAGAAGTGATAAGAGGTAAATAATTAGTCAGTAAAATAACTGTACAGTCACGAGCAGTGGCGGATCTTGATCATAATCAAAGGGGAGGGGGGTAATTTACATAAATATTATTATTATTATTATTATTAATATTATTATAAATATTATTGTATGTATTATTATAGTTATTATTATAAATATTATAGTAAATATTATTATAAATATTATAGCGATTTGGTATTTTAATATCAATCATCAATTCATTAAATATTGACAAAATTTATTAATTGTTTAAAATGGCAAATACATATTAAAGGATAAAGATATATTTTATCAATTTCAATATAATCTGTTGAAATGTGTATATACCTTCCTGAAGTCCCGGGTTCGATTCCCAGCTCGTCACCAATTTTCACCTGACAGAAAGTTATCATTTATCTGTTTGAAGTTCAAGTCCCGAGGAGGGGGCAGGGGTCTATAATCCCTCCCCCTATAGATCCACTACTGACCAATGATCACGAGGACCAACTTTTCTGTGTGTGAAAGGAAGTGGGACCATCCCATTAATTCGGATTAAAATACACAGAAGATTACTGGAGACAAAGAACTGGGTCTTTGAGAACATAGCGATATAGTTAACTAAATGTTTCCCTGCTAAGACTGAGTGCGGATAACAATACTACAAGTAATTACAGCTTTATTCGATGTTATTGGAAAATACTTATTATAATTTCGATATTATTTGAAAGTTGATTGAAAAATAATCCATAAGACAATTACGAAACCACGTTATAAAATTCTTAGTTTTGACACTGACAAATTAAATTTTTTTTAGCATTGTAGCATTGGAGAGGTACGAAAATTAAATAACCGAAGGTATTAAATATTCTCAAAAACTATTTAGATAACGGTTCCATTCGCCATTTCTTGTACTATTTTTGCAACGCACTTGTAACCTGTAATTACCGTAGTACTGTAAGATTTTGAATCTGATTTTTAAGACAGAAGAAAGAAAGAAAGATAATATTGAAAAATTGGAGTCGATTCGAAGTACGGAATTTAAATTTTAAAATAAATTAGATGTTCATTTCATACAAAGTGCCATACAAAAATAACAAAATTGAGCTCATGATATATTTCTCAATTTACAGATAAAAATCTTTGGGGCACTCATGCGCATCATTTACTGTTGCAACCTGTCAGCACTGATCGACAGAATAATTTAACTCTCACATTTGGTTCAAAAATTGCTGCCGAATGAATATTTTGTAAATTAGGCACCGAATCACCGACAGTTACAAACAATACAGTGATCTTTTTAGTAAGCAGAACCAACCTAAATCCCAATATTATGCAAATAATTATACTATAATGGCTTAATTTCCTAATTCATACATAGTTATGAGCGCACTTACAGCTTATCCTATTGGCTACATTTATTATTACTAGTAAATCAAACCATTATTAAGGTAAAATCCTCATTCGAGACAAAAATCGCTTCTAAATTATTCGTTATAATGTGAAGTACCTAGATTATAACTTCCGAGAATTTTAAAAGACGCTTTAAAATTTGAGAACTATTTGGATTGATCTTAACATCACATAATGCATTTCTGTACAGGGTTTTAGACTATTATTAAAAGGAAACTAGTTAATTTATATGAGTTTTAAATATTACCAATAATCTTATGAACAGATGGGGCAACTGTAAACAACAAGGACTACAAATCTTCTGCAATATGTCACGGATTTAATTTTATCATCAGGTAACATAACATTCTCACCATTTTATTCCAGTACTCATCAACCTATATTAACAATAGTAAGAAGTGAAACTGCTATGAATGTATAATAAATAATTCCATAGAATGTTCATTTTTAAAACATAAAGACGAAAAATAAAGTTTTTTTTTACAAAAGGACAATTGATGATTACTCACTACGATTTGTTACGTCAGGACCATCTCAAAACTCATTATGTTTGTCACTCTACTTATCGAAGGAAATTGTAGTGCCTTCTCACATTTAATTGGAAATACTTACTATCTCTCAATACTTGGGCAAGAAACATAAAAATTCACTCTCTTGATGTACAGCTCACTTATAACGTATCCCTATATGTAAGATATTAATACGTAGATAAGTTTCAAGAAGTTAAGTACGGATATTTACATAAGATAATTTCTGGTTGCTTCAAAATAAGATATATTATGTGAAGGTAATTTGTTATATACCAATCAAGATTATGTAAAAAGACATTGTTTTTAATAGTCTGAGAATAATTTTTACAGTAGACTTTAATGAGTCAAGAACAATCGTCCACGCAAATACTGAGTTAAACACTATCAAAGAAGTCTATTATTTCAAAAAGTGAGATCCTTGGTTTCATTATCTGTCTCTAGAAAAAATATACACATTGGTCATATGTTTGTAGAACACTCGACGCTTCTGCAGAAATCAGTTGAAATGCAAATGTCTCATTGAAATTTTAAACTTCTACCTCTGTCTTTATCAAACAGTGCATAAATTTTGTATCATCGTGTGTGGTAATACCAAGACGAATAATTAATTGAGTGTCACTCCAAGTTATTATTACCCAAGCAGAAGTAAAAAAAAATACTAAAACATTTCAGGGCTGTATGAAAGACACTGTATAAGTTACAATTTGATCAACCGAGCGTTACTTGGATCAAAATGGCACACGTCCCTGTTTCAAATATTCGGTCACAACCACCTTCGTTTCCAGTATTGCACGTATAGATCCAACCGACCATAGACTTCTAAAAGCAGTACAGATATTGAGTGACACCATTTCCAATAATCCCTCTTCACCTACCCAGCAATGTATTCCCCAAAAGAAAGCAGCTTATATATTTTCCAACAATAATAAATGTTTTTTTAAATTTTTTTATTTGGTTACGAACAGTTGTCACTGAAAAATCTATGTAAAATAAAAATGAGCAATAAAAAATACCTCTCGGATATCTAACACTGGGTCCTGATAGTTATAGTTATACCTCACACACTTAGATTGTTTGTTCCATTACGTTGGTAGCCTTGGTTGATCGTTTCCTCCTCCACGAAGACCTGACAAGAAACCAGTAAAATCGTCAACATTGCAAAAACCCTCCCAGGTCCATCGAGCTTTTTCTTCAGCACCGAATGACCGAACTCTGAGTCCGGGTCTTCTGTGTAAAACGGCGTCGTTAACATTTCATGCATTCTTCGTTTGATGTCATAATTCGCCGCTGTGTGCGCTACGATGGACACCGACAGATTTCAGAGACATTTACGATTATTTGTGTTTCCGTACTGGAAATATTTATGAAGGAAATATGGAAAACATGCTGGTGCTTTTTGTGCAACGAAAGTACGTCCGTCAAGATGAAATCTGCGATATCGTCAAACAAAATTTTGCTTGTAGCTTAAGATGTTTTACATCAAATTAGTGTAAATGGTTGTAAAGTATTTTTGTTAAAATACATTAATTTTAGATAATGCAAATATATGTACACTGAACAAAGCAAAATTCAGAGGATAGTTTTCTGATTTCCTGTTTACATTATTTAATGCTAAACATGAAACAAAGTGAATCATGCCTACAACTAGAAGGTAGGGGAAATTAGAATCTGCCACATTATCCATGTAAATAATAAAGTCTTGCTAAATAAAAGTTGAAGTTTATATTATCGTACAGAATATTAGTTTTATTCAATTTCCCATGCGATTGTCTAATATCTAATTAGTCTTAAACGCTCTTACTAATAAATATTGACATCACCTTTTTGTTCCAAATCCCCGTGAATTTCATCTAGGTGTATTTGCTGTCGGGAGCAATTGTGCTGAAGTATCACAAATTATTTTCAGCAATGATTCACAAACTGTCAGTCTGTTAGTTCCCCACTTGATGAAATACGTGAGCGAAATCCCTCGATATGACTACGCAATCCCCTGATTTATTCAGAAAATTTCGTTTCGCTTGACTTGCTCCTCCATCAATATTTTTGATCCCAATTCTCTGATCAGCCAATTTCGTCGTCTCGAGTTCACGGATGCTGTCATCTGAAGAAGTTTCGGCGAATTGTTATATTAAATTATTCTAAAGCCAAGATTCAATGCCAGAAAAGCTGTTGCAAACTGCGAATGAACTTTTGGAAGACAATTAGATTACTTGCTCTTCAGAAGCTAACGAGGAATCGTCCCATCAATTCCGATCAATGTTCCTAAATGAAAACCGGAGAAAAACTAAGGTTAGGATGGCACTACAGAGATAATGCTCACAATAATTTTAAGATTGATATAAGTGATAACGATTATAAAAAATAAGAAATTATGATAAGCATAATTTTTTTTATGAATTAAGAATTATTGTTAAATCTGTTTTGATAATGGTGTTATATATTTAAGTAACATGAAAGAAAATGATAAGGTGAATTACCATACGAAGTATGGGCTCGAATTTGAAACATATGTCTTGTATAACAATATGTATGCTAAAGTCGTTTTATATTTTGTTCCTCTTTGTTAAACTTTCTTTACATCAGTTTTCATGTAACAGACATTCCCGGTAAGCATTCAAACTCTTCTACTCTTTGCATAAATGTTACAGAAAATAATTGAATATTTTTTGATGCATGATTTTGTTGATCGTTTGATCTTTCCTGAACATTTGTGTAATATAGATTTTGTTTAAAACTGCAATGTCCTGGCCTTATGGCAATTTATTCTTTAGCGAACAAAGGCGTAACAGAATAGGTAACTGTTAATTCATGTGGATATATGTCAAGTTAATTTATTCATATGAAAAAAAAATGCCTTTTCGATCGACCGGGTCGGAACAGAACGAGGTTTGTCAAAATGTCCGACGAATATAAATAATTGGTCAGTTTTATTTATTTGTAACGCAGTATATTTATAAATTTATAATATTTCAAGCTAGAAATATTAAGTAAATTTCTTTATTTTAAAAAGTATTTTTAATATATAATAGTATATTAAAATATTTTCATATTATAATTCAGATGGAGTTATTCCAAACATAATTTTCCGTTTCCTCTCCCCGGGTATGCCACGTCAAATATCAATTCTGATTGCATAGATTTATAACACAAAGTTGAGCTCCTCAACGTTTGACGAAACAATTAACTATAACGGAACGATATATTCGAGGATTGAGAATCAATAAAAGATTCTTTTTTACAAGGCCAACGTTTCGGCAATTTATTTTGCCTTCATCACGGCTACAAGGAACATACACAATTTACATTACAAAAACATAACCAAAAAGGCTAATTATAGTACAAAACAACATACCTGTATGATATGGAACCACGCCATCATCAATTACCACCAGCCAAACATAACCTCTAAATACGACCCACTTCATCTCTACAACCTTTCTGGTGTAGGTCAAAAACAAAAATAAAAATGGCAATTCATAAGTTCAGTCATGGCGAAACAACCCTACCACAGCAGCCAATCCATTTGCCAATAATATTATTGTACATGTTACTTTAATTTTGTACATGTTTTTGTAACATTTATTTCATAGTTAGATAGTGAGTAACCATTGATATATTGTTTGTGTTAATAAGGTGATTCAAAGTTGTATTAGAAACAATGTAAACTGTGTATGTTCTTTGTAGCCCTGATGAAGGCAAAATAAATTGCCTAAACGTTGACGTAAAAAGAATCTTTTATTGATGACCAATCCTCAAATAAATCGTTCCGTTATATAATGTATAAATATATTGGTCAAGATCAACATCATAATTGCCATAAATTGTTCTTGTACTCACGAGGTGTAAAACAAAGTTTTGGACAGCACTGTTTTAAAATACCTTTTTATGAAATATATTGCTCAAGGGTCTTTCCACAAACTTGCTCAATAGAATTCCTCAAATTCCCCTTTCGACTTTCTCGCAATATTAAATTCTTGGCGGAAGTTGTAGGCGAATATCAAGTTGCGTTAAGCTAATTAGGATGATTAATTTTCGGTGGACGGAATATAAATCAGTAGAGAGAAAGGACCACGAAATTAGAGGTGATTATCGCAATAAATCATTGGAGTAAAAGTCATTCACCTTTTGTGCTCCCTTTCGATCCATTTCGCACTTACATCATATTTTCTGCCCTGACTTAGGACTAAAACAATTTAAGAGGGAATCATTGAATATTTTTTCTGGTGTTCCTTGGTTTCCCTTGATGTCATTCCGTATGTAACTGGAAGAACTTACGAATTACTTAATAGGCATGTCTTATAAAAAGGAAATTAATACACAGGTTTATTTATCTGGTATTATCATACAGGTATAAATAAATAGTGTTGTATAGTTTCACCAATCTTTATTATTATGAATTAAAGCGAAAGCTTTTTCACTGACGTAGTCAACATCTTGAGACTAAGAATACAAAACAAATTGGTAGCAATAATAATTAAACTAGAAAAAATCTTATCATCAATTATTGAAATAAAAATACACAGAAATATTTAAACACAAGTGTGTAAAAGAAGAAGAAGAAGAAGAAGAAGGAAATCAATGAACTGACGGACATAGCTCTTAATTCAGAAGAATTTCTGGAAGAAATCAGATATGGACGACGAAAATATGTAAAAGATTTAGAGAAATATCTTTTCCTTCTTTGTGGTCTGACGATGGCGACTAAGTCGGCAAAAATTCTTTTTCTTTGAAACCATTGGTTCGTAAATATATAAATGTTTATTCATTTTATGTCAACATAAATATAATTATCAAAACATAATTTTGTCAACTTCATCATGTAATATAGAAAATATAAGCAATTTGCTTTTCCTCACTTTTCCCTTAAGATGTATAGTATCTGACCACTTAAGCATAAAAGACATAAATGCCCATAGAGACAGGAAAAATTTGCAACTTCCGTAAGTAACACACACCATGTTACCGGTGATTTTGATGTAATTCCTTTGTAAAGTAAATTATTAATAAAAGGGGAATAGACAGTAAATTTACTTTCTTGATTACTCAGAAATATTTCACGTGTAACGAGTGGGAGACTACTAACAAATACATAGGCAACTAATAAATTGTATATGTAAAATATATGTAACTATATTAATTTAAAATTATAACAAATTTTTAGATTTGTCTTGTATTTCCTAGTTAGGGAGGTTTGAAGCTATCTTTAGAATATCGGGATTTGATCCTATTATATTCTGTAACCGATTTACCTAAATTAAATGTTTGAAAAGATTGGAGTGGTATGTTTTGGATGATTTATTTATATGTTCTCTTAATGGATTATTGTTTAGTTCCCAAGGAATGGGATCGCTGGTTAACAGTGTTCAAATTAAAGAAAATGAAGAATGGGGTGAGGGGAACTTTTGAAGTTTGTCTTCTTGTATTTTAGTAAGGAATGTTGAAAAACTTCAGGAAAATATTATACACAGGATGGAGCACGTTTAAAAGGATCTCATAATTCATTGAACTATTATACACTTGCTTCATTTATTTTTCTTTTAATAAAGATTTCAAGAGTGCGTATTATAATAAGGACATAGTACAAATTGAATATTTACTTTGACAATTTTTATTGACAATTTCGACGGAATTATTTTTTCAGGGGTTCCAAATAAACTTAATGAGTAGGACCTGGGGAAAAAGTTAGAAGAGGGGAAAATGTCTGGTATCCCCCTTTAATTCGTACCCTGTGGGTTACCAACTAATACATTTTCTTAAATTTCCTCGCTTATGGTCAACTTCCTTTCCCCTCTGATAGCTCAGGGATAACGTGCTTGCTCGCCACTGTGTCGATCCAGGTTCAATTCCCGGCGGAACCACAAAATATTTTGTAGCTTTTTACTTCAATGTCCCAGATCAAATAAACGTGACTACTAAAAAGCGAATTCTACTCCTCCTTTCCACGTCTTACTATTCCTAATATCACTAACTCTTACTATACTAACTACTACTACGAGGGCCAAGTTGTTGCTAAACCCAGCAAATCGCCCTAAGTTGATAAGCAACATATCCCATTTACAAATACTACAATGAGAAAAGTAACTTCCGGAACCCCTTCAATCTTCCGCCTCGTATAATTGTTTCCCTAAGTGGCATATTATCCTTCCGTCTTGGAATCCCATCGACTGATTCTGAAATCACTCCGTTCTCGCTATTGGTCGGGAAACGCGTTCCTCCGAGGTTTCTTTCGTAGCCGCATTCGCTCTCCGTCCTGCCGATGTCCTTATAAATCTCTGGACGGTGCGGCGCCTGGCGGCGAGCGCTTGGCGAAGGTGCCGTATATTAGGCACGGTCGCCGGTATCGCGGCCTCAATCTACGGCGACTGCAGCGCGTGTGCAGGTTAATTTAATTAGAATGCACAGCCGTGAGCCAATGCCGATGCGGGATTTGTGGTAGGTACAAAAACGTGTCGAAACACTGGCAAAACCAGAAGTATGGAGTGCCGCATGGATCTGTCTTAGAGCCTTAGCTTTCTGGACTGTTAGTGGCAATAAAAGTAGCTTATGAACTTTACTATTAATAAATAACTTTATTGTCAAAAAAAACTGTTACAAACATCGTATGACCGTGGAGGACAATAAACTAATAAAATTACTCTCCGGAAGCAAACAAGGGACCCTCAATTCCGATCAAGGGCCCTAAGGCACAAGCGGATTTAACATTTCAGCACACATCTAACAATAAAAATAGTTCGGTACGTGTTATAATATTAACATAATACCAAGAAAATTTGTATTTCATACAGCACACGAAAATGTTTTCACAAGTACGTATCAAACTATAGTTTATTCGAAAAGTATTTATGATAAGTCGTAACTATTAAATAATACTGAATTCGAGATTTAATATTTCAATAGATGCCACCCCTATGCAACATCCTAGTAAATATGTACAAAAATCCGCCTCTACTCAAAGGAAAACCGGAGAAAACCGGGGTTAGAATGGGAAAAAACCGGGTCAAGATGAGTATGCATAGTTACTTTATTTAAATATTCAATTCTCTTTGGGTTTCATATTTATTTTGTCAAATTTTGTTGAATTATTTTTTATTAGAAACACACTTCTTATAAAACAGAATTTTTATTAGAATTGAGAACTCACGAGAAAATAAAATGTAAAACGATGAGGAGGGACTTTTTTGATCAGGAATTTTTTCGGAATAATATTCCTATCAATTCATATAAAAAATTCGAGGACGTCACAATTGCTGCAAGTGCTTTAAACGTTGAAAGAGTTCAGTGTAACAGCAATTTTTTAAAGGAGAATGAAGCGTAAATATATTGAGGTACCTGTGATATTAAAAAAAACTAAACCCTTCATTAAACCCTCAAAACAGAGTTGAATGTTGATAATTAGTGATAATGCTCAGGAATAATGAAATGAGAACGAAAGAATGAAATTTCCTTGAGAACTCATTTTTCTATTTTGTTCTTTTCATAAAATGGCATTTTATGTGGTGTCACCAGCAATACTTACATGCAACTTCAAGAAATACGAAAGTGAATTCAAATATGGGTTCGCTGCAGATTGCATGCATATTTACAAAATCACGTGAAGGAATCTGGAGGCGCATGTTTCAACAACCGGCGAAGCTTCCTGAAAAAAGCATTAAAGGGAGGACTTACGTTACAATTAGAACACTGTACTACATCTATTAATTTAAATTCTTAGGCAATATTTTGTCCTAGTGAAGTTAATAGATTTTATTTTGAAACAGTGTAATGTTTAATGCCTAAAATGGAGTAAAAGCAAGGAAAATGGGTTCTCTTACAAAAGTACATGTTACTCTGTATGTTTATGTTGATTTAAGATATTTTAGTGATTTAATTGCACTTACGCTTGTGCTACCTTAAAGAGAAATACCCTGGTAGCATCGCCGATTCCTCCCATGAACTCGAAAAATGATTGCGAAGGTGGTGTACCACAGAGCTCAGTCATCAGTACGTCTTAATTTTCCTCGAGTTTTTATGCTCCATCTTGTCTTGTTGTGTGGAGGCAACGCTGGCGGTATATGTCGATTTGCGAGCAATCCTTCTGGTACAGTCGATGCAGTTCCCTAAACGCGGCTACGAAGCACTTGCATTAAATTCGCATTAGCAAACACGTGCATTTAGCGTAACATCGTGCTATACGTTATTGTGTTCTGGGATTTCACTTGAGACCTCCCTTCGTCCTCCAGGCGGCTTTTCCTTTCATTTCCATGAATCGTGCCACAGTCGTCATGTCCCTATATTCCTTTTTCTTTATTGCCAAACTGTGTGATTTAGGTGGGATCAGCACTCCCAGTTAGTCAAACCACTGAGAAATATAATTGTTTTCTTTATTTTCATAGTAATTGCTTAATAACGCAACATTAAGAATTAGAATAGTAAAAAAAACTTATTAAATTTCTATAAGTTAATAGTAGAGTATAAACAATATTCAGAAACTCGCTTGACTTGTTTAAAATGAACAAGAGCATGTAACAACATGGCGGCCGAGTGAAACGGTTTCCTGATTTAAGCATCACACATTGGAAAAAATGAAATATCTTTCTGGAAAGTTCGGTGACAAACAGACAAAAGGATTTTAAAAATACTAAGGGAAATTTACTACAAATCAAAGTAAACTTCCATCACTTTCGTGATTTAAAAGTTGGTCTTTTTTTTAAAGAAGTGTTTCCTCCATAAGACGCAATGTTTTTAACCATCAAATATAATCGCAATTAGCTCACTGAAATGGCCGGTGAGGTACGTTTTTTCAAGTTGAAGTTACAATAAGTACATATTACTCTGTTTTTTTATGCTGATTTGAGATATTTTAGGAATTTAATTCTACCTTCGCTATTGCTTATGTGAGCAATAATAGTAGGAATGAGTGTACACTTCTTGATTTTTCTTGTGTATGGCTCAAATGATTTTATTAATAGAGCTACTTTGGGATAATAAATTTACTTAATGGAACTATTTTGGGATGGAAAACTGATTTAGGATGATTTTCTAGTTCTTTGTAACGAAATACATATACGTTCTTCTTTGTATACGTATATTATGGATTCCCACGAATGTATCATTTTTAGTATCCTGAAGAAAAATGAAAGACAAAATTTTCGTATCCACTATTTTATTTATGTCTTTTTCTGTAGAAATGAGGCGACAGATAAAACCTTGAACTCTCTCTTTGACCTCAGTTTGGCCAAACAGTCCCACGACAGGTCCTGTAGGTGCTAAAGGGATAGAGCTCCGCAATTTCCTGGCCTCGACACAAGAAGGTAGAGCAGATGTGTCCAGCATCTCGCTCCGGCCGCTTTGACCCAGGATAGACACGGTACGCATTTTATGGCAGGCTGAGTTGTCTTGAGTGTCAGTCTGGATGTAGAGGCGTGAGAAAAAAAATTCCCCCATCTCACCGGGAATCGAACCCCGACACACCCAGCTAGCAACTCAGCCTCACTGACTCCCTTTTAGCTCTGTAGAGTAAATGTTGTGGACGGAGTGTCGGGGACAGAAGCTTTTGGTTGACAAGATTTATCGATCAGTAAATTTTAAAATACGTGAAGCAATCAATCGTTCCTGATGTACTTCATCAAAAGTATTTCAATGAGCTAAAAAATGTCACGTACAGTAGCAGTATTACGCGTATTTATTAGAACAAAATTCATAAACAAAAAATATATCGTCGTTCTGTCATGGTTTATTGAAGCATGAGGTCATTTCAGCCGCATAGCGGGTATCTTCAGTGCTGCGCCCTACAGTAAACAATGACCGATAGGAGTCGGCTACTGTTTCCAGCGACGTGTTTCGATATCTAACCACCATGTCAAGAAGACGCCCATCAAAAATGTTGCTACGGGTTTTCTTTTTTTTGTGTGCAATATACGGAAGTCGTATACATACGAGGATATAGTGCAAATCAATCATGTTCAAGACATTATTCGAAGCGGCTGTATGATGATATTGCTTAACGCCTACAACACAGTCAAACATATTACATAAATCTATACAACACTGTAAATTCGCTCTCAAAAAGTACCTTGTGCTTCTTGGCTGGCAACGTCTCTTCCACTCGATGTGTTATAGTCTTTTACTACTATGAGAAAGAATAATATGATTAAGTACGTCGTGGTTGAAAACTACGAGTTTTTTGAACGAACAAATAGTAAAACAAATATGAACGGAGCGTCAAATTCATTTACCAACAATGTGTCCGTGAGACAGCCACGGATCGAAGCACCAAGTGCACTACGAGCATCACATTCATATAATGTGAAATACGCGAGCACCGTGAAAAATAAATACAGCTAATTAACGGTAAACCCTCCCATCTAGATTTATGTCTTCAAAGAAACTCTCCATTAAAATTTCAAAATTTAGAACTTAACTTAAGGGTTCACTACCAAAATTTTAAAGCTTTGTAACATTGACTAAAATTTTCATGGAAGTCTTACATTGAGATATAAAACAAAACGGGAGATGCCTCCCCTACAAAAAAATTCAAAAGCAGACTTTATAAGATCCACACTAATGAACAGGAAAACTATTATTCCGACTCGTGAGTTTTAAAAGAAAAAAACTCAGAGATGCTCGCCAGCACATTTTTAGTAAGTGGAGAGCACCAGATTATATTTTAAGACCACCACGGTCAGACTTGGATTCACTAGTTTGGCGCCCTAGGCAGTAGTACATATAGCAGATTTTATACGTATAAATGTATTTATTTACTTATTATTTTGTATTATACATTTTCATATCTTTTCACTTTTTTAAATTTATTAATCATTTGTGTTTTTGTTTTCATTATTTATATCTCTTATTACAAGGTACAAATTAAAAAGCAATTTACAATGTTGAAAAAGACTTAAAATTTCAACTAAATTAAAATTATAGATAAACGTTATAAAACAGGCTAGTAATAACACTATTAAATTAGATATATCGCCCGTAGACAATGATCTATATTGCCTATGCCTGAACCCTCCCCTGACCGCGGTGTTCGTGAGCGTGAGAATGGTGTTCTGCATTCCGGCAAACCTGTGAAATTGCAGTGGAGATGAGTATTATTGCTGGTGATAAGTGGTATCTGCTTCTGAGAGGGGATGCGGCGAGTGTACTCGCAGAGGTCGAGGGCCGTCTTATCTCCTTAATGAACACGCGGCGACGACGGCGACCAACGCTCCGCTTACGTAACGGAATCACCAGAGGGTTTTTGTTCTCTTATCTGGATTCCTCCAGGTACAAGTTAACTTACTTTCTGTTTTCTTTTGTATTTGTTCAAAGTGAAAGCGCTTAATCTACTTGAATAGCAGCCGAGGACTCATTGAATATCGACATGTTTTCCTCGTTGGGTCACTCAGGAAATTATGTTTGGACGTATCATCCAAATTCAGGGGAAGGAAAAAGATTTCTCCAATCTTTTGAGAGTGACACCCCGATCTTGTAATACCCAAAATATGAAGAGGAGAAATCATTTCCTTTTTTTTCTGAATTTGAATCTCATATCGAATCTTTAGCTGCTCACATTCACTGTGTTTTTTAGTGGTCGGATGTTGGGTCAAAATTATATGTTGGAAAGAATTGAACTGGACATGTTTTTTTATGAGATTTTAAAAAATTGGTTCAGATTCGATTCACTTTTGTTATGTATATTTATTCCAAGTAGAATACCATTTAATTTATGTTCATTTCTTCAGTTTCTGTTGTGTAAGGATGGTTTCATACACTTTTGTAAGATTTCTTGTTATTTCATCGCAACAAAATTTCCTTTCATTCTTTTCATACGGGTGGCCAAAATTTTGATCAAATTCTAATTAAATACTGAAACAAAATTTTAGAAAAATTACGTGCTTTTTCTGTACTAAAAGTATTTAATATTTACGACTTGTACGTTGTATAATCGATATTAAATAGTTAAATTTGCGTAGGGAGAACTATGACGGTCCCTAAGGCCGAGTTCTATTCTAAATGAAATACTGAGTATCCTGATATAAAGCGAAAAGTTGAAGACAAAACACATATGTGTATTTTGACGAAGATATTTGTTATATGTATAAACCCTTTGGAAGGAAATATACATTCCGAAACGTCGGGAAAACATGATTTTTTATACCGAAACTCAATCGGAGTAATTTATTTAATGGCGAAAACTGCGAAACCTTTGACTTGAAGTTTGATACAGTCGGAATATTTGGCCTCATTCATCGGTGATAGGAGTAGCGCATGTAGTAAAAATTGTGTCAACGAAGCAGCTGCAGATATTAGTGTCGCTTGCAGCATACCCGTAACCTCGCCAGAGGCGGCATTATACCTTTCGAAAATAATAAAACAGGGATCGGCTTCTCCTTGATTGGTTAGTCCACGGTTCCTCACACTCGTCGCGAAGGAGACGGTGGAAGAAGCTGTTGAGGGAGGAGGGGAATGGCAGTCGACGGCGCAGGACAGAACTAACTGAACCCAACTGGCGCACACACACACACAAAAGAAGGAAAAATATTACGAGAATTTAAATGTATTGAATTGCTAGTTAACTTTTCATTACAATTAACTTTAAACTTCCATTACAATGCTAGACAAAAAAAAGCTTACGAGAGTTAAATATCCGCAACACTGATCTTAAAAATTCACATGTAGTTTCTCGCAAGCAATAGTATATCAGTGAAAAGAACCAATAAAAATTTTTAAAAGAATTTGACTCGTGATTTAATGAAATCTGCTCTGATTTGAATTTCATATGTTTATTTTGAGATGTTTGTATATAATGCTTCTCAAAAATATTCGTGCGTAGACTAAATATCTGCAACATGTCTTGAAGATTCGAGTTTTATATTTCAGTGGGTGCTGCTTGTTCCATAATAATGTTCCATTATTCACAAAAGTTGGGGGGGTTCCACAGTCTATTCTTGCTCATTGCTTGATCCACCGCAATTGATACGTGCGTTGAACAGTAAAAATCTGTTTCAAGTAATTTACGTTATTTCTCTCTAGATGCTGGTACTGAATTTATCACGACAAAAATTTAATTATAATTTTATGACACGTTGTACTTAGTTAAAATGCAAGATTCAAACGCCAGATGAGGAACATTAGTGTGGTGTTGACGTCTCGAAGTAAAGGGAACAGCGCCACCATCAGCGGTTTCCGATCCTCGGTCGCATGTCGCCACACACTACGGTCGAGAAACGGTAAAAAAAAAATTGATATCCCTCTTTACTCCTTGCAACTCAGTACTGTGCTTGTTCTATAAAGATCGAGGATTAATTACGTGAAGAAGAATATAAAAACCTTACGCAAAGTGACGTAATGCGAAGATACGACGATTCGAAAATGTGAAGCTACGCGAAGAAATGACGGGGTTCTTTTTTCATAAAAAATATTATATTTTGTTTCTGAAAGATGGATTCATGTAATATGTTTCAGTGTTAAATTAAATGATAGTATTATGAAATAAAATAAATATTTATCAAAAGAACAAGAGTTTCAGGGAAATAAAAATATATTTATTAAAATAAAATAAGACTGTCACAATTTTTAGTGTACATTGAATATATATGACATTCTGGTACCATCACCTTACATTCACTCTCTTGAATTTTGTTGATTTTTCAAATAGACTATACATTCATAATCTTAGGCCCAAAAAGCCATCGCATATAAAAGTTGAAAGGGCACCCCAAGATAAGACACCCAAATGAGCCCCCCAGTCAAATGACATCGTCCCTTTGTATATACATATTTACTGATCAAATATCATTATTAATCACGTATTTAACTTTCCTTGCGTTTCGTATTGTTTTCTATACTCAAAAAGGGTGATTTTTGCCTTACGTTTTTTCGTGAATTTAAACCAAAATTAACTGATCATACAAGTCGCGTAGATGATAAAACACTCATGTATAACCAAAAATAGTTTTATAGTGGGTTTTATAGTACATGGCCTCGATAAAAGTCCAAAAACATACAAAAAACAAAAAAGTTCAAGAAGGCAAAAAATGGACATTCTTTTACGAATTTACTGAGGTGCAGGGCTGATTTTCTGGTCACCAACTCTTTACGTGATATTCGAAATGCTGCCAAGATTTCAAGTTTCTACGTCTGGCGGGCCAACTTGAAAATTTCCAAAACCGACGTAAAAAGTGTAGAAAATACCTAAAAATATGTCTTTTTTTGCAATCCATATACAATCGAAAATCTTTCAAAAAAAAAGAAATTTGTTTCTAAATTCTAAATAGAGATGTTTCCGTAACATCTTATCTTTACGTAGCGCAACTTTACGCAAGGTATTTTTAATAATAGTAATAATAATTTATTAATTTGCAAGTGAGCAATGCTCGGTGGCAAATGGAAAACATATTAGACATAATAAGAATATACATAATACGATAATGTGAAATTTAAAAAATACCTTCGCCCAAATATCTATGAAATACACACACACACGGAATAAAATGCTTAGAAAATTAGTACACAATAAGCGAGAAGGGTAATACTCCTAAGAAATTAAAAAAATTAAATTAGATCCCTATGTGTGTATATTGACTCATACGTACAGAAACACAATTTCACTTATAAAAACAGATACAGATACACACTCATACGTACAAGCACGCTTCAATATACACACATATGCCATTACACCTCCTATAGCCTTAACGTAAAAATAATTGCTATAATATGATTAAAAGAAATTAATAACTATAAAAATAACGCCAAAACATGTTTTCACGCAATTAATTTTCGTTCTTTGTTGAATAATCATAGTAGTGAGGGGAAGACCATTTTTGGCTGCTCTTGACCGTGCGATCATAGTCCATAGTGTTTGGTGTGGGGTGCGATGTCAAATGGTGTCCTACCACCGATTCTGTATTCCATGGGTATTGATAGGGTGGAGTAGGACTATTGCGATCATATAACTCATTTATTACGTTATTGCATTAATTACCTGACTGTAGAGTAAAACAACGATAATTTCTATAGCAACGTGTTACAGTGTTGCAAATTTTCAAAAACAAAACTGATTGACCTGAGTTACTTACGGATTCGGAGGGATAATGATGGACAGACTTGTATCAGTCAGACAAAACTTAACAGTTCCAGTGACTGTATATTTATGGCTCAGCTGTGTAAAATGTATCCAAAATATACAAGTAATAATAAAGTTTCTTTGAAAATTGTTGTGATATCTGTAGTTATGTCCATAATTACACCTTATTGATTCAAATGGAAAATGCGCTGTCCTGAATTCACCCCAAAACATATTTGAAAAAAAATTTAAGAAATAATTACTAATAATGATACAATTTCCAATTTCACTACCTCATATTACGTAGCAAGAAACTATTAATAAAAAATTTATTAGACATCCAAAATGATTAATTTATATAATAAAAGGAAGAGTTTAAATTATTCGAATAATTGTAAGAATTGGCTCAAAATCGCATGTCGCAAATTTACCCCAAACCGAGTTAGGTTTTCACTTAAAAATTACCTGAAACTAATGTTTAAAAAAAATCAACGACGATCAAAAACGTTTTTGAAAAAATTTCGTGGTATAAACTCCAAATTTTACTGCCCGTAATTACCCGCTTCCGTATTTCCCCTTCTCGCTAGACCGGGAGATATTTTGCCCGTTCTGGATCACTGTACTTGGACGACGCGTGCTGTGAAAACGGGACGCATCGTTGCTTCGGCCTTTCTCGCCCTGAGCGGACAACTGTCCTCGAATATCCCCTCCACCCCGCACCCCCTCAATGCATTGCTAGACCCTTTCGTTCAAGGACGAGCGCAATTTCATAGAATTATCTATGGACGAAAGCGCGCATCATGGCCTTTTATGTTATAGGACGGGACATGGCCTGGAGCCGAAAGATCTTGACCTTTCATTATTACAAGTATCCATTACAAATGCTTGTATTAACATATCTTTTGCGTTTTTGAAAGCGATTGAAAAATGTTTTAGGTTGGATTACAAAAGGTCATTTCATATCAGATTGCTACGAGTAAATGAATATACGGTACTATATACACTATAACAATACTAATTCTAAGTCACTTCATCAAGATCAGAGTTCTGAGTAGAAAACGAACCGGGCTTTTGAGTTCTGGTTCTTCATTCATCACGAGAATAAAACTGAGAGCGAATTAAAAGCAGCATATGGCTGGAGCAAATAGAAAATAAAAATTGTGGATCAAATAATCATTCATGATGTTTAATGGAAAACAGCGGGTGTTGTATGTTTGTAATATAATTTTTTTAAATAATTATTTTATGTTTACAATACACTGCTCAACCATAGGTTTAAAATGTTGTATTTGAAATTGTCTTTTAGTTTTGTCACAAACTTTCCGCAATTATTTTCCGAAAGGTAATTGTCTCTCCGGAAGCAAGAAAGGGACCCTCCCACTAATTATGTTTGAAGTGATTGACAAACGGAGAAAAAAACCGAAAAACTGCAAAAAAGGGGGGGATTATAAGAAGTGGAACCTAGTTGTCGTTCTATTCCACAAAAATGTTCGTGGATTTTCGAAAACACGAAAAATTTGTTCTGTTTTAACTCGGTTTTAATTCAAATTTCCTTTAAGAGTTGGTATTATTTCTGTGTAAATAAATTATTATTTACTAGTTCAGGATGATGACATACTGATTAATGTCACAACCCAAGTGTAAGTTATTTTATAATGTATCTATTCAATTATTTAATTCATTGCCAAATAATCTAAAAACTTAAACTCATAAGAATGTGTTAAGAATAAATTAAAGAAATGGATTAGTACCAATATTTATATATATTACGAATATATCTGTGTTTTTGTTTTTTGTTTAAATTTGTATATTTGTTAAAACACAGCTTTTGTCTGTTTAAACTTGTTACAAGTCTTCAGCGAAAGAATTGTTAAAGATTACGCGAGCAACAATATGAATACTATAGAATTACTGTTAGTGTGTTTTTCTTTTTAGTAAGTAAGTACTTTTAGTATGTAAGGTTTTTGTCCGAGACCTGCGAACGGGTCTCGAACTAAATTTACCCATGTAGGATTTTACTTCGTAAAATTTTATAGTTTAATAAATAAATAATAAGATGTACATCAGTGATAATAAAGTAAAATAGTGATACTGGAATAGTTGGAACAAAACACGAAAAATATACTATTAAAGGGCAACTATCGAATATAAATAAATTTTGTTTCATTGCTAGACTTCATTAGTAGAAATTGTGGTAATAAATTATTACAGAGAGAAAGCAAATAAATTTTAAAAAGTCATAAAAATGCGCAATCTATATAAAAACGATAACAAGATGCATTACGCATTTCTGTATACTAATTGTTTGTATTAAGTATAGTACTACATTTTAGTATCAACATAATTTACCTTTCTCTCGATCTAAATCACTTTTAACTTTATGCGCCGTCAAATTGTGAAATATTTTTCTTCCTTCTATCCATCTTCATGAAGTATCTCTTGTAACATAATATCTTCAAGGTAAATGAAAATTTATTACCACGGAGCAACAGTATATTTTCATCAGAGAAAACCACGATTTTTACCTCTGAACTTGTCTGTGACAATGATCTGTTCCCGTCGCTGCTAACCAAGGAATTTCGCCTATTTTCAAAATTCACATTGAGGTCATGGCGAAGACAATTCTTGCAACTTTTTATGGGCAGACGGCGGTTCTCAGTAAATCAAAGTATTGCAACACTTAAGAATTCTATGTTGTAAGCGAAAGGAAATAAAAATCAAACAATATTATGCAGTTATGAATTGTCCTTCTTCGTCAGCACAGTAATGAAATGTAATTGCTCAAATTAGTTGACTTCATCGTCCTGGCGTGTCAACCCCTCTTTGTCTAAAAGACCATTATCATTCAGGAATAATTTTGTACAATTCCCTTACAAAAATATAAAATATTAGTAAATTAAATCCCTTCAATTTCGTTATTAAACGTTTTCTAATCTATAACGTCTATAATGTGAAAGAATTTACTTGTTTTAATAAAGGAAGTTAATGAGCGATTCAATTTACCAATAAATAATGTATATCGTATGAATTTGGATGATATAAGAGATGTTAATGTCTCTTACATTTTGTCACGCCATTGTCATAGTACTCCAGATACTCATTAAATTCCTTTCTTCATGCATGTTGTTTTTGATTCTTTTAATTTATAATATTGTATTTCTAACTGTACGCAACCTTGGCACGGTTGTATACATTACCTTACGTTAATTCCACCTCTGTCTTAGGGTCCCTGATCGGAATTGATGGGATGGTCCCTTGCTTGCTTCCGGAGAGTAAATTAGTTTATTGCTCGCTACGTGGTCATACGCAGTTTGCAACTGCTTTTTTGACAATGAAGTTTATAAAGTTTATAATGTACTTTCTATTTCATTCGATGATACCAACGCGTAGTGAAACGTTGTAGTATTATAACATGTTCTAAATTGTTATTTGCATTTTTAGCGTATAATTGTGTAATCAGTGGAACAATTTCATGTATTTCTAATAAGGTCTGTTTTCAATGGTCGTTTTCATGCAATTACATTATTGTGTAGCTATGTTCTACTTTGAATCGTTTATTTCTAAACGGAGAACTCGAAATTTTGATGAAATATGAGAACAGTGAGGGTTGTAAATACTGACAAACCCTGAATTTCGATTTTATTCAATCCTTACTAATATAATAAACGAGCAAGAACACTTTTATCTATTTGACGATAAAACACGTCGAAATTACTGAACAAATCTTAATAAAATTCGGTAGATAGTTAAGAGTAAAATCCAGAGATTTTCACGTAGACACAACTTCTTTTTCCATTTTACTTTTTTTAAAGATATGTTTTCGCTGTGAGACATTTTGTTCAAGGATAACTAGTTTTCTTTATTTTAGTATTTTAATTGTCACTAAGCAAATTATCGTTTTCTTTAAAGACTTAAAGATAAACTAAAGTGAAGTATGTTAATTGTTTATAGTTAATAGTCTTAGCAATAAGCAGTTAAATGTGTAACACACGCTCCAGAGAGTCGGCCGAAATGTATGATAAGTTTATTTACCTTCAGGTTGAGTAGTCAGTATTCTTATCAGTTTGTTACCATGCTGGACAAGATGGTCAGATCTTTTCCAACAAATTATATAGTCTTGTATTCATGTAAATATTGTTTTGGAAATAAACCACTCTTATTCATTACATGACTTATCTTACATTACCAACTTTATTTCATCATTTCATCTATTTAGATGTATAAGTTTTTCAAACCTTCTAGAATTTTTAATAGTTGTGTTATATATTGATTGAAAGACTCATTGTACTTATTGGCTAACATTCGGTGAGTTGTCTCAGTCATCAGTTCTTTAGATTTCATTTCTGCAAAATACTACTAGTTCAGCTCCATATTACTCATATTTTCAAATTACATGATCCACTGTTTCATTTCCTTGTAAGCAACATCATGTGCCATCATCTCTCGTTTTGAACATATTTAAATAATTATTGAAACTACCATGGCCCGTGAGTATTTCTGCCGCTAGTACCGTGGCGGGTATAACTAAATGTCACATCCGCTATAAATTTATACGTCAGTCTGTCTTTGTCACTCTTATCCTATTGCTTTAGGTTTATTTGTTTTTACTTGATTATTTTTGCACAAGAAATGCTAAATGCTGTACACACTAGTAAGATAAATGAGGCATATTTATGGAGGACGAGCAGATCTACCCAGCGTTGTCCGGAATTTGAAAAGACACTTAAACATTCAGTACAGGATATTCAAAACTTTAATCCCGTGATGACTTGGTGATGAGCGACAACACTAGCACCTGCGCCACCGCAGGGGGCAAGTCTTCCCGGGTTCGATTCCCGGCGGGGTCAGAAAATTTGTAGCTTTTCACATTAATGTTCCAGATCATATATAGCTATGGCTACTGAAAAGCCAACCTTCCTTCCTCTATCCAGCTCCTGCTAGTATCAATAACTCTAACTATTACTAATAACTCCTACTAACCCCTCCATGTGGGCCAAGCAGCTAAGCGGCCCACCTACTAACAATAACCTACCACCCAACTCCTAACTCCCTATCGCTCCATGTAGATAAGCTTCAATAGCACGCTACATTTCCCATTTACAAGTACAACAATAAAAACAAACTTTAAAACAATTCAGAAATAAAACAGAAAAATAAATATTCTTTTGCACTGTTAAACAACCTACACAAAATTACATCAACATTGAAAGAAAATTAGTACAGAAAATTTATATATTTGATCGTACAGTGCGAATTAAAAAACACCTGTCAACAGATCTGGATTTTTAATTTCATTTTGCCCGGCGTTTTTTATATAATATTATAAACTCATTATTTAGTTTCCATATTTCTCAACTTTCGTGGTATTAAATTTTCACTTTTGTTACTTTAAAAAATTAAAAACCTACAAAAATTCACACATTTTTCAGTATTATAGGTTATTGTTTACGTAATTAAGAATTATTTAAAAAATCAAAGAACAATGAAAACACAGTTTACACAGAATGCTTTAACTGAACAAAGCGAGAGTTAAAGACCTTTGAATGAACTCGTTAGTTTCTATTTCTCTTTTAGGTTAAGTATTTGAAAACGCCGTTACAAACGAGAATATGGTTACATGAGTTAATACGTGCGTTCCTGTACTACACCCGTCGCCTTCCAATATGGAGAATTCGAATACTTTACCCTTTGTAGAGCGTTAGTATACCGAACTTTTTTTCCTCTTGAGATTTTTTTTCTCAACATTCCTTACTGATTCTGCGCCATGATTCAAGAGATGCAGGTGGAGACGGAATCCTATATCGGAAGGATTGAAGGGACGTTGCACAGCGTGCGTTGGCTGCTAAAAATTTCAAGGCATTCCTCGGCTGACGTCACTAACTCTCCGAGTCTTACGATTCGTTACGTGTGTCTCCACGAAAGCATCCAAAAAACATGACATTTCTATAAGAATATTTTTTTGTCTTTCAAAATTTTTAAAGTTTTATACTGAATATTCCTATTAATCTATACAAATAAAAATTAAACGCTGTTCGTTGGTAAGCGCATCACATGATAACGGCTGGACCGATTTGACTAATATTTTTATGTTCCTAATTGTCTGAATAAGGTTTTTAGAAAAAGTAAAATTGGACAAAATTACCCGGAAAATTCGGTAAAAACAGAAAGTGCTAATTTTCTATGAACTCAAGACCATAACTCACAATTCGAACGATGGATATGCATAATTTTTTTTTGTTCGTTATGGTCCTGGAAACGTTTTCTACAAAAATTTACCTAAATGATTAATAAAACGTTATTGAAAATAGAAATGTTTAAATTATTCTTTATGAACGAAAAAAATAATCATTAAATTTAATGAATTATTTATGTTGTGCATTTAACAAAGATAGAAAAACGTCTGTAAATAGTAAAGTTTCGACGAATACTTTACATTTTAGAAGAATTTTAATGAAATGGTGCAGCCGCGTCATGCCTCGGATGTGGCTGTCGCGAGATGGTGTACACTAAACTTTTGTATTAAATTAGTATTTTTATGTATTTGAAAAGTTAGGATGCTGTACATGTTTTGAAAAATCAGTAAGTAAAAGCATTTTGATCTTTAAAAATAGATTGATTTTTTTTCCTGAGTAAAAGAAGATTAGTGTAAGGAAAGCCCCGAGCAACGCCTGGTGATCAGCTAGTATGATATATAATAGCTAAATAAGTACTTTAATTTTATCAAAACAAGAAATATTGGAATCTTTTTCTCTGAAGGAGGGTGCTCTTTGAGTGTAGCATAATTTAAGATACATGGTTGTCATGACTATCTTTTCCCTTTCACCACCAGGGGACTTACATCTAGTAAGTACGTGTTTGGCGAACACGGGACCCCGAGCTGAGTCTGGCATTGCTTCCACTTACTTGTGCAAAGCTCCTTCCTTTCTCTTTCCTGACCTTCCTTGGTCACCTCTTGTTCTTTTCGATCCCTACGCTATTAAGCCTAGGGTATCTTTCATTTTCCTCTTTCTTCTTCCTCTTTTTTATAAATGTTTTAAGTAAAGTCTTGAGATGTGTTGGGATTTGAGTTTCGAGTTGTAATTCAGGAGGGTTTTTAGTGGGTATGGCTGAGTCATTCGGCGAGTCCCACACGCGGGGAGAGGCTCTAATGACATCGATGTTGACGAGCCCTAAAGCCCCACACACGCAAATAAAAAAAACTTTTCCCTTCCTTAGCTTAACTTAGTTTAATCTTTGAATATTTACTGTGTGATGTTTTGCTTCATATTTTTATAATAATTATTGTGTTATGTTTAACATTTTGTTTGGCAGTAAAATGGAAATATTTAATTAAATAAATTTACAAGGGTGTTTCAATAATTACTTGTTAGTTATAATAAGATTGATTTCAATTTTCATTTATTGTTTGAATTATCATACATTAATATTTGAATCCGTGGGATATAAATGGGAGCGTGTGTCATTTTCTTACCTGATCATGATTGAACCACTGAACCGATGGTGATGAAATTTGGCAAGGAGACAGTTTAGATGATCAGGAGGAACATAGGTTAACTTATATTTTGAAAATGTATAATAAGAAAGATAAAAATGATTTTTGACAATGAATGGCGATAATATCGTAAAAGAGCCATGTTTGTTTGCGTTGTCTAAACAGTTGGAAATACGTTACAACTATGAATGGCAATATTGCTTGCCTCGAAGAGTTCTACAAAAAGGTCTGAAACAGCATATGTCTATCTTAAAAATTTAACCTAAATTATCGATAAAACAGTATTAAAATACTTCAATTTAAGTTAAGAGGGATAAAAATCAATTATAATCAAATTTAATTGATAATCTATTTTTGACATTATCTATCTTTGGTAAATTCACAAAATAAATAATGTCATAAAATTTTTACCAATATTTTAGATTTTACAAAAAATTCAATGGAATGTTGCAGCCGAGACATGTCTCGGAAGTGAAAATTCGACCGGTCCGTCTCCCGCGTTATGGTGTAGTGTTAGTAAAGTTTTGCATTAAATTTGTTGTATTATGAATTTGAAAAATTAGGAGGTTGTAAATGTTTTTAAAAACCAGTAAATAGAAGCGTCTTGATCTCACAATAAATATTTATAGATTTTTTTTTTCTGAATAAAAGAAGATTAGTGTAAGAAAAATCCCGGGCAACACTGGTTACTCAGCTAGTATTGTATGTTTGTCTAAATCGCTTGAGGCCACCTTTTACTATTCTATGCGCATCACACATCTCATCTTCTCTTCCGCCGGTGCTTGTGCGCGTTTCCTTTCGTCGCCGGCTGAAGCGCGTCTGCAGACACGTGTTCCCGTCCACGAATACGAGTGGACATTGTGGTGTGGTGTTCCGTGGTGAAGAATGGAGACAAGGCAGTATGTGCGCTCGCTAATACGACACGTGGTTGTTATTTCTTTCTGGTAGTTTTTGTGTCGCCGTGCGCTGCGTTCAAAAGCACGCGATATAATCCGATCCGTTAGTTTTCTTTACCCGCAGCTTATCCTCATGAGATCCGATGATTCTCCGAGGAGGACAGAATACAGATAGAGATTTGTGCGAAAGTAAATCATTTGGTTTTTGTACCATGCACGTTGTTTTAACGTCCACATGTGGATAAATACAAAAAGTTGAGCATTATTGATAGAAACACATAGTTTCACAGACGCAAATTACAACAACATTTGTCTAGAAAGAGTGGTTTCATTCATGCACAATTGCGTACAATATAAAAGAACCGAAGTATAAGAGAAATTTATTGATTTTAATGTAGATAATATAAGTTTTAAATATACCATATTTTTATTTGTTAATATTTAGTATAATAATTCAATAACTTTTAAATAACTTGCATCTTTAATTCAGCCATTGTAACAGCACTTTTAATAATTAATACTTGAAGTACTGTTACAATTACAGTAGAAGATGCAAGCATTTTAAAAGTTATTGAATCAATTATAATCGATTTAAACACAGAATCATTGTGATGCTTATTATTTATTGTATTGTACTAAATCTGTGCGTGATGGTGTACGCTTTCTTCATAGAAAATTCTCGGGTTTTCCTCCGGTTCATCCTTGAGTGCTTTGATCAATATTGGTAGGATAGTCCTTCGCTCGCTTTTGGAAAGCTAAGACGTTTTTGTCGTTCACTAGTCTGTTTGAAAATAAATGTTTATTTGTATTCTTATTAAAATATCATAATAATATTTCTGTTATATACAACGAGTTGGGTATAGTTGTATTTCTATAACATTTGTGTGTGATTTTATGAGCACTTCACACATTTTGATCGTTCTTTCGTATACCGCCTAATAATGACATTTCTAAGTTAAGGTGGTACGCGTGATCCGGTGTTTGTATTTCAATTTTTTAAATGAAAGGATAAACTATTTTCTATCAACTTGCCTAATAGAATTAGGACCTTGAGGCGTTACTATTTGAATAAAACAATTTTGAATTTCTACAAGACCTTATGGATAAAGCCAATATTCTTAAATAATTCCTCATATGATTTATCATGGGACAGAATTACCGCACGTCTCAAATTTAACGAAGAGATGGAGAATACAAAACTTATCTTGACATTTCGGATAATTTGGAAGTTTATCCAACGAAAGTCGCAAAATCTACTGGAAGTTAGTCAAATTCTTCATTCGTAAATAAATGAATAAAATTATTGTCAAAAAAGCAGTTACAAACTGCGTATAACCACACGGAGGACAATAAACCAACTCCCCAGGAGCAAGCAAGGGACCATCCCATCAACTCCTATGAATAGTACTCCTTAGATAAGAATGTAAAATTAGCTACGTTTTATAATATTAAATATTACCAACAAATTTGTATTTAAGAAAACACAAACAAAAATAATTACAGTTACAGATTATTATTGAACTATAGATTACACACTCAATTAAACATGTTTCAATTTAAACAGTAAAATTAATATTTCTCAATTCTTAATACACCATAAATAATGAACTACTGTAAAATAATATTATTGAAAGTTTTATAAATGACTATGTGTTTGACTAGAGCCCGGAACGCTCCTACTACAGAAACTTGCCACCAATAAATTGACTCACGAATTTCGACCTTGGTTGACAGTGAGAAACTGTGATCGAATTAGTTTCTCGACCACATGTATCCTGTTCGTTGATCGTAAATGTCTAACCAAATTAACACCCGTCTCTGGTTTACTGTATGGCTGTTCGGTTGTAAAGGAAACAGGACAGATTCGAGGATGCAGTGGTCGGCAAACATATTCTGACTCCTCGAATTCGATTTTTCTTAGGAATTTACAATTTAAATACCTCTCCTCCGCGACTCTCGTCGTTTTCGAAAGCTTCATCTTATATTATATTTGCACGTAATTTAAAACTAGTGTGATTTAAACCCTTGCGAAGTCATCTCAATCGCAAACTAACATGAGACGAGCAATTAGTGCACTGCACCGTGAAAGCAGTAAACGAGGTGTATACAACGGCTACCCACTATTATTTCTGAAGTAGATAAATGTAATGAACTCTCCTAATTTTTTTTTAAATTGGGGCTTTGGGGCTCGCCAACATCGAGGTCATTGTAGCCCTTGCAGGCGGGGGAAAATGCAGTTTCGTACCATAAGTGAGAACCGACGTGACTCTTCCCCGTTTCTGGGACTCGCTGAATACCTCGACCATACCCAGTAAAAACGACCCTCCTGAAATGAAATATATCTAAATACGAAGATGAGAGGAAAGGAAAGACGACAGTTGCCCAATACATTATATCGAAAATAAAATATATATTCAAAGAAAGGAAAAGGAAGAGTGAAAGAATGCAAAATTTAAACCCTCCCTAGAACTTGAGGGAGAAGCCTCGACTTACTTATGAAATTTATAGAAATCTCTTAGATTGCGGTGAACCTCTCCGCCAGGTAACAGATTAATTATGTTACGTTGAATAAAAATGAGCGACGGGACCGGGGTTCGAACCCGGATCCATCTCCCGCCAGCTCAAGATCCCGTCTCCCATTTTCATTCAACGTAACATAATTATGAAATTTAATAATTTATTAACGTCATTCAATAATTTTGTAATAAATATTATTAGGCACGACAACAATAATTTTAATCGTGTGGACGTGAATGAAGTTAGCATCTTCAATAACCAGGGGAAAATTGCGACGGACTGGGGCTCGAACCTGGGAACTTCTGCTACGGCCGCAGGTGAGCTGTCCACTGACCACAACATCTACCTGACCTCGTGGAGCAGGTGTCGGAAGTCCCGGTCCGTCGCAAATTCTCACCTGGCTGTTGACGTTGAAGACACTCCTCCTGGAGTAGTTACTCGGAAGATGTGAGGTAAAACCAAAGAACCCCTTTTTCCCTTTGAGCTCCAACAATTCTTGTCTCTGTCCCATTTCTTCAGCCAGAGTCTGGGCTGACAATATGTCCACAAGAGATAGACGTAGACACAACTGAAAATATTCCGAGGCAACTGTCCGGTTTTACGATGCCTTTGAGTGGGTACAGTGGGGTATTTTTGTTTAAAAATTATGGATTTACAACACAACTTTTATAAATATGACCTTCAAATAAAATGCATAAAATAAATAATTAGTAATCTAGTATTATTAATCAAAATCAATTATTTATTAAAGTTATTAATATCGTATTATTAATAGCAATTATTTTATTAATAACAATTATTAATCCTTTAACACTTCTACAAAGTACGCAATTTGTCAACTTCAATTGTATCTATTAAAAGTTCAGGTCCAATGAGGGGGGGGGGGACTATAACCCCCTTNCCTCCCCATAGATTCGCCACTGGGTGGGTAGTTTATAGGGTCAACCGACGCGCAAGCGTGTGGAGAGGGAGATCCTTTAGTAATGCCAGACAGTGAGATGACGTAGAAAGATTTGTCAATCTTTTATCGATTGCGCCAACTCATCCCCATCATAAGGTCGTGAGAAAAGCTCATGGGTTATTCCACAGAAATTGGGAATATCTGTCCAAAACGCCCCATCCACTTATGTTTGGATTTTTTAATATTCTATATTGTTTGGTAGCACAAGGATCAACACGAATAATTCAGTCTCAATTAAATATAAAGTATTTCACCATTTGAAGCATGCGCGCGATGGCGTGGTCGAGTAATGACACGCGATATACCTCCCGATAAAATGAAACTAATTTGTCACAAAAAAAAAAAAAAGTGGAGTTGTTGCCTGTTTATTGTGTAGTGGAGGTTGGTGTCGATCTGATTTTAATGATAAAGTAAGAGCTGGAAAAGGATTTTATTTAACTAGTAATCTTATAGTGTGTGCAAAGCATGGACATACAACCTAGAATCTGCTTGAGAATATATATCCAAATTATAAAGCTGAAATTTTACTTATAAATAAAAAGTTGCATTTGTTGAAAGTGCATGCTGAAGCCGTTGCACAGGAAACTGTTTCTGAAGAAGAAGAGATGGAAGATTATTCAACTTCTGTTGTTTCTGATACGGACTCTGTAGTATCTATAAAAAACACGTAGTCGTGGTAATGATGGTGCTGAAACTTTTGAAGATTGTGCAAATTGTTTTCTGCTTTCTCAATAAAATATTTATCTTAAAGAACTAAACGCTGAGTTGAAACAACATAATAATGAACTGAGGGAATGTAACAATTTTTTGAGGTCAATGGAACAAAGTAATGAACAAGCAATTCCACCAATTAATTATTCTACTATTGTTGCTAATGGGATTAAAAAACCTCAAGAAACTGTGCAATTGGTAGTAAAACCTAAGAACAATTTTAGTGGAATCATATTGCAATTGGTTCAAGATGAAATATCCAAACAGAAGAATGCCAGAGTTATAAATATTAAAATATTAACAATGATAAAATTCTTGTAAAGTGTGTCAACAAAACAAGGCTCTGAAATTATTTCTGATACACTGCAAAAAATCAGAATAATTTTGTAACAATATCCCGAATTAAAAGAAAAAAATACACAAGTAAAAATAATTGATGTATCTAGTGAATGGATGAGAAACAACTTAATGAAGATACCCTAACCAGGAATGATTTTTCTATAGATCTCAAAATTGTATATAGCTTTAAACAAGGGAATAATAAAAAAATCTTTAATAGCTGAGGTATCCCCAGCTGCCTATTCAAAAATTATAAAATTTAAATCTATCTTTGTTGGATATCAGAACTGCTGAGTTGTAGATGATTACAATAATATAAATTGTAAGAAATGTTATGGTTACGGACACAGCATCAATAAATGTCAAAGAAAAGATGAACAGAATAACACCTGTTCAAGATGTACAAAAAATCATGAAGGCTCTACGTGCAATGTGACTGTAGCATCATGCATAAGTTGCATTAGTGCAAATCAGTATTTGAAGAAAAAGAGGGATACTCAACATTCAGCATTTGACACGAAGTGCTGTGGTACATTCAGGGCAAGATGGGAAAGACATAACAGCATAACCAACTACCCCTGGAGACCTAAATAAGAACCTTTTAAAGACTAATAATAGGTAAATAATGTGAAAATTGGAAAACAACAATTATTTTTATTTTTAAATAATGGGTATAATTGTTTGGTGATATGAATGATGATATTTTGGAGTCTCTGAATATTTTTTTTTTTTTTTTCGTGGGGCTTTAGGGCTCGTCAACATCAAAGGTCATTAGAGCCCATGAGTCTCTGAATAATAAAATGGTATTTGAATCAATTGATTCTTTGAACTGTTCACTTGAAATTTTTAATTCTGATACTTTAAGTAAATGTTAGAAGTCTGAATGCCAATTTTTCTACCCTTGAATCTTATGTCAATAATCTCGCTGTCAATCCACTAGTCATAGTTTGTTCTGAAACATGGAAATTAACAAATCCCAATCTATATAATATTGATGACTATAGTATCTATTATAACAATGGTGTGATCAATATTGCTGATGGAGTTGTGATCTATATAAAAAATGCTTAGAACACTGTTGAAATAATTAACTGCAAAGTCAAAATAAACGACAATTTTACTTTTTTTATATCACCTGTTTATAGAAGTCATTACCTGAATGAAGATTTATTTATTGGTGCCATAAAGAATAATATTAATAAAAAAGTTATGCATCACTTTGTCATAGGTAATTATATTAACATATTAAATACTGGTGAATTTTTTGAAAAATTATTAAATAATTGCTACACTGATGGATATTATCTTATGTTTAAGTCTAACTAGGTCAAATGAAAATGAAGGTAAGTGTATAGAAAACATTTAGGTAAAAACTAATCTTGAGTTGTTTCCTATATAACATACACAATTCTTTACTGATCGTTACCCTCTGTGCTTTTATTTGTGAAAATTTACTTTCTTCTCCAAATGCTCAGCCTAACGCTAAAATAATTCACTACAAAAATTACTTGTATTACCTGCTGATATTGACTGGATCAAACATGAAAATATTAATGACCCTGGCGTGGCTACAGATTGCCTTATTCACATATCAGTTATACATTTATGTGTTGTGCTGTTTTTACCTTAAAAAAGTCCAAAACTAAATCTTGAAAACCTTCGATAATTCCTGCCATACTCAAATCTATAGAACGTAAAGAATGTTTATACAATGTTTGGAAAAGAAATAAACAGTCTGATACACTTAAACTTGAATACAAGAATTAAAATAGAATTTTGCAAAATGTGAAAACAAGGCAGAAAAAGTAGTAAAATACTTAAAAATTGGGGCTTATATCAATGATAAATTTGGTACAAAAAATTAAATTGATCAAATAAAAATTGGATGTAATATTTCTTCTGATACAGTTGATATGGCTAATGTATTTAATGGCTTTTTTGTTAATATTGATAAAATATTAGCTAATAGTCTACGGTAAAAAATCTGTAACTTTACATCAAAATAAATATAATAAAAAGTCCATTTTTCTTAGATATACTGATAGATGAAATTGATAAAATAATGTGTAATTTAAAAAGAGAAAGGGTGGCAGTGACAATATCCATTCCACTATTTTAAAAAAGATTAGTTGTTATATAAATGTGTATACTATGGTATTTGACCTGAATCTTTAAAAAAGGCTGAAGTGGTACCAGTTATTAAATCTGGTGATCAAGCTGATATTAACAATTATAGACCGATCTCTCTGGTCTCAAATATTGCAAAATATTTGAAAAAATTATTCATACTAGAATATCAAGGTTTTTAATAAATAATAATGGAATAAATAGTAAACAGTTTGGATTTCTAAAAATAATAGTATACATCCACTTGAGGAAGTTATTGATAAAATTTATCATGGAATTTGTGATAATAAAGCTTTTGCTGCTATTTTAATTGACCCTACCAGGGCATTTGATACAGTAGATCAACAAATATTATGCAAGAAACTCTATCATTATGGTATTAGAGGAATAGCCCTTGATCTCATCAAAAGTTATTTACAGGAAAGAAAAAAATCAGTCAAAATTAATAATAAACATAGTAGTGAAAAAATGATAGAGCTTGGTGTTCCCCAAGGGGTTGTTTGGGAATACTACTGTTTCTTATTTATATTAATGACATATTTAATAATTGTCCACTACATATGCTGATGACACAGCTGTATTATGTATTGAAAATGCATAGACTGAAGTGGAAAGTAAAATGAATGAATACTTGATTAAAATTAATGAATGTTTTATTAGTAATTTTCTATTTCCTGATCTTCCTTGGTCACCTCCTGTTCTTTTCGATCCCGACGGTAGTAGGTTGCGAGGGTTGGGGTATCTTTTATTTTCCTCTTTCTTCTTCTTCTTCTCCTTTTTTTATAATGATTTATGTAATGTTTTGAGATACGTTGATATTTGAGTTTTAGTTGTAAGTCAGGAGGGTTTTTATTGGGTATGGTTGAGTCATTCGGCGAGTCCCTCACGCGGGGAGAGTCATGTTGGGTCTTCTTAGTGAGTAACTACATTTTCCCTACCTGTACAAGTTTTTAGGGCTCTAATGACCTCGATGTCGACGAGCCGTAAATAATACTTGAAACCATATATAATTTAACCATATATGTTTAAAGTATATTAAATTATGAAGTAATAATTTAGGGGGGGGGATAAGCACCACAATAAAGTATTTGTATGCTCTACAGTAGAAATTCATTTATTTGCTGAAATCTGATAAAATACCAAATATTGAACTATTGTATATAACTAAATATGTTATGCACCACTATCTAGCGTTAAGTGCACAGTTTTCTACATTTACAAGCGAAACTAGAAATAAGTCAATACCATTGCCTTTGTATAAAAAGACTGTAGCTAAAAAAACCCAGTATTTTCACAGCTATCACATATTTTAATCAATTACCAAACGAATTGAAAGAACTAAAAGTTTCAAACAAAAGCATAATGAACATTTTTTTCAATGCCTCAAGCAAATGCAATTATGATATAGTATCTTTTATTTGTATAATTAGTTATTAAGGAAAATATGTAAAGATCCTTTTCCTTTATTTTTTCTCTTTTCTCTTTCCCCACTATGGGGATATTAGCGCTTGGGTACAGAATGGGTATGTCCCACTCTTCGAAATATAAGTTACTATGTATCTCACCTAAGGGAGAATATCATGTAATTCATAAATGCTAAATAAATATTATTATTATTACAGTACTTTTTATCTTTCTATGTTTAAATTTATTCGTTTTTTAAATGTTTAATGTAATTTATTTTGTTTATTGTTGTAGAACACTGATTATGGGAAAAGATCCCCGAAACATGTCTGCACAGAAATAAAACTTATCAATTACAATTGTGAAAGATAATTTCATTTTGTTTCCTTATTATATCTTAATACTTTTAAAAAATACTCAAGAAGAAATCCTGTCAACAATGATTTTCAACGTGATCTGATCGTACCCCCCTTCAGCTCTGATCTGATCACACTTGAACGCCGCCGCCAGCAAGTCATCGAGGAAAACAAATCCTCTATCCGGGAATCATCGTTCAATTGAAGTAAACGAATCTTGAGAATCGATCTTCCATATCGACAAAATTACGGGTGAAAACAAGCGCAGCGGTTAAGGGCATCATTATTATCGGCTTTACTTTCAAGAACACTTATTTATTCTACGTAAGTCGTAGCATTTGCGGCTGTTATGAGTCGTCAGGTCCAAGGATAGTGACGGTTATGGGTCGAAGATCAACAAACATCCTAATATTTGTTTTAGCATTTCAAATCATAAAATTTTATCTCGGAATTACATACTCAATTTTACTGTTGTATTTATCCGAATAGGATATTTTTTGAGAGGTTTGATTCTAGAGATATTTTTAACATTTGAGATTTATGAATACTAAATTACAATAATTTTATCCATTACACTCCATCCTTTAAAGTCGTAAGTGAACTTGTATATGAGTACTGGTTAAACAAACAATATACTTATTACTTTGATTTGTTTCAATAGAATTACCCTCAACTTTTCAATAGAAATAGTTTTATAGCAGAACCACAAAATTATGTCTTTATAAAACTATTTTGACTAGGTTGAGAATTAGTCGCATCCACTTGATGAAGAAGACGAACCCAGAACCTTGTCCCCTTTGTGGAGAAACAGTGTCGATCTCCCACCTCATCTTGCATCATCCCTCAACTTAGAATTTCCTTAAATATTCCTTAAATATCCCAAATGACATTTCTAATATATTCGAAACGCCCAGTGGATGCTACGACTTTTGAAATCGTCACAACTGGACAAACTGATTAGTTTTATTTTCGAGTTTAGTAATGTATTATTGAGCTTTTTTTAAATATGTATTTTGTTTTTGTGTTTGTTGTTAGTGATTTCTTCTCATTCAATGTAACAATTAATTTAGCCATATAACTGCAATGTTTCCTGTTGTTGCTGATGACCTGAGATGATAAAAAACGACCTTAAAGAAACAAATTTTAAAAAATGTCGTTATAACAACTTATTTGACAATAAATTCATTGATTGATTTTTTCATGAAAAACGAAAAAAAATTATACATTTTAAAAAAATAAAGTATCTTTTTAAGGTACTATGACCTGTGATTCGCTGAATGTTGTTGGGTGGTTCGATAGTCAAAGTAATTTGCAGGTTATATTTTTGCGGTTACACACAGTTCAATTTGGCTTCCGAGATCTCTTAACCACGAAGCCACAAAGATGAACCCTGCGGTACTCCGCAGAAGAAACGAAGAAATGCCAAGGAGGGAGGATAATTTCTTCAAAAATATAAAACGAATTCTTCGATAAATATCGTTTGATTTTTACACAGTATAATGTGACAATGGCACTGATGACATTGTGGCATATAAGCAATATCATGGAATATAATATTGATTATATCGAGATTTTTTGATTTTTAAACTTGATAATAAATTTAGATTGTCGTATGAATGTTACTTTGACCAGGGTTGCATTGTATTTAGTCACGTGATGTGGCTGCCACTTCAGTCAGAATTGCATTTTCAACAGTTTTTGGCGAATTATTCTTGTAAATACAGCGTAAGTTATGAAAATCTTAACATCATTCCGTTCCCCTTTCCATTTTCATGTGTTAGAAGTTTTTCCTTTTTCATATACGTAGTATATAGAAAGTAGTTTCGTCGTGAGAAAATTAGGAAGCAAGATTTCGACGGAAGTATCCGTTTTGGCGATTCCTGATTCTGAGAAAGTGGTTTTTGGCATAACGTCCGTCCGTCTGTTCACTTTCCGTAAACTTAAATGAAAGATATGAAAAAATACATAGAACAGCAAACGCACTGCAGATACGAAAATACACCAATTTCTGTCTACAACGAAATTACATGTACATAACACTTTTACGATATTCATAAGACCGATGTTTTAAAATAACATTCTGAATATTTATTTTACTTTCAAATTTCAAATAAAATACAGTAATAAGTTCATCTAGTGATTTTGAACCTGAATAAAGCAACTGAAGGCGACCACGTCAGAAATGACCCTTTTACTATATAATTTTTTCTCACTCTATGCAGGAGACGGAGAAACGTATGTGAGAAAGTATGTGCAACGGTTTTGCGCCTCTAGTTTCGCTTTGTTGAGCCAATTTGAAACCTTCATTTGAATTATTTTGGGGGATACTTTACCCTAGTTTCTCTGACGGATATAATGCCTTAAAGTCAACTCCAGTCACACAACAATATCTCCCTTAAAAATCCGGAAAAATTCAGTAACAAAAAATAAACAACAGTGGAAATTTGGGAAGTGCCAGTACCGTTCACTGACATTTTCTACAACTTAATATCGTCGTTTCGAAACTACACTGTGAACTATTTAAAATACCAAGGTAAAATAAAAGGAACTACATACTTTCAAAAGTATTAGAAACAAAACTGTGGTTTGCGGAGAAGCATGTCTCGAAAGAATTCATTGTTGCAGTCAACGGACTAAGTCAATCACTGTAATTTTCTTCGTCGTTAGTTAGGGTGGGGATTATAAGAGAGCAAGTTACGAAGAGCAAGGAATTATCCGTGTGGCAATGTATAGAGGTAAAATATTCAAATATCCGTGTTTATAACAAATCTATAAACACTAGTTGCCTGCAAATGTAGGAATTGTAATAGGTAAATCATATGTTACACTGTGCACTGTATTTTTGTGTAACTATGTTTTCTACCTTCCAACGTATATGATTATAGTCATTCTTTGTCATAATTTTGAAGTTATTTTATAGCCATTAATTTGTTGGTTAATGTTATCAACCAATCGTGATGGAATTCGGCAAAGGAGATAGTTTAAATGTCCAGGATGAACATAGGCTGACTTTTATTTTTTTAATGTGTGATAAGAGAGATATAAATTATTTTTGAAAATTGTCAATAAAATCGGGGGAAAAAGGGAGTTGTATTTGCTTATGCTGGCTAAACAGTTAGAGATAGGTGACTACTATGATTCGCAATATTGTTTGTCCCAAAGAGTTAAACAAAAATTAACGTACAATATCGATAAAAATAGAAGTGTTAAATATTTCAATTTAAGTGAGAAATTGGAGGAAAAATCGTTCATCATAAAATTTAATGGATTATTTGTTTTGTGCTTTTTACAAAGACAAAAAAGTCTTTAAATTGTGAAATTTCGACGAACACTCTAAATTTTTCAATATTTTTAATGAAATGGACCAGTCGTGTCCATTAACCTCGGAAGCAAAAATTCTACCAGTGCTGTTCCTGCGAGATGGTGTAAATAATAAATAAATAAATTTATTGTCAAAAAACAGTACAAACTGCGTATGACCACGTGGAAGACAAATTTACTCTCCGGAAGCAAGCAAGGGACCATCCCATCAATTCCGATCAAGGGCCCTAAGGCAGAGGCGGATTCAAAAATTTCAGCAAAAGTTCCTAGATAAGATAAAAAGTTAGCTGCGAGTTATAATACTAATAGAATGTAAGTATGTTTGTAATTTTACGCAAAAAATTACATGTACAAGTTATTATCGAACTATAGATTATTCTGAGTGTTTAAAAATCATAAGAGTTGAAAAAAAAAGCCCACTAAATTCACGATTTATTGTTACAATAAACACGCCCCAAGACAAAGCCTAGAGAACCTGTATAATAAATCCGCCTCTACCAGAAGGAAAAACGGAGAAAAACCCGGGCCAGGATGGGGTACTATATGAAGTTAAGTTTTGTATTCAATTTGTATTATTATGAATTTGAAAAATATGGTGCTGTAGATGTCTAAAAACACGTACATAAAAGTATTTTTATCTTACGATATGGATAGTTTTTATTTTTCCCGAGTAAAAAATGATTTGTCTAAGAAAAAATCCCGGGAAACGTCGGGTAATCAGGTAGTTTACAAATAATTTTTTAACAGCAAATACGATCAGAATAAACCAGGTTCTACAGCATTAAACGTCGATTGTAATGAATTTAGATGGTTATAGCGTCGCCTTAGCGTGAGACCACACCCTGTAGAAGTTGCGTTTTTCCGGTCTATCAACCACTGAGCTTTGTCATGGGGGTCAACTATAACGACGTGGCCCTCCCGTGTTCTGTGCTTTTACGAACCTAATAAGGGCGATTAACGAGACGACCGCCGGAGAATCGGGGACCGATTACATCAGAGTCCAACCTCCGCTGAGGAATAGGTTGTTAGGTTAGGTCCACGACTTGTTTGGGACACCACGTATCCAAGGGAAATACAGCGATGAGAGAAGAGCGTTTGACACTGCTGGACAAACACAGAGAATTAAAATACTGACACCAAATAGTAATCATAAAAGAAAATTATGATGAAAATTCGTGATATACAATTGAAAGGTAAATAAACACCGTCCGAGATAGAAGTTTCTAGAAAATTATTCTGTGACTTGAAACTGTTAATCACGGTGAGATCGTTAAATTTAATCTTAATATAAATACAAATAAAATCTGATTGAAATAGTGTTGGCGATGGAATCGTCTCATGTTTCCGTGGTTTCCATTCGGATGTCTTTTATAAGAATTCATTGTTGCGTGGAGGCTCGATTGGTGTGGAAATGTTTGTTTTTCATATACTCATTGAAGAGAGCATTAGCGTTCGCGCGAGAACAAAAGAATCTTAACTACGCGATTTTTGTTAATGCTTCGATATAACTGTATTTTCCTTCTTACTGAATTTTAAAATAATTCGCAATTACGTACAATACTGAAAACCCTGCGTAGTTTTGTAGGTTTTTCTCGTGGTATTTAGTTTTTGAAATAAAAATAAGTAAAAATTTAATATTTCCAAAGTAGACGACACAATTAAGAAATGAAAAATTGCCTTTTATGGACACCTCTAAAGAATGGATGACAAAAGACTGATAAGAAATTGATTAATTATTTTGGAAAATTGAAAAAGGATAATACCTGGTTTAAGGAGACTGAAAAAACTTCATATTAGTACAGAGGATATACAATCAGGAATAACCTTCCGAAAAAGAATTTCAAAGGAGTGAAGATTTCCAGGAAAAGCCTGAGAAAAAGACGGGTGCAAGATGGACGGAGGAAAGAAAAGATAAGCATAGAGAAAAAAAATGAAGGAGTGGGGGAAAGAGATGAGGAAAGGAAAACCCAGTTGACATATGAACGTAGTTCATAGTGGCTCATACGAATAGTAGTAGAAATTACGAAAGTACAAAATTACGGGAACTGTCAACTTAGAATATAATATTAGAACCCCGGGTAACGCTTGGTAAAATGAGCTAAAAAATTTCAGACCTATTGACAGGTATTTTAATATCTTGAGACCACCTAAGTTCTAAAACCTCTGAAAAAGTCTTGACATAAAGGTCTCACCTTATCTCGAACACAAGTTCAAGAATAGGCGAATGTAACGAGATTGAATTTAGAGGTCTTCATTATAGTGAAACCGCTTTCTGAGTCTTTTCGTAACGTCTGTGTTATCTACATAGGGTTGTAAATTGCGAGACTGAATGAAGGTTTCACAGAAACGAGGTGACGTTAATGCAGCGTTCAGATTTCTTCAAGCATGTTCCACTTACGTAAAAGCTCATAATCAACTCAACCAGCACAATCTACTGAAAAACGTCTTAAATATACTATTTAAGTTCAACATACTTTATAAATAACGAATAAGACATGTTTTGGTTTTCATATTTTGCTAAAATTTTATAAAATATTTCAATTAATAGATTTTAAAAATGACTATGGATTAATGAATTCAAATTGCCTTCGGCGAATATGGTCCATGGGAATTTAATTTTCATAAATTTACTTGTGCCACAAAATTTGAGTGGAAATTAGTATTGCTTCTTTATCATAATAATATCACGACACGGACATAAGCTTGGTTATTATAAAAATATTCATTATAAAAATAGTTTTAGATAAATTTTTAATAAATGAATTTATAGACACTTTTCCATTAATTTTTTGTGGGGTTTAGGGCTCGTCAACGGCCAGGTCATTAGAGCCCTTTTTACATTACTAATTTGATGGGATAATTTAATTTGTTTAATTAATGAAATTATGGAAAAAGTATGTCAAAAATGTATTGAAAATCAAAACTTGTTTTACATTTTATTTTTTAACTTTTAGTATTATTTTATTGGGGAGACACAGCAACGCTTGAATTTAGTCAATATACAAATATTTTGAAGTAAATATTTAATGAATGAATTGTTATTTTACCAATTTACCGATGAATCATTATTTCTATGTCCCATCCCATCAATTCCGATCAAGGGTCCATGGGTAGTGACGGATTTAATATATTTAAAAAGGAAATTATTTGACAAATACCTGTTATCCATTTATTGTTCAAAATAAATTGTAGATATCAGTGCAGTAAAAATTAGAGATTAATAAAACAAAAGTATTAATGACATTCCCGCTCAAGGGAAATCCGCCACTACCTGGAAGAAAACCGGAGTAAAACACGGGCTAAGAGATAATGTACACAACCGTGCCAAGGTTGCGAATTAGTGAGAAATAAACTATTAATAAACAATGGGAGCAAAATAAACATGCATGAAAAAGTAATTTAATCAATATCTAGAGAACAATAATGGNCAATGGCGTGATAACAATAACAATGATGTGGCATATTTTTCAAAAGCGGTAATGTCAATATTTCTGTTTTTATTAGTCTCGAATTTTTACTGCACATATCTACGATTCATTTTGGAATAATACATGGATAANTGGCGTGATAACAATAACAATGATAGTGGCATATTTTTCATAAGCGGTAATGTCAATATTTCTGTTTTTATTAGTCTCGAATTTTTACTGCACATATCTACGATTCATTTTGGAATAATACATGGATAAGAATACGCGCTTGTTAAATCTTTTATAATAATTAAATCCGCCACGGCCCTTACACCCTTGATCAGAATTAACGAGATGGCTCTTTGCTTATTTCCGGAGAGTTAACTTGGTTTATTATTCCCCACGTGGTCATACGTAGTTTGCAACAGCTTTTCTGGCAATAAAATGTATTTATTTATCTATAAATACTAATTCGAGAATTAATGATTTATAAAACGAGTATTTTCTTACCTCCTCAATACTATGTTTAGCTCATAGATATTTGTAACCTCTTCCTCATAAAATGCACCACATAACTGCTCAGAAAGACACCATCAATTATATCGTAAATGAAATTCATTTATTTACATAGTCCATTACTATGAAGAAACATAATTGTTTTATTGAGTGAATTTGATTATGAATATCACCTCCATTATCGCAAACAAAAAGAAGTTCCAGAAGCGTTGGCAAGCCTTGTAACCCCATTAAAAAACATGTTACCTTTGTATAGCTTATTGCGCAGAAACATGCGATCCATCATTTTAGATATAAGGATGTGGGCCCAGATGACAACTTTTTTGCTGCAAATCTGTACGTAACTCAAACTCACATTGTGAAGAATGAAGTTAAATACTCCATTACCACTGAACCATTTGTACGGATGATTGGGTATCCAGAGTCATTTGTTGGGTATAACGACATTTTCCTGTTACTTCTTCACACGCGGTATTTCATTTCTTACGACATTCTGAATTCTTGCGATGACCTACCACGAAGATGGCACAAAACCTCTTGTACGGTGAAAGGAAGACGAGTTGTTAACGCCCTAAACGATGCGTGTTTTTCGTTTGGTTTCATAATACGCGTTTCTTTAACAATGGATTGTCATCAAGACATATAATGCCATTCATATAGAGTATATTGTTGAATGTTTATTATTACTTTTTGATGGGTTCCTTTCATTGTTCTAAACTCTGGACGGCCGAATTTCAATGGGATGAAAATTGCATGCCTATTTCACTAATATTGTGGATTGCATTGCAAATTCCATCCCAAACATGCAGTGGCATTTCCTATGATTATTGCTTCACTGTTCACGTGTCTAGTGTTGTTCCTACTTCTCTCGACGTGGGGATATAGTCTTCAAGGTTATTCTGCCATCGACAAATCACAAATCAAGGACAAAATGGCCGAAAACCATTGGTTTAGGAGTTTCAACTGTTAACATTGGTCAATAATTTAAGACTCACGAATTTTCACTTGAGAACGACTCAACCCTAAAGTCGAAAGGTTGAGTTCTTGAAAGTCCAAAATAAATGGTATTCGTCGATTAAAATGTCGTGAGTCTTTAATTATTTATTTACCTTAATTACATAATAGACGTTAAAAGTAGATTCTTTTAACATAGTTATTTCAAAATAAATTTACCCTTCATAATTAAGAAACGCGACATGTTACAATAATTACTAAACAAACAGTTCTCTACAGTTACATGATTTAGTTTCTAAATAAAAGAAAAAAATGCTTGTACCGGTAACATAAATTACAATTAATGGACAAAACTCTTTTACTATTTACACGGTTGCAGAACAAAACTATGTGAATTATCACCTTTAATATCGTATATTCATTGATTACATTTAATTCGGTGTTATTTGTATCAGTGATTGTATATACACTCAAAAGCATGGAACTTTGCCAGAAATTATGCAATATGGCTGTCTCATGCAAATAAGTCAACTCCTACGAGTTTAAGTAAATTCCGAATAAATATTAGTAGCAGTTACAAAAGGATTATTTACTGAAAAGAAATACAAGTTAATAACAACAAACAAAGACACAAAGTAATCCAACGAGAAGAATAAATACTTAGTACAGGAAAGGCTTTTGCTTGGAGATAATTTCACAGACCAAAATCTTCCAATTTAAAATGTTACAAGCTTCATTAAACGAATCGAAGAGTCCATGACAGCTAAGGTGCGAACGAAGTATCGATATAAATTTATATCCAACCGGTTTGGTTATCTCAAAGCTTTGCTAAGCATTTAATGGGTAAAGAGATGAATTTATGTGGCGTTGAGACTTGGCGAGTGAGAATGTTTCTAAATTTAACATATCATCGGAGACCTATGTACTCTGACAATTCAATTTACTTCAAAACTTTTCTTGTTTTTCTCACGCCATTATGGAAATATTTTTAATATTATAGAATTTTTAGTAAAGAAGCAGAAATTTTTAGTATTGTAGAATGTATTAATTCATTGTTCGAACGTCAACAACCATTCTCACATTAAAAGGTTTTGTTATTAACTTTCTGGGAGGTTTCAGGTGATTGGGCGTAATCACTAAGCAGGGGCGTACCTAGGTGAAGAGGATATGGGGCCGGCCCACAAAATTAAAAGAAAATTTGTGATTTTCGTATTTCTCCTAGTATTGTTATGTGCATGCGCGCGCACACACGCTTATTGTATGCCGTTGACGAGACCTAACTCCCCCCCCACACACACAAAACTTATTATATATTATGTGTGTGTGTTAGTTTAGTATACTCGACCTTAGTATTATATTTTAACTACGAACACACAGGAAGGAGGTCAAAAATAAAACGAAGAATTTCTGTCTGCGTTTCGACGTTTAATACGTCTTCTTCAGGGCATCACTATAAAAATACATAAAATTAATACCTCTTTGGAGAAAAAACAACAAAACTACAACGAAATAAATGCTACTCGCTCCTCTTGCAACACGATCCTGCTCATCTTCACCTCTCCCTATTAACGCTTAACTCTCCAACTTACTCGCGGTATTTAAGCTTACACACATTGTTGCGTCACTTTCGTGTCACAAACTGAGTACAACCTATTATATCTCTAAATTACTAAAGCTTATTAAATTTCCCATCAGACAATACAACAAAATTATCATAAATTACATTATTTAAATTCATTTACAAAATCTATTATACTTCTTACAATACAAAATATCATAAAAAATGTTATAAAAAATACAAAACGATTGTACTATTATCAAAGAATTTAAAAAATTCTGCCAAAATGTCATAATCAAGTTTACATAATTCAAGTCAACACGTTACCAAGAACAACATACAATATTACAATACACAGTATTGCCAAATTACTTAATTAACATAACAGGTTTGACCTCTTTAGTAAAATATATATGTGTGTGTGTGTGTCAATCACAAATTGAACGAGACGTTTCGGCTGTCGCCTTCATCACTCACAGAGAATATGATCCTATTCTTCTCTCTTCAAATTACCCCCCAGAGGACTTACATCTAGTAAGTACATGTTTGGCCAAAACGGGGTCACGAGCTGAGTCTGGTTTTACTTCCACTTACTTGTGCTAGGCTCCTTCGTTTCTCTTTCCTGACCTTCCTTGGTCACCTCTTGTTCTTTTCGATCCCGACGCTATTAAGCCTAGGGTATCTTTCACTTTCGTCTTTCTTCTTCTTCTTTTTAAAAAATATTTTAAGTAAAGACTAGAGATATGTTGGAATTTGTGTTTTGAGTTGTAAATCAGGAGGGTTTTTAGTGGGTATGGTTGAGTCATTCGACGAGTCCCACACGCGGGGAGAGTCATGTTGGCTCTCCCTCGTGCGTAACTGCATTTTCCCTGCCTGTACAAGTTTTAAGGGCTCTAATGACCTCGATGTTGACGAGCCCTAAAGCCCCACAAAAAAACAACAACTAATGCATGGCCAACGTTTCGATGCTAGATTGGCATCATCTTCAGGGCAGCCAGAAATTGGTATTCAAAAGTAGAATTACTGTGGAATTACAAGATTAAAATTGAAGTACATAAGTTACAAAATAAATAAATAATAAAATAGTTACAAAATATTTGACGATATGTTCCATCTCTAAGTATAAAAATAATAGAAAAATTATTCATGCAATTGTGAGTCACATAGGTACCAGCTTTACAATATTATAAAATTCATATTGTAAATGTTAAATTAAAGTATTTTATACATAATATAATTATAATAATAACTGTAAATTCAAAAAATTAAATATATTATCATATTCATTTGAAAATATGTTAATTTCAATTTGTGAGTTGACATTGGATGAAGTATTAATATGGATGGATTCTGAAATCAGGCGTTTAAATGTATTAATTACAGAGTACATAATTTTTGTTCAAACTCATTCAATGTCCATTCTTCTTACATTGTTTAATAATTTGTTTATTTCCTTTAGTTGTTCATGTTTTCACTTATATTTATTAATTCTAGTACACAGCACAAGTTTGGTCTGATCAATGTACACAAGGTTGCGGTCCATACATGGTATCGAATAAACAACATTATTTCTTTTTCTTTATTAACAATATCTTTGTAGTTTCTTTCTATATTGAATTTGTTTATGAACCTGTGCACAATTTTGAACTCCGAATTAAATATCTATTTCATTACTTATATATCTATTTGATTACTTATATATTTATTTCATTTCTTATCCTCTTTTCATAAGGTAACACAATAACATTTCTCTTTATACTATTATCACTGGAATTGAATTGATTATTATTATCATCATTATTTCTTTCTTCCTTAGTGTTATGTGAATTCATATTTGCTCATTTCAAAATTATGTATTCTTATAAGTCTGTTTATTAATTTAGGAGGGTAATAGTTTTTGATAAGTATTTCTTTCACCTTCCTAATGGTAGAGAGTGCAAGACAATGCACTTATTTAATCAATCCACTTGTAGTATTCTTTTTCATAGAAAAAGGTGATTTGAGTTGTAATTAAGTAGTCTTCGCGATGCCGATGGCTTATAAAATCAATTTGTGAGTATTTTATCATTAGCATTAATTATTGTAATAATAAATCGTGAATTTAGTGTTATTTCAATTCTTATGATTTATGAACACTATACACAGCGAACATAATAATCTACAGTTCGATAATAATTCGTACATGGAAAATAATTTTTTTGTGTTAAATTACAAACATGTTGACATTCTATTAGTATTATAACTCGTAGCTAACTTTTTATCTTATCTAGGAATTTTTGCTGAAAATTTTCAATGCGCCACGGTCTTAGGGTCCTTGATCGGAATTGACGGGATGGTCCCTTGCTTGCTTCCGGAGGGTAAATTAGTGTATTGTCCTCCACGTGTTCATACGCAGTTTGTACTGCTTTTTTTGACAATAAATTTATTTAATTTTACAATAGTATTAATGTGTTCACCATCCTCAACCCGTGTCTACAGAGCCTATCTATAAAGTCATCTTGTTCCCGAAGAAAATCTCGGGCCACGATGGGATTATGTTGGGTCGATCTTGAATTATGTTGGGTCGCAGTGTTAGCGATTTATTTCCAATGCTGAACACATGCGGCGGCATCAGCGAGTTCTCAAGACACCGCAACTGCGTCGCTTTGCCGTGATCGCTTCACCGCTGCCGTGCGTGAGAGCCAAAGAAGATTCGCATCTCGAAGAAGCTTCTAGAAAATGTCGAGCACCCGTGTGAACGAGGAGGGTTACTCCGCAACAAGTGAATGAGAAAGAAACGCCACAAGAGATCCAAGTGTCGATTCCTCCACCTAAAAAAACAATTGTATAAGATCACGCGGTAAAAGTGACTAAACTTCTTTGGAACATTTAACCTAAAATTAAATATTTTTGTGTACATCAAATTTGTAAATATAAAAAAAACACCAGTATAATTATAAAGTAGTTAGAACCGAGTGAATAATTCTAATAAACACTTCAAGAGGGAATATATTACAGTAAACTTGTTTATAATAATAAAAAAATTGCCGAAATGGTAGTTAAAATCTTCGTAAGACCAGTATTTTATTTATTGTCCTCCTCGTCGTAATACGCAGTTGTAACTGCTTTTATTAAAAAATATATTTATTATTATTATTATTATTATTATTATTATTTTGTTTGACAATTTAAATGTATAATTTTTGCTACAATTAACTTCAGAATTCCTGTAGAATGCTATATAATAATTTTCTTACCTCAGTTAAATACACGGATCATTGATTTCAAATATAGCACGAGAATAACAAGAGATATCTTCTTCTTAATACTGGTGATAAGCCTAATTTCACTTGAATATTTCAATATTTACGAAAACATCGTGAACACTAAAAATATCCAGTTGAAAACTTCGTATTATCGCGTGGTGGGATATAAGCTAGTTAGTTCTTCGAAACCAAAGAGGAGACTATCCCAAGAATTCGAATGTGAGTAACAAAGGAAATATAACTATGCTTTACAGAACCAAGATAAAAGTACTCAAGGAATATAAAAATTTATAATTTTTTATTATTATTTCCAATACCACAAAAAATAAAATTTATAAATTTTTATATTCCTTGTATTATGTATGTTTAAAGTGTTTGAATTTAATACCTGGCTTAATGAGTATAATGAATAAATTCTTTTTTTATAATAATTTGATTTATAAATATAAACAGTTAAAATCTGCGCATGACCGTGTGATCGCATCAGTTCCGATCCCGAAGACAGCTGTGGATTTAACATTTCAGCACATTCCTAAGACAAGAATAAAAATAGTTAGCTACGTGTTCTAATATCATCAGAATACCCATAAAGTTGTTTTTAATAAAACACACAAAAAAAATTAAATAAGTACGTAATTATTATCAAACTATAGATTTTAGGGAAAATATTGTTTATAAATTGTATTTATAATAATGAGCTATGATGCAGAAGGAATCTGTTGACTTTGGCATATGTAGCGTGTAAGACTACAAGACAACGGAATGAACTGGCATTGTTTGCGATGCCATTTCCGCGAAGTGTACGTTCCTTGGCGCATGAGGCCTTCACATGTTTAATGCAGAGCGTTCACGGAAATACAAGGGGCGTCGCCACTGATCCAAATGAAGATCGCGTTTTAGTGGAGCGACAAATGCGAATGGATACTACGGACGTGTTACTGTGTCTTTTATTACTCGAAACATGAATGTTCCTATCGATTTTCAAGTAAGGAATATTTAACGTATTAAATGTACTGAATATGATTCGCGGATGCAACATATATTAAATTGCTATTAATATATAAATGAAATATTTCAGAGTACGTAATTTTCATTTAATTACATAAATTAATGTAATAAAACCACTATAAATTTACTCTTGTTACACAGTGTAATTAAATTAGCACTGGTAATCATTGTGTTGGGATATTTAAATCTGTTTTCTATTCCCGAGCCGACACCACAATTTAGACGGAGCGCTATAAAAACATTTTCTAATTCATTGGGTTGCAGGTCATCAAAAATGTAACTCAGACGAATTATCATACACATCCTTACTAATATTAACATATAAACATTTGTGGACATTTTTTTAATTTATCATCAGCCCGTAGAATCCCCATCCGGAGCAAGGGCCTCTCCTACTTAGGAATTTAGGAGGGTTGAAGATAATTCCCACAAGTTTTCAAGTCGGCTTGGGAATATGAAATGGGGGTGAAATGATTATGAGTGAATGTTGTGGTGGAATGATAGGCTGCAGGGGAAACGGGAGACACCCCGAGGAAACCTGCCGCGAGCACCGCTCCGTCCACCACCTCGGATTTTCCTTGGATCGGACCGGGTTTGAATTGGCGTCCCCAGAGGTAGAAGGCAAGCAGTGTTAAAATACTTCAAATATACTTCAAATTAAGAGAGTAATTTAAGAAGAAAAAATAAATCATCAAATTTATTGGATTATTTGTTTGTTGCATTACTAAGGTAAAAAAGATCTTTAAAACGTAAAATTTGGACGAATAATTGATATTTTACAAATATTTTAATGAAATGGTGCTGTCACGTCATGCCTCGGATATTCGATTGGCGCGTTCCCCGCGAGATGGTGTAGTGTACATCCTGTCAAGTTTTGTTTCAAATTTGTATTATTATGGATTTGAATAAAAAAAAATAGGATGCTGCATATGCTTTTACAAAACAATAAATATATGTATTTTGATCTTACAATAAATATAGATTTTATTTTTTCCTAAGAAGAATCACTGGCACCGCCGGGTAATCAACTAGTTTTTATTGCAATTTACAACTGTGGTCCTGCAAGCAGCAAATCACCACTTTTGATCGTAGTTTAACCCAATATGTCAATCGAGTCAATCTTCTGACATAATTCTTAAAACATTCCAATCTAACCATTTCTCTCGGTAAATTTTATCAAACACTATCAGAACCAAAAAGGTGTTTGCCGGGATTTGAAAAGAAACTTAAAACAATTATTATTGGACACACAAAAACATTTTAAAATTATCCACAAATTAACCAACAAACATAAAACATTACGTCAAAATTCAAAGCAAAATTGGAACTGAGAATTGATACATTTTACCCTACACACGGTATTAAAGCACCTCTCAACTAATCTGGATTCTTTTAGCTCCTTTTGTCCAGTGTTGCGTGGGTTTCTTTTAGAATATTGTAAATTCATATGTTAGTTTCCATATTTCTCTACATTTTGTGTGTTATGGAAAATAAACACCGCGAAGAAAATATAAACGCAGGTTTCCTCCGCTGCCGGAGTTAGTATGAACTTGTCTTGTCCGGGGACAAACCGCGTCTTAGTAGATAAAACTACCAACGTTTCGGCCATCATGCTGTGGCCTTCTTCAGGGTAATGTTACAGTCGTACAGACCTAAGTCATTGTCGCTCTCTGCCCCGAATTTTTTTTTCCTGCAAACTTTTCCAGGATCATAACGAAGAAAACGAAAAAGAATTACCAAAATCCATCGTTCGAATCGTGAGTTTTGAGTCTAGAGTTCATACGAAGACTACACAGAAAAAAAAAGTACTTTCAGTTTTTTCCGAATTTTTCCATTTTCCGAGCAACTATTCCAATTTTTCTTTCTCTGAAAGACTCATTCTCACTATTACGAACAGTTTTATTTTATAATTAGCCAAATCTGTTCAGCCGTTCTCAAGTGATGCGCTTACCAACGAACAGCATTTAAATTTTATTTACATAGATGAACGAACGTCGACCTACATAAACTGCTCCTACGTAACCTGAAACTCATACATTATTCTTGAAAACATGTTTTATTTAATTTGTTTATCCTGTCTTTCCACATACGACACAAACATTTTCAATGAAAGAGACAGGTATTTCACTATTACATGCACGTTGACATATACAAATGAGCATTACTTCCTCGTCAGAGACTTCCTCCTATTTCATTCCTCTGTTTGCACACTTCGCAAATCGATTAACTACGGAATTCGACATCGAGATATCTAGAGGTAAAATACCACGACGTTTGTCGACATTCGAGGACGGGTGGCATTTTAACCTCACGTCGAGGACTGGGAGACACGGTCTATAAATTACATTCGAAGCCGATATTGTGCGGGCGGGCACAATAGATGGAAGCCATTAACAGAGTTTCGAGATTAGAAAGAAAGTTATAGTCAACCGAAAAATGTAAATAATGTATATTATTTTAATATTTCTCTATGGGCGGTGTCCGTTGAAACAATTTCTTGAATTTAGTATTATTTTAATACTAATGAATTATAAGCACTATTTTCCAAATAATCTATTGTTCTATAATAATACGTACTTGTGATACAACTTTTTTGAGTTAAATTCTATTGATATTATAATATGTAACTAACTTTTTATCTTACCTAGGAATTTGTTGAAACGTTAAATCCACCTCCACCTCAGGACCCTTGATTAGAATCGATGGGATGGTCCCTTGTTTGTTTCCGGAGAGTAAATTAGTGTATTGTCCTCCATGTGGTCATACGCAGTTTGTACTGCTTTTTTTTACAATAAATTTATTTTATTAGAAATATAATTCTTTAATTAGAAAAATATAAACTTTTTTTTTCTAATTTAAGTTAAAACAGAATACACCACCATAAAAAAATTATAATAATGCGTTGCAAGAGGTCTTTTAAAAACCTTTTTTAACTTTTTTTTCCCTTCGTGCCATCAGCTGGCATTTTTGGCGCCTAAAAGAGGATTTAGTTTTTATTATTCGTATAATCTAGTTTGTAGAGAACCGCTTCACAAAAACGGTTTCCTGTTGCATTTTATTACTTGCGGATGTATGTCTCATAAACTGCGAGAAGCACTTACTTAGAGAATATTGAACCACAAAGGTAAAAAACTGGCGGTAAAGTATTTGATTCATTTAAAATGTTTTTTAATAATTAGAAAACCAAAGCTGACACCGTCGTCTTCTTTTATTCTTCGTACGTCTCCGGCTGTGTTTTTTTCATAAATTATTATTATTATTATTATTATTGAGAAGTTATTTACGTAAACAAAATATTCTCTAGGAAAATGAAATTGAATCCTCAATTCGAATTATTGGGGTTTTACTGTATTGGTTTTCAATTATTCGGTAAAAATTTGACAATTTTCTCGGTGGTGATCTTTATGAAATGAATTACAATTGCTGGTCTATTATTATGATATTAAATTTATAATTTGATCACTTGCTATATCACAATCAAAAATATGCTATCAAATAAATGACCTTACAATATAAAATCCGTACTCTTGATTTTAACTCACATAAAGATACGGAGCAAAATTATTTGATAAAACTAAAAGGTTCCTTAAGATATTTTAGAGGCGACCAGATTCTCGCATTCCACCCCCCCCCCCTCCAGGACAGAGAAGGTAAGACGCTCGGCTTACANAATTTTCAAAGCAATAATTTTTCCAAATAAACATTTATCTTTCAACTATTTACATAACTTTTAAATATCTGAAACCCATTAATGTTAAGCTTACAACTTACTACTCATCTCTACTGTAATATATATTTTTGTAATTATTACTATTATTATTATTGAGATCATTTTTTTTTCCTGTAGCTACATATATTACTGTATACTGATTGTAGGACACTGAAGATGACCACCCAAGCGGTCGAAAGCCACTTTGGGAAAATAAACATATTTTGTTCGGTTGACAATATCTTTCTTTCTATTCTATTTTAAAACAAAAAGGAAATGATATATTGTACCAATGAAACTAGTGAATCATTCACATGACGTATGCTAATCAACAATATTGTGTCCCCAGCTTCTGTGTTTAACAAGGACATGAACAAACAAGAATTTTACACGGAGATAAGATATCGTTTTGCATCAACAAGTTCGACTTGAAACTACCGTAGCCAGTATTGAGTATATACCATGAGCAAGTTCTTAAAGCTTGGGCCTTGTTTTAATTCTTATATTTCCTGTTTTGGAGTTTAGCGAACACTCTTCCTTATGAGAGAAACAACCAAGACTTGGCAAATTCTCAAGGCGCGGCTGCTCGAAGGTTGAGTGGACGCTGAATTCGATGCTAACCGGATGTTGTTTATCTATGTCGCATTATCCGAGGACATTATCCGGATGTTTTTGCATATGCTTGATTTATTATTTGGTCCATAGATTTCTTTCTGACAGTGGTATGTATGTCACATGATAATTCGTGTATATTTGATGATGGGAATGTTATGATACTTGGAGATCATCTGTTTAAATCAATTTACATTTTTAGGTTAAACAAAAGATGAAATCAAACCAATAAATGCAAGTTACCAAGAAATATTGTATGCTATGTGATTTAGGATGATGTAAATGATGTTAATTTCTCTTATACTTCATGATTCATTTTGGAATAATAAATTGGAAATAGTACATATTTTATTATTTTTTCTTTATAAGTACTAAATCCGCTACCACCCTTGGGCCATTGATAGGAATAGATGGGATGGTCTCTTGCTTGATTCCGGAGAGTAACTCAGTTTATTATCCCCCACGTGGTCTTACGCTGTTTGCAACTGGTTTTCTGACAAAGTTTATTTGTTTACATAGTTGTAGGAGAAATATACAGTTGGGGAAGTAAACAGTTAAGAAATAAGATGCACGGAGAAATAACTTTACATAAAGTTAAAATCAATTAATTTTTTACCCTGAAAAATAATTAACTTCTGGCTACTGGACTGTGAGAGAATTTTTGATACAAACGCGTATAATTTTAATAATTAAACTTACTAAAACTGACTTTCCTGTGTAACTAAAATTGACGCGAGGAACTTTTCAAACGCTATAGTTATTTCTGTAAGCAAGCTTTTGACCATCCTACAAATTCGATTCAGAATGTTCTATGGAAAGCGGAAGAATAACTTGGATCGGAGAAGAAAGATCGGCTAATCGTACAATCTTCCATCAGGCCTTAAATAACCGTATTTAAAAATAAGATAAGAATGAAAAATTTGCTGTGGTTTTCTATAACTTGATGAAACAAGGAGAATCAACATGCGGCGGTGCGTATGTTATGCTATGCCCGCCGGAATTACATTTTTTACTTTCCAAACAATAAAACAAACTCAGAGACAAGTAAACATTTTAAATCTCATATCTTATAACGGAGAATTATATAAGCTAAAATTTTACGCACAAATTTGTTGTATTTTTATAGATAGGAAAATTGAATGGGTTGTTTAAATTAGAGTTCAATTTTGAAACTGATGGTAGTAAGAACAGAAATCTTCATACCATGTTTGTAAAGCCTTTCAACGTTGTCTTCGTATTTATTTAGATTATGGAGTATAGTGTGGAGAGAGCGTCATGTCATAGTTTTCACAATAACGGCTGAGCAAAAGGGACGGAAAAAGAAAATGTCGTCCGGTTTATTACAAGCATTGTAAAACCCTTTGTTTTTCTTCTCTTTCATTTTCATTGTCAGTTCTTCCAGTTTCTTAACCGTTGGGCAATTACCCGTGTTAAGTAGCTGCCGTTGTCTTTCTCCTGTCTTTATTTCCCTCTTTTGTTTTCGCATTTGTTCCTTACTACATTCTTTTGTATTTCTACTTCTCTGTAGCCGTTTTAGCATCTTTACCGTCCCCACCACGAGAAGGTATGGCAACTTCAGTGGGAGAACAGCGAAAAAGGATGAATCACATATTTAGAACAAGAGTTGATTTTGCCCTGAGGAATAGAAATGCCAAATAGGGAGTATTGTCGAGTCATGGCGATACAGCTGCATACTTGTTCTGGGGGTTCAAACTCTAGTCTAGAGAATTTTGAAACCGAGGTATTGCTTGAGGTAGATAGTCAATGCTTGAGGGAAAAAAAACCGGTTTGACAATGGACTGATTCCAGCCAACCTTCTTCTTCCTTTTCCCCTGTCTTCATCTTTTGCCGAGTGACCGCGCATCAACACGTACAACCCGCATTCCACACGTCCATTGCAGATCATGTAGACTTATCTCCGATTCACCGAGTCGTTTTGCAAGTTGTACCTTACGAATCTAGCGTCATGCGTGAACCTCGCGCTCTGATTCGCTTTTGTTATTTCCTTTGACGAGTGGTTTTTGTTTTGGTTGTTGTCCGATAGGATTGTTTTTCTTTTAACATAATGGATGATATGAATCAATGGATTATACGTTTGAATATGATCCTAGCATTTTGTCTTGTAGGGTTTACAGTGTTTTAAATATTACGGCAATAATTGTAGTAATGAATCGTTCTGTATAATACCCTCCCAAACGAAACAAATGATATCACTAGATTGAATCAAAATTACAGTACACTGCTTAAAGTTCCTTCCTGCATCACTGCTTGTGTAACGTCAAAGAATGTAGAATTTTTCATATTCTTTATAACAATATCCGGTTTATTTGCAGGGATGCATCTGTCGCTGTGGATTTGTGGACTGAGATGAATTGTGATTTCCTCAGTGGTCGTTACTTCCCTTGGTTCGTGTTTATACCGAACTTCTGAGGTTGGCATCCCTAGATTTCTGCACGTCTTCCAGTGAATGTAATTACAAACTTTGTCATGTCTCTTTATATATTTCTACTTTGATAGCCGAGAACATCCAGAAATAATGAGGTCTTTTGTTTTAGGGAGAGTCTGGTATAACCTACATTTGTCATCACTTGTTTCTCATTTATTATTATATTGTTTTTCGTTTATTATTATTATTATTATTATTGTTCTTTGTCAATTCTCAGCCGAAAGCTGTACAAGAAAGGGGTACGAGACATGCCAGTCACTCCCTTCTTTGGTTTGATTTAATTTTTACAAGACATTCCGGACACTTCGACATGTTTCTAGGATGACAGCTTTTTGCATATGTAGGAATTTTGCACCAGTAGATAGAGAATAGAGAATTCCCTGTGTGAAAAGAATCGGTTTTTCGTATTTCCTTTCAGTGCCTTTTAGGGTGCCATTGTCGCTAATGTTTTGACAGGACATACTAATAGTCAATATGTTTCAGTATTAAAAAATCAGGACCACTGGTTGAAAGTTCCCTTGAAAGACTGTTTCGTAGGGGTAGTATGAATCAAGGCTAGACAATGAAGTTAGTCGAGAACCATTTACAGCTTACTATTGGTGAATTATGACAGGAATAAGAGGCGTTGTAGATATGAACTTTGTACCAATAGTGTGCATCCTAGTGTTACGTGGTCACTGTTTTCAATGTGGATGATACGTTGTCGGCATTTATCGTGGGTGACGTCCTTTTCTTGTAATTCCTTTTTATTTTATTATTATTGTATTATTCTTTTTTTTCTCGTGGCTTACTGACCCAGCTCTTACGGTTTAAGGTGTCAATCAGCATACCTCATTTCTGACTTGCCACATTTAATACATTGTGAACAATACTATGTATTTCCAGGAATTATGAAACTCAGAGATAATTTAAATTTAAGGGGGCTATAGCACCCCTCCCCCCACATTAGATCTGAACTCTTACAAAATGTGCCATTTGTCAACTTTAATTTTATCTGTTAAAAGTTTTATCAGATTAATAATTGTTATTATTATTAGTAATATAATTGTTAATAATATAATTATTATTAATATAATTGTTAATAATACAATTGTTACTGTTATTAATAATACCAGATTAATAAAATTTATAATACCAGTTTATTAATTTATGTAAAAGTAATAGTTATAAAATTTGTTTAGTAGAACCATAATTTTCTTTTAATGCTCCATGGTTAGCCCTTTTCCTCGATTACGCTATAGTTCCGCCACTGGTTTCACTGTTTCAGTACCTTCTTATAATTTCACTACAAAGTAAAACAAGATCAATGTTATACGCGTCGCTGATGGCAGAAGATAAACTTCGCCTTCTCTCTATTATGATCACTCTATTAAGGCTCGACCACGACCTTCTCCGTGGGTTATCACACATTTTATAACCAGACATTAGTGTGAGTGACATTTACATGACAATTATCACACAAGATGAACTTGTCAGAGATAAGATCTTCGGATTTTTTTCCCTCCTCGTCGGCATCGATTCGTAATCGACTTGGCATTCCACATCCATCACTTTGCGAATATTTTTCTATCTTCCCCTTACTCTCTCTCCCGCTATTTCCCACTTTTTATCACAAGAAACTCAATTAATTTCTTAATAGAGTCCTTCGCTCGAAGCTAATGAATCAATTCCGCCAAAAGTTCCCCCGACACTTGCTCGAAAAGGGACGGTTCATTTAATTGATTAATTAAAATATAATCGAACTTAGCTGTAAAATAAGGGAGACTTCGGAGATGTAAAGCTTGTTACCTATAACAAGCTAATGGGTGGTATGAATGTTATTAGTTAATAACGAAGATTAGAGGAATATCTTTCAAACAGACTCCGTTCCGTGTGTGGTATTCCCTCCAAAGAGGTCTGACACAAGTAAGGTTAAGGTACCCAGTTTCAATGCAACACTTGTGACGTAGTGAGAAGGATTTTTTATCGAACTCAATATCTCCAAATCAATGTCCTCCAATCATATTTACCCACGTACCCAATTCTATGTTTTCTTCCGAAACTAATGCCAATAAAGCCATGAGAATCATAAGCTCATTAAAGAAAAAATTTTCAACAGGCATAGATGATATCGTTAAATTTTCGTCCCACGTTATATTTAATCCACTCATTAATATTTTTAATAGTTCTTTGTCTGAATGGGTGCTTCATAACATATTTAAGAGCGCTAAAGTGAAATCCTTACACAAGAAAGGAAACAAACTTAATGTATGAAATTATCGACCAATATCTCTACTACTCACTTTCTCAAAAATCCTAGAAAAATTGTTCTATAAGCGTCTTCTAGATTTTTTATCAAACAATAACATTCTCTCTGACGATCAACACGGTTTTAGGAAATCGTTTTCCACTACAAGCGCCATATATTCCTTCTTAAACGATGTTACCACATCTCTAGACAGTGGAGAAAATCCTCAGGGTGTTTTTCTTAACTTATCCAAAGCATTCGATGTCATTGATCACGAAATTCTCCTTTCCAAATTGCATTCTTTAGGCATTCGTGGACTTCCACATCAATGGCTAACTTCTTATTTAAAAGATAGATATCAACAAGTAGAAATATCCTATACTAAAAATAAAATACTTGAGCGTTGTCTTTCAGAAACAAAGCCACTTACTTGCGGAGTACCCCAAGGATCAATTCTCGGCCCTATACTCTTTTTATTGTATGTGAACGACATATCGTCCACATCAGATTGCAAATTGGTTCTTTTCGCTGATGTCACTAATTTACTATGTAAACACGCCAATGCTCAAAAAGTTTTGTCTAACCTTTCGACTTGGTTCCATGCAAATCGTCTCAGTGTAAACACTGACAAAACAGTGTCTATGTCATTTCACAATAGTATCACAAAATCTTTACCCCAGGTTTCTCTTTCTTTAAACGGAACACAATTAAAAACTGTTACGAATCGAAAGTTTTCATATTCAAGACAATCTCAAATGGAATTGTCACGATGAAAATCTTAATTCCAAATTAAGTAAATTGTGTTACGCATTACTAATCTTAGTTAATGTTGTTAGTCCACGTATTTCCCGTTTCGTATATTTTGCAAACGTTTACTCCCATTTACGTTACGGCATTACCTTCTGGGGCAATTCCGGTCAGAGTATTCAAACTTTCAGAATTCAGAAGAGGATAGTTCGGATAATTTGTAAATCTCACCCCCGAAACTCTTGTAAACCTTTATTCAAGGAATTAAATATCTTAACACTTCCCTGCATTTATATTTATGAAACGGTCGTGTTTGTTAAGACCGAATTACTGAAGTGCCACCCTTGCTTCATACGAAACACTCTCGTTCACGAACACAATACTCGCAATAGGAATAATATTCATCGCCCTAGAGTGTCAACCACTCTTTGCCAAAAAGGACCTTATCATTCGGGAATCGTTCTACATTATTCACTCCTCAAAAATATAACAGATATTATTAAATTGAATATCTTCAAATCCACGGTTAAAATCTACCATCTGTACCAGTGCTTCTACAATGTAAAATAACTGATTGATTTTAATAAAAGTTAAATCCGTCTTGTACTTTATCACGCCATAGCTGTAGTACTTTTTAAATAACTTTTAACAATTTCAAAAACTTCTTTCTTGCATGATTATGTTGTGTCTTATGGCTCATATTAATTTAGTTTTATGTGTACTCAACTTTGGCACGGTTGTGTTAATTAATTCTGTAGTCCCATCTTGGCCCGGGTTTTTCTCCGTTTTTCCTTAGGGTAGAGGCGGATTTCTAATATATGTTCTCTAGGTTTTTTTCTAGGGACGCGTTTATTGAAACAAGAGATCGTGAATTTAGTGTTATTTCAATTCTTATTTTTGTAAACACTATACTCAGAATAATCTATAGTTCGATAATAATTTGTAAATGTAGAATTTTTTTTGTGTTAAATACAAACATGTTGATATTCTATTAGTATTATAACTCGCAGCTAACTTTTTATCTTACATAGGAATTTTTGCTGAAATTTTTCATATCGCCTCTGCCTTATAGCACTTGACTGGAATTGATGGGATGGTCCCTTGCTTGCTTCCGGAGAGTAAATTAGATTATTGTCCTCCACGTGGTCATACGCAGTTTGTACTGCTTTTTTGACAATCAAAAAATGGGGCATCATCTTCATGGGGCAATAGGACGGTAGATGTGAGAGATAGGACTATTGTTAGAAGATATGTTGCATACATCAATAAGGTGGTAACAGTGGCTAATATTTGTCCTTCGTCGGTGTATTATTTCGATATCTTTTTTTTATTTTAGCTTTAGGGCTCGCAAACGTCAAGTTTACTACAGCTCTTAGTTTCGATATCGAAAAATAAATTGAGTATAAAGTGAATAAAAATGTCTCATGGTTATGCCCATCTTTTGGATTTCTCATGGTTCCGCTATTCCAATAAAAAATGAATAATTTATCCTAATTACCGTTTGCAATACACATCGATCAGACGAACTCAACAAGTTCAAGAATATTTTATATGGATTTGTTTTATAATTCAAAACATTAAAAAACAGAGATGAGCTATGAATTTACGTTTCCCCCTAAAAGGTCGAACCTCACCTCTCCCAGCCCTAAAACATGGCTACGTCCTTGAAATAACCTAGACATGAGGTATTACGGTGTCTCTTCCCTGCTTTATTCACGACTCCTCATCCAATGAATCTATTCGCTCCGCAATATATAAGTATTTTAAATTATTTGCCACATTTCTGACAATGTTTGGTTTGTTTTAACAAATTTGTGCGAATTTTCTTTTGTCGTGACCTTCAAAATATCCCTTTGACAATGTCTGGAATTTTTCATATTTTATTCACGTCATAACTAACCTGTTTGTATCGCTCTTCATTCTCAATTAGATGTTCTCCCCCGCATATTTTGGTTTCTCCATACTAAAACTTGTATATAATTTGTATATTATTGAGTTTTAACAAATAAATAAGAATAATAAAGTGTCAGACAGGCCAAAGGTTAGTGATAAACCCTCTGTCCTCGGCAGTTAGCATATCAGTTACTGCCTGTTCTGGGTATTGACTGATGTAGGCGTTAGCTTCCAAACGTAAAGTCACTAAGATTCTGCTGACACGTGTAAATCGCACAGATGGTCAAACAGAGAGGAGCTAAAAAAGTTATTAGCAAAAACAATCTCTCGATCTGTTCGTCACCGTAAAAAGGTCGTAGCAACTGTTGGCGGAGAGTCCGTTTACGCATTAGCATTGAACCCCTGAGGAAGCATCATCCAGGTGTAACTCTGTTCGTAAATTTTGTCGCAGTCCCATTATGGAAGACAGCTCCTGTGCGCATCTCGGATTATTTATGCAGGAATAGATTTACTTGCAGGAAGAAGGCTGCGCTACTGTTTGGTTTTTGTTCTTCCCTCTCACTCTTTCTATTCACTTTACGAGCATTCATCTCAATGCGGATATTGGCCCGAGGGTGTTTTCCCTGGCGTACCACAAGGGCTCATCTAAGGCACGGGTTTATGTGTTTCGACCGAGGTCGAGATATCGATAATGAAAACACGATTTTGCAGCTTCACTCATACGGTAAAGGTCTCGAATAGTATATAAAAAGGATTCCTTTGTGAATTGGGTCAGTCGAATTCTTGCCTTGACTTCCCGAGGTAACATACAACGGCGGCTGCTGCTTGTAAGACCTAAGCTATTTGTCCAAATTTTACAATTTAAGGGCAGTTTTAATCTTTATTCAATGCACAAAATTCAGATACATTCAATTGGATTAGGATTCTTTTTCTTCTACATAATTACTCCCTTTAGTTGAAGTATTTTTACAAATCTATTTTCAGTAACTCTTTTTCGATAATTTAAATTAACCTTTGTAGATAGACATATGCTGTCGCGGACGTTTTTGTAGAACTCTTCGAAGCCAACAATATTGCCGTTCATAGTACTCACTTTTACCTATAACCGTTTAGGCAGCGTAAGCGAATACACGAGATCGATGATTGATTTTTCTTCCGACTTGATTGTCTTTTTTCGTTATCGCCCATTACTTGTGATACCTAAGGTAAAAAATATAATACATAATCAAAATTTGACAGAGAACATGAATTTAAAAAATCGTGTGAATCGGATAATTGGTATAGGGGCGCATAAAGCACATACAAACACACAAACAAACATTCATTTTAATGTATAAAATTATTATTACAGTGTTTCAAGAAATATTTGCCAAGAAGTGAATGGCATTTTCATAATCATTTCAGTCCTTAGGAATTTAACTTGGGTTGTCAAAAATTGAGGTGTTAATTCTAAATATGTGGCCTTAATACGAAAATTTCCTATGAATAGTCGTAACTTCGATGAATATCAAGTAAAATATTTTATTTTTTCGTGTCTATATTTTATTTTTTAATTAATATCATGAATCAACAAAAACGTATTGTAGTATCATGTCCTTTTCGGAGAGAGAATTACACGGGAGAACACTGAGTGAAAACCTAGAAAATATGGTAATAAAATGGAAAAAGATTTGTCACATTATGAACTTATAAGGGATAATATATTTATTTATAATTATATGTATCGTAGTGTATCGTCTTTTTGTGCAAGTTTTTTTTAATACGGTACCCTCGTAAACCTCAGATGTAGCGCTAAAAAAATGAAACAAATAGATTTTCAGATGGAGTTTAGAAAACGCTTCAAGTTGTCGTGGATAGGAAAGCCCTATAGTAGATTCCTATAACTGATCAAATTCTTATAAAAGATCAAATTGCAAAATCTCGAAAATTTTGGGATTAATAGCAAATGATTTAAGTTTTGATAATTGTGTTCAAGGACAAGTTCAAATATTTATTCGTAATTTTTAATTGATTGAATATTTGAAATTCTTTCCTAACATTCAAATATTCGTGATTCAAAAATCTTCTCATATCTTTTCCCAATCGTTATTAAACCAGGGTTAAAGATCAGTTATCTTTATGATTACCTTCACCAATCGGAGGTCACGCTTAATTAGTCACCATCGAAGCGACGTAGGAGACATTTAGACGGTATTTATATTCAAGTTACGGGCCAATTATAATTCATTTAACCTGGTCAAGAACACTGGGAATCATCTTCTATCTCGTCGAAGAATAAAAAACTCCACCATTTCTACTCCGAGCTCACGTGAAGCGTGATGAGCTGTTGCTAATGGCAACCACTGGCGTCGGCATTTTGATCTCGAGGCGGCGTTTAAGAACACGACGTATGAGCGCTTGGATGGTTGGATAGAGGGAAAGGGGGGGGCGTGGTCCGGTTCCGATTGAGGTAGTACTGGCGTAGGTAGAATTAAATCACACACACAAAATAATAATAATAATAAATCGGCATAACTATGCAGAGTAGCGTGTACAAATTGTGATTTCAACTCGAAAAATATACCTCACCGGTCATGTAAATAAAATAATTGTAATAATATTTGATGGTGTAATACATCGCGACTTATGGAAGAAACGTTTTTTTTTAAAAAGAAATCACCAACTTTTAAATCACGAAAGTAATGGAAGTTTACTTTAATTCGTAGTAAATTTTCCTTTGTAGTATTTTTTACATAACTTTTATCTAAAGATCACCGGACATCTGACAAATATATTTTACTTTTTCCTTTAAGGTGAAATGCGTAGATCACAAAACCGTTGCGCTCGGTCGCCATGTTTGTACTTAATGCTCTCGTGCATTTCAAACGAGTCAAGCGAGTTCCTGAATATTGTTTGTACTATATTATTAACCGATAGATAGAAATTAAGTCATGTTTTTTCATCATTATTATTCATATTGTTGTGTTTTATGACAATCGGAATTAAAATAAAGAAATCAATTATACATCTCAGTGATTTGACCAACTAGGTCACACCTTATGGACGTTGGCGAAATCAAGGAGTTGAATACACTGTGTACAAACCCTGTACCAACATCAAGTCAGTTACACTGACAATAAATAAATTAATAAGTCATTGTCACGAAAGCAGTTACAAACTGCCCGACCACAATAAGAACTAAAAAAACTAATTTAGAAGCAACTAATAAAAAGTGTGTTCTCATTCATGTTACTTTTTNTAGCAACATAAGTGATGTTAGAGTGATCGTTTTTCAATGCAAGAAAAGGGAGTGTTTTATGAAGCGCATCATTTCAACCAGTGGGTAAGGGTATGATTTTTTTAAACGTGATTCCTGATATATTCTTTTGAATAAGAAGTGGGGTATGTGTATCACAAATGGAAAATAATGCGATTTAAAATAAACCAAATGTGAATTTAAAATATTGTCCCCGACACCAGGGGCAACGCCGAGTACTTTTGCTAGTTAATAATTAATAATATTAATGTATGTCTTTTTATGCAATCTCTATTTATTTTCTTTGGAGCAAAGGACAAACAAAATCAGTTCCGCTCTTCCATCTGACGACACACAAACGAACATTTTCAATATGGACATTCGTAGACATTAAAATTAATTCAGCATGATTAAATAACGATCAACATGACGAGCTTACGTTAAAAATAATGAATCACACTTTAAACCAAAATTTGAATGGACAAAAAACATTCTGCTCACAAAAACAACAATGAGCCGTATAATGATATAAATTATCCAATTACACGCATGACTATAAATAACTTTTTACAGTTTTCTCTCGAAAAGCAAATCAACAATTTTTATGTTAATAATATTATTGACTTTATGTAATAACGCGTGCCAAATGTCATAAGATTTGCATTCTTATTACCTTTGGATTTGACTAATTTTTTATGGTACGTTTTATTAAATATATTTAACTAACATTCGTTCATCAATAAATCAGGCGTTCGTATTCAAAAATTGTTTCACCAAACACTGCTTTAATGCAATATTATCTGTATGAGAATATTAACTCAAAAAGTGAAACCACATTAGGAGTCAATTTTTATCTTCATTAAAAGTAATGATTTTATCGAATAAAATTAGCTGTATTGGATAATCCTTTTATAGTTATTATGATAATATTGGTAAATATTTGCTACCCTTAAAATTATTTACTTTATTACTTATTGTCAAGGTAATAATTATTAATGAAATCATTATTGTAATGAAAAGAATTGAAGCAATTAATCTCTAAAAGGAGTAAAATATATGTATCTTTTATTTATTTCTTAAGTATAAAATTTACTGAAATGTTCAGCGTGCAGCCTGTTTTCGTCTATTAGCTATTAGGTGGAATACGGAAGTAGAAATTTCGACTCTGATGTTCATTAGGATCATACCCTGTGTTTACCTTCTTTGAATACACACATAACGCACAAGTAAAGTTCAGGTAATATTAGAGGAAGGTAGAACTAAATCGCAAACATTTCTGAAATGAGCATAAATAAACAGAGTTACATGTATTTATTGTGATTTCAAGTTGAGAAACAAACCTCACCGGCCATTTAAGTGAAATAATTGCAGTTGTAATTGATTGTAAAAATGCATTTCATCTTATAGAGAAAACATTTTTTTTTTTAACGACGAACTTCTAAATCACGAAAGTGATGGAAGTTTACATTGATTTGTAGTAATTTTTCCGTAGTATTTTTTACATCACTTTTATCTATAGATCACCGAACATTTGAGGAAACTATTTAACTTTTTCTGAGGTGTGAAGCATAAATCACGAAAGCGTTGCGCTCGTCCGCCATGTTTGTGCATCCTTTTTATGCATTTCAATTCAGGCAAAGCGAGAACCTGAATATTGTTGGTACTATATTATTAACCGATGGATAGATATAAGACGATGTTTTTTTTAAATCACTACTATTCATATTTTTTGTATTTGAAAACAATTACAATAATAATAAAGAAAACTATTATACATCTGAGTGATTTGACTCATTTGGATTAAGGGCTGCTTCCACCTTAAGGAAGCCCAAGATACGCTCATACAACGATGATTATCCCGGAACTGTACAGTCGTACCATCAAGGTGGCATTGGTCCACTCTAGCATACGTATTAGTAAAAACGCTTTTGGAAGTAAATTTTCATTTAATGTCCGATGTCTTATGTAAATTTATGCTGATGGGAGGTCTTCTGTTTCCGAGAGCTCTGGACATACGTTTGAGTGCAGACGGAGCCGCTTGGGATGGAGAACGGGAGATGTGTGTGGGAGAAACTTGGTCCACACGGTGCGAATAGTCTGGCAATCCAAAAACGTCCACGCAAAATTACTTTCCAGCTGAGCAATTATTGACCACAATCTATATAAATAAAAATTAAATGCTGTTCGTTGGTAAGCGCATCACTTGAGAACGGCTGGACCGAATTGACTATTAAAAATAATGTTCGTAATAGACCGAATAACGTTTTTAGGGGAAAAAATTGGAAAAGTTTCCCGGAAAATTGGAAAATTTGGGAAAAACTGAAAGTGCTTTTCTTTTTTTTTTCTTCTTTTTTGTGTGAACTCAAGACCACAACTCACAATTTGAACAATGGATATGAGTAATTCTTTTTTTGTTTCGTTCGTTATGGTCCTGGAAAAGTTTTCTACAAATATTAACCTCACTATTAATAAAACGTTATTAAAAATAGAAGTAATTAAATTCTTCAATTTAAGAGAGTAATTTAAGAAGGAAAAAATTAATCATCAATAAATTTAATGAATTATTCATTTAAAAAAGATTAAAAAAACGTCCTTAAATCGTAAAATGTCGCCGAATAGTTAACATTTTACAAGAATTTTAATGAAATTATGTAACCGCCTCGGAAGCGGCTGTCGCGAGATGGTGTTGTGTATACAGTAAACTTTTGTATTAAATTAGTATTATTATGAATTTGAAAAGTTAGAATGCTGTACATGTTTTCAAAAATCAGTAAGTAGATGTATTTTGATCTTAAAATATAAATTAATTTTATTTTTCCTGAGTTCAAGAAGAGTACTGTAAGATAACTCACGAGCAAGGCTGGGTAATCAGCTAGTATTAATTAATTTTCAAGAACTGGTGAGGCAAGGGCACATTCAAACAATTTATGTATTTTCCAACATTTCGGAAAACTTACTTCTTTCTTCGGAAAATTTTGTGTACTAACACCATTCCGATCCGAGTTATAAAATTCTTATCACTCATATTGTTATCTTTTCTTATTTTTTATACTAGATTATTTTTATTTGTTCCCAATTTACCCACAGTTGTGTACATTACCTCTGTTTCGAGTTTCTCTACGGTTATTCCTTCGGGTAGAGTTGTTATCTCAATCTCTCTTTTGCAGCTTAATATGATGTATGATGTAACATGTCATGTTACACTTCAATGAAGAAAAATCTTAATACTAGCATAGGTAGAATCAGATCACAAAAATATTTGAAAGTGATGTAAAGAAACAGATCAACATGTATGTATCGTGATTCAAACTTGAAAAATATCCCTCACTTGCCATTTAAATGAGATAATTGCAATTCTAATTGGTGTAATACATTGCGTCTTACGGAGGAAACACGCATTATTTGAAAAAGGACCTACTTTGAAAGCACAAAAGTGATGAACATTTTCTTTGATTTGTACTAAACTTTCCTTGGTATTATTCCATAATTTTTATCTATATCTCCGGATGTTTGAGAAAGCTATTTTACTTTTTTCTGAGGTGATTAGCATATATCACGAAACCGCTGCGGTCGCCATTTTTTCTCATGCATTTCAAACGAGTCAAGCGAGTACCTGAATATTATTTGTACTACATTATTGACTGATAGTTAAAAATTAAATAAAATTCTTGCTTTATTGTTATTCATATTATTGTGTTTTAAAACAATTAGTTCAATAATAAAGAACACAGTCTCTGTGATTTGACTAACGTGGAATGCTGGTCCCAACTTAATTGGGAACCATTTTATATTCATGAGCAATACACATACCTACACGCGAAACAACGTACAGCGAACCACTAACAAGTCAATCGATCAAGAACAATAAAGCTTTATATCAGTCTTAAATGGTTGTTGGCACCTTTGAACCCTGGAGATTTCGGCCTTGAATGAAAATGACAAAGTTTATTATATCATTATTTATCGCGTCATGTTCGATTTAATGGATCAGATCAACGTGTCCTGTTATCAGCGTCTGTGTTCTCGGAGTTCGTATACAAGGCCGTGAAAATCTGTATGCAGCTATCATTTGTTGTGTGGTAAGGAGTGGCTACACAAACGGGTGAATGGATGCTTGTCGACTTTAAAATAATATCCTACCTTTTATGTCACGGATCGAACATGTTCTCCGGAAGAATTTCAATTTGTTTGTAATATTCGATCACCAATTTTGTTAAAGAGGTGAGGACAATGTTTTGAATGTTTTTAGACGATTGGATAAAATAAATATGACGAATACGTTGTAGGGAAAGAATAATAGAAACGGAATTGAAATTTAGGAATTCCAAAAAGCGAGAATTAGTATTTTCGTTTTAAAATCTTATCTGTTGGATTATGGAAATTGGAAAACGTGTTTACATTTACTATAAAATACAGACTCGCAGTTTACATGTTCACGGCCAGCTGCAGAAATATGAATTAAAAGTAATTTAATATTTGATATTGATTCGAAACCATATACTAGTATAAATGGAATAAAACTTTTCATATCTCTTCTAAATGATATGTGCTCTAGAAGATTATTGAAAAATTTCAGTAAAAGGGAAAGAAAGGGATTATGTGAACGGTTGGGAGAAAAAGGGATAAAAATGAAAAAAAAATGTGCTAATAAAATGCTTTGTTTTTTACATGGAGACAAATTTCACACTATGGTATCTTTATATATAAAATAGAAATAAACTAAATTTTGGTAAAAAATAGTTACAAACTGCTTATGACCACGTGGAGGACAATAAACTAATTTACTGATGTTTTGAACGTGATTAAGAATACCGATCCAGAATGATGTCAGAATGGGCTGAGACTAAAATGACCAAATTTCAAAATTGAAAATCTTGGTTATGGGCTAGAAATGAATGCGTTCAACATTATCCTTTTTTCAAAATTTCGCCAAGGTTAAAGATAAATCCCTATATCAAGGATGTTGTTCTCGTGAAGGAACTGTAACAATAAATTTATTCTAAAGAAGCAGTTACAAACTGCGTCTGAGCACATGGAGAACAATAAATTCCATCCTGGCTAGGATTTTACTCCGGTTTTCCTCCAGGTAGTGGCGGATTTTCCTTAGGCGGGAATGTCATTTAATACTCTCGTTATTATTAATATTGTTTTGCTACTTTAATTTATAAGATTTAAACCAATTTTATATCCGTACAATGACAAATTAAAATACGGAGAGAAAAGAAATGTTACACTATTTTCATGTTTCTCATTTTTCGAATAAACACTAAACCTTGGTTCGTTTATGTACACTTACTCTGAAGCCCCATCCTGGCCAGGGTTTTGATGTTCAAGCTCTTTAGGCCCTTACCTGGGGGCGGCGGTCTCATAATACTGTTGTAATATTTATTCTCAAGTTAAGAGTTATTTTAATAAATAAGATTTATAAAAAATATATTCGGAATAATTGAAAAATTTGATAAAAATAAGTAATTGTGAAATAACTATTTGCATTCTATTAAATTCAAGTTTATTGGAATACTGTGTATATTATAACTCGCTGTTGAAATGTGCTAAAATGTTAAATCCACCTCTGCTTTAGAACCCTTGATCGGAATTGATGGGATAATTCCATGCTTGCTTCCAGAGAGAGAATTAGTAATAAATAATTAACTTTATTGACAAAAAAGGAGTTGCATACTGCGTATTACCACGTGGGGTATAATAAACTAAGTTAGTCTCCGGAAACAAGCAAGGGACCGTCCCATCAAGGGCCCAAGAGCAGTGGCGGATTTAATACTCATAAATAATTTAATCAAATACGTACTGTTATAATTTTATTATTCCCAAATGAATCGTAGCTATCGTGCTCAGTCAAAATTCGATATTGATAAAAACAAAATTATTAATTAAAGTACAAAATTCGTCTCGACTAATCCAGTCTCCTTCAATGGACCGGCCTTCTTCAGTCCTGCAATACATGTCTCGAACGAGGCTGTCCAGTGGCGCATTCTATAGAGAAAGTGGAACACGATTGACTGTGTGCGAGAACATCATGTAGGCGCCCGTACGCCGCACAGCTGCTGGAGGTTACGTTTAATGAAATGCGGTGTCTGGTTCTTACCAGAGTCAAGAAGAGATGAGAGTTTTGTAAGCGTTCCCCTCGATCACGTCATGACCAAAACTATATATAC
>NNCF01127023.1:339142-360662 GCA_002313205.1 Laupala kohalensis
AGATAATTGCACTTTTTGAAAAAAAGATGTGTCATAAATGTTTGTTTTTTTACTAATTTCGTTTGTATCCGTCCAAACCACTTAAAGATGTATATTCTTCTCGAATAGAGTTGTGACATAATAACCAGTTAAGTACACGTTGAATACGAATAATCAGGTAACTCCAGTACAAATTTCTTAAAAAGAACATAGGGAAAAATAATAAAAATCGATGAATTAAGATAACCAGATAACTATATTTTCTTAATTTTTCATGATAAAAAATATCATTTTTTAAGATTATTATATGAAAACATAGTTTTTCATCTGAGCTTCGAAGTATTACAATAACACGTTATATCAAAGTTAAATGGCAATGTTGAAACAGGAAAACATTTTGGAATCTTTAAACTGTCGTAACTCGAAAAAAGTATACTGGCCTGGATATTGGTGCGTGCCACAAATAAAATATTTCAGTTCTCGAACTTAACGTAAATAGAGTATCAAAATGATTATAAATCTGCGTTCGGATACTACGGGCGTAGAATTATTTCATCTACGATCTCTGTGTTGTTATCGTAAATTAATAATATTCATTGAATCTTGCAGCAAAAGAGGAACTTTTCTATTTTTTAACTCATTTTAAATGAAATATATTTTTGTCCACTATAGTTTTCAAAAATCATACGGTTCCATATTTTCGAAAATATAAAAAAAAAAAAATTTCAAACATATGTATTATATTCATTTTTAGTCTACCCCAAATCAGGGAATATTTCCCATTGAAAAATTAAACTTGCCTATCATACGCGTCGTATTAATTATCACTCGAACTATGTTGCAATCATTCATGAAGTTTGTTTTCGTTTTGTCAATGTTTCCTTTAGAACAACTGCGAAAAGGTTATATAGCGTACTACGTTAGATTGTTACTAAGTTCTAAATATATTTGCAAAAGAATCCACTTTTCATTTTTCTGTAGAATCGAATTTATGAAATTTGAGTCTTTTATTTGACAGTATATTATTTTATGAACATTGCACTAAGAAAAAAATAAAACTAATTTATTAACATCTTTCTACGTTCTACATTGTATATCATACATAATTCTTATCTTTTGTAATGCCAGTGAAGGAATTCTAACTACTCAGAACAGTTGCGCTCTTCCTATTTAAAAAATCAGCATAGATTTGGTAATGAATTGTATGAATGTTATAGGAATAAGTTATTGCGTTTTTAAATATCAAGGATGGCTAGAAGAAAAATATACTTCATTAGTGTGTAGGGTGATATTAAGTTATAAATGAAATAGGTCAATGCTACACATTTTATATTAGATTGTATTCTATATTTTCAATCATATTTAGTATGTATTAAGCAAAAGAGACCTTCAGCCATATAGACCTTCATATGCAGGGTCTCCCCTAGTTTTCCCCTTACTCTTAAAGTAAATACAGGGGCATATAATTAAGCCAAAGAGTCAATATCAAATATTAAAAATTATTATAACTGCACTGTAAATATTTATATTTTCATGATAGAAATTTTAATTTTTAATTGTAATTTCATAATTAATTATATCAATAACTGTTTAAATAACTATGATTATCTTATATAATTTTGGCTAACTTTATAATTTTCATTATCATTATAAACTCGACAGGCAATTTGTATATGTGTAACGATCGGTATATGGTTTAGCGAAAGAACAAACCAGATGGTCTGAGCAAACTGAATAAATATTCTATTTTACATATTCCGTGTACCAAGAATGGGAACTCCGACTGCTAAATCTTTCATAGTTACACCACTGGGGTACGAAATTAGCGAACGGCTGAGGTAGGCCGTTTACCTAATTGTTCAGTTCCTCCGTGACGCAAGTCTTGTAACTAACACAAGACATTCACTATCGGCGCAGCTGCTGTTTTTCCTTTTCATTCGTTTTTCTACCTTCGAGTGTTTCTTGCCTTCGTTTTTTTTGGCCTCCGAGGATATTCCTCATTATTGTGAACGAAAATTAGTCTAAATTACTTCTCAATAAGAGGTATTTTGTACATTATTCTAGATATTCACCCTTGTGGAATTAGTGTTATAACTGTTATTAAGGATTGGAGATGTGTTTATAGTTGGTCTTCATGTAAAGAGAGCAGTGTGAAGTTCAATCATTGTCAAGTATACTCATTGATTTTATTGGGTTGTTGCTCTCAAAATTTTGAAATGAAGAGTTTTAATTACTTGAACAATAAAAAAGAAATTTTCTAAAAACATATTTGTTTGGTCTCGATGACTTGTTTCTTCTTCTTTAAACCAGAGATAAGTATTAAATCAGCAAAGCAAATGTATAAATCTGGAATGCAACTTGAATGAAAGTTAGCAAACTTTCTTTGCGATGCAAACTAGTTTTCCCTCGGATACATGCGGATTTTCCATGGGCGGGAATGACATGAATTAATACCTTTGTTTTATCAATCACGAATTTTTACTGCATATAATATCTACAATTCATTTTGGAATAATAAATTGATAACAGTACGTATTTAATTGGTTATTACTTTTATAAGCATTAAATCCGCCACCGCCCTTCGTTCCTTGATCGGAATTGATGGGATGATCCCTTGCTTGTTTCCGGAGAGTAACTAAGTAATTATTCCACATTTTGTTTGCAAATTCTTTGTTGACAATAAATTGTATTTGTTTATTCAATGTATTGAAACTGTAAACAATATTTTTTTAAATCAGGAATTGGAAAATTAAAGTTATATCCAAATTTGGCCGACAATTTTCGAGAGTAGAATTACAGACAGGATCATTGCGTTAGGAATGTATGGAAACCGAATTTATTTCTCTCGCTACGATATAGAATTAACGCAGTGAAGCAACTGATGTCACTAAACAATGAGCTCAAGATCTTCGTTCTTTTTTTAAAATATATGAACATGCTTAGAAAGAAAGGAACAACTATTTTAGAATTATTTTTTTATTCTAAATAAAAAAGTAAGGGCGTGCACATTCTACCCTTCGTTTTAGACAAATGATTTATTATTCAAGCATGTTTAACTACTATAATTATTGTAAACAACTGTATATTGACTCGGACAATACTACCAGAAATAAAAGTTTAAATCATATGAAGGTGAAAAGATGTATGAGTGATAAGTGAGCTAGAGTAAATGCTTTAAAATATTTTAACAAAATTACCTACACAGCTTAAAAAATCATCTATGTAAAAGGAATATTAAATATTCATTAATAAATTGGATCAGATATGTTTAAGATGGTTCATCTCAATAATATTTGCAATCATGTTTGATATCACTTCATTTCAAATTTCTTTTCACTTCCCATCCTACATATCATGCTTCACTTTATGCTAGAAACATTGTCAATCTCCGATGTCAAATAAAATATCACTTGTTAAGTCAAGATGTCTATGTAAATTGTAAATATTAGTATATGTTGTGTGAGGGCTCTCCACCTATGTTTTTTTTCTTCAATACTCTGTTTTCTTTTAATTTTTTAAATACTTTGTATTGGTATATTTGTTATAATTATAATTATCTTCTTTAGCAAACAAAACTGGTATTTAATTGTTTTAGTTTTTAAGTAGCTAGCCAGTGCTTATGTATAGGTGTTTTTGCACATCTATAGGAGATACAGCTTGCAGCATTTTTGTAAAACGGACTGAATATAATTAAATATTCACTATAACTAATTCATGCTTCTGAAAGAACTTTCTTGTCTTTTATTAAATACAATTTTTTTTGGTATTATGTTAAAATTTTTTACACGTTACGAACTATTTTTATTGTGTGCTGAAACGTTAAATCCGCCTCTGCCTTAGAGCCCTTGATCGGAATTGATGGGATGATCCCTTGCCTGCTTCCGGGGAGTAATTAGTTTATTGTCCTGCACGTGATCATACGCAGTTTGTAACAGCTTCTTTGACAATAAATTTATTTATTTTATTTACTTATTCAAACTAGAAAAAAAATCCTAAGAACTTTGTAAAAATCAAAACTCAAGTACTTTACCCAAAAAATGTCAAACTCGACTGGCTCTTAATTAATGATACCCGTCGTTTTATAGCGGAATGCTATCACAGAAGCGTAACCACCGTCGGTGTCAAATCGTTCACAGGACTCAGTTTAAATCGCCCTGTAATTTACACCGACAGGTAGATGGGTTCATTACAACGCCGGTTTCGTATTGCGAATCTAAAATGAGAAAAGTATGCATCGGGGGATTACATTTCAGTCACGGAATAATCGCTCTTTTGTGTTGAAAGTTACGATGAAAGCGAAGAATCCGTTATCATGATCTTAATAAGATATTTCGCGTGCAAAGTTACTTCATCGAAGTGAGCGTGTTAACAGGAGACTCGGGCCACATAGCTCAATCATTATTTCTGGTGTTTTATGACGCATGGCCGATATTAACTGACGCGTATTGATACAACGAAATGGAAAATTGTTCATTTATCTGCTCATTCCACCTAGAGATAATGGGTACATGATAAAGTGGGAATGGACAGTTTAGATTGATCATTAAAAAAACTTCTATTGTATGAATACGATTGTCACATCTTCTATAATGATTGAGCTGAACGATTCGTCTACCACCTCAGCAACTACCCCTCTTGTAGCTCAGGGAAAGCATACTTACTATTTACAGAGTCACTCCGGGTTCAATTCTCGGAAGGGTCAGAAAATGTTTAATAGCTGTGACAATTAAAAACCCAATCCTTCTCCCTCTATCCACCTCCCCCTAGAATCACTAACTTGTACTATTACTAACTACCACTAACCCCTCCACGTAGACCAAGTTGTAGGTAAATCCTGCTAAACTTCTCCCACTAACAATAGCCCTCATCACCCACCTCCTACCTCGTATCGCTCCAGGATCATTCGTCTCAATAGTTTGCTACATTTCCCATTTACAAATATCACAAAAAAAATCTATCACCTGCATCTCCGAATGCCACCAATGCCACTCACCTGGTACTAAAATTAAATGCCAAATTAAACCGTACACCAAAAGCTGACAGCTAGTTTCATGAAGTAACGTCCTGTACATAAATTTGCATCGGTAAACGCATATGCATTTGCATTTTTCTTTTTCCAACCGTCTAGAAATATGAGTCATTCGGTTATCCTGGTTATAAAAGAACGCTGACGTTGAACCGGTATACGAGAAAAATGTAACTTGATAGACCCTCATGACTCGGTATTTCAAATCGCGTAAATGATATTTAGAAAATGATATTAGTGTCTCGTAAATTGTTGTAAATTACCAAATACTAACTAAACCAGTGCGAAAATTGAATGCAACAAACATTCAACACTATAACTTACAAGTCATAAATTTGTAAGTTTTTATCTTGTAATTTAAAATGTAATGATATATTCTTCGCGATAAGTTGTAATATCATATTGTACACGATGTATTTTGCATTTTATTTAATTATTATGTATCACACACTTTGTAGTATATTATCTAAAAATTTTCTTTGGCCTTCAACTGTCATCCTAATTGAGGTTCTTTTTGAGTTTTTCTCAATTGCTTAAGGTTAATACCGGGATGAACCCTAGTTTGATACCCCAGAGTAGAGCAATTTTCTAGTCTTTCCTTTTCGTGGTATAATTTATGTATATGTTTATGAATATATTAATGTATGCATTGTAATTTATGTATGTATTATTATTTATATTCTATTATCATGTATTATTTTTTTGGCGATGGTAAGGTGGAAGAGAAGGTCTGATGGCTTGAGCCTAACCGCGAAATAAAAGTTTTTACTATTATTATTATTATTATTATTATTCGAACGTTTACTTTTATATCGCGAGACAATATTTATTATTCACCCGAATAATATGGCAAATACGACTATCCCTCATCTGCTTGTTGTAGGTAAGTTTCGCTCTGTTTCTTATTTAGCATTAACAATGTAAACCTAAAAATACATCAGATCAGTTAGGAATAGTATGAGATTAAACACAATGGAGCAAACGTCTTCAATAGAACAAATCCCGACGAATATTTTTTATGTCGTATCGTCGCAGTTGTAATACTCGGGTAGGGGAATCTAGATTATATCTATACGGCGTTCCCCAAAAATATTTCACGATTTGTCTTCACATTAAACTGGCCTCACGTGTGCTCTTTAGCGTGGGAATATAGTTGGCCGAACAAATACATATCCAATATTCCTCCCCATGATGGCCCGGATTTTTCTCCAGTTTTCCTTTGGGTAGAGGCGGATTTTTTATACAGGATATTTTTTTGTAATGAAATAATAAATCTCGAATTTAGAGTTATTTTAATAGTTCCGTTTTATAAACAATACTTTACGTACAATCTATACTTTACACTAATACGCAAGAGTGAAATAACATTTTTATTAAACTGTGTTTCATTCAGTACAAATTTGTTGGTGTTCTCATCATATTACAACGCACACCGGACTACTTTCATTTTATCTTAGGAGTGAGCTGAAATGTTCAATCCACTTCTATCTGGCGGCTATTTCTCGGAACTGGCGTGATGGTCCCTTGCTTGCTTCCAGAGAGTGTATTGGTTAATTGTTCTCCACGTAGTCAAACGCAGTTTGATGGTAATTTTTTAACACTATTTTTTTTGAAGAATTTGCCTTAATTTTTCCTCTCAAGTAGCAAAGTACCCATATCCTTCCATTTTCTCTCGATCGTCTTGTGTCTTTTCGGCCGCTCTGAGTTTGTTTTGTCGCTTGTTCTTACTTGGAGCGACTTAGGTCTGTACAACTCTGACATTGCCCTGCAGAAGACCATCGCATGATGGCCGAAACGTTGGTAGTTTTATCTACTGAGACGCGGTTTGTCCCGGACAAACAAGTTCATACTGACTCCGACAGCGGAAGCCTACGTCTATATTTGACGCAACTCCACGGGGAGGAGGTAGCCAAGCAATCTAGAGTATTCTCTGATATGAGGGTGATAAAGTGAGACATTTATGTCATCTGACTTTTCTTATGAGATGTCGTGACGTGGGTATTATTCCGAATTGTGTGGAAATTAAACATCATTTAACAATTCTTGCGGCTCGCTATACATTTAAACGTTCGGCACAAGTCCTGTTGAGGGAACGAAACCCTTATACTAGGAGATGTCTTGCCTTTCTTGAAACGGATTTATACCATTTATATTTATATTTAGCGGCACTGTTCTGTCATGATGATTGTGCTAAGGTAGATTCTGTCTCCGCCAGCTATGGCATGTGTTCCGCTGAGGAAATTAGATATTAGCAAATTAACAAATTTGAGAAATTATCTAAGAAACAGAACAATTCTAATGCTTTATATTAACTTGTGAACAGTGTGGTTAATCTTTCAGGTGAACCTCTTGAGGAAGGAACCTTTTCCTTGCTCGAGAGAGGATTAAATTTCGTCATTACGCCAAAAGACACACCAGTTGGCGATATTATTTCAGGTATGGAAAGTGCATTGGTGGATTTCTCGTAACATCAGGAAATCAGAAGAGAAATTTCCAGGGTGGAATTTCGAGCTAAACCACCGAAAGTAATATTAGTAAAGAGGAAAGAAGTGCGTTAAGATCTCTTAGGGAACGAGATTATTTAGTTATCATGCCAGCGGATAAAGGTAAGGTCGTTGTGAAACGATGTGAGTACACCAGTAAGGTGGAAGGACTCCTGAGTGACGGGACGTACTCTCCAGTAAGTACAAACCCTTTAAGGAAGATGAAGACTGAGGTCAATGCACTCATCAGCAATGCTTCTTCCATTCCTGATGATATTAAACAATCATTAAAACGAGGTAACAATGACATGCCTAGACTATACGGTCTCCCCAAGTTGTACAAAACTGGTGTCCCCTTGAGACCTATAGTAAGTGCCATCAACGCACCAATTCAACCTCTCGCCCGTGTTCTGGCGAAACAACTATTACCACTGACTGATACCATCTCGTCAACCATAAAAAATTCTGAGCACTTTGTAGATGTTCTGAGTAAGATAACTCTAAGTGACGAGGAACTCACGGTGAGTTTCAATGTTATTTCCCTCTTCACGAAGGTTCCGATCCGTGAAACACTGAACAGCATAGAACAACAGCTCGGACAGCGAGGCTTACCGTTGCAGTGGGTCAAACTAACTGAATTTTGCCTTAACTCCACTTTTTTCCAGTTTGATGGTAAATTTTATTCCCAAACAGAAGGAGCTGCAATGGGTTCACCCCTTTCTCCTGTAATTGCTAACATCTTTATGGGGGCGTCTTCGAAAATGAGGTTATGGAGAATGCTTTATTGAAACCTAGAGTTTGGTTGCGATACGTGGATGATACTTTCGTCATGTGGCAACATGGACGTGAAAACATCGACAGATTCTTGGAGTACATCACCCAAGCACGAACTAACAACAAGTTTACTTTTGGAGATTGAATCCGGTGGACAGTTACCGTTCTTAGATGTGCTCGGAAAAGCGGAAGGATGATGACTGTCTTGCACGTAGCGTGTACAGCAAGCTAACTCTCACCCACCGTTACTTGGATGTTGAGTCCCACCGTCATCCAGCAATCAAACGTGGTGCGTTAAAAACGTTAAAAACGTTACTCACCCGAGAAAGGAAAGTGTGTGACAAAGAGAGTTTAGACCAGGAATTGAGACTTTTGTGTGATACTTTCCGCAATAATGTCTACAACAACAAAGTCATAGACAATGCCCTCAACCCCATCCATAATGTCCGTACGGAGGATGTAGAAAACCGTGAGTTCTCTAAAACCGCCTAACTCCCATATGTTGAAGGAGTAACTGACAAGGTTCGTAAAATTCTAAAGAAACATGGCACACGTTTACAGCATCCCTGAAAAGTTGGGTAAATCACTTGTCAAAGTTAGACAAGTTACTCCCTCAGGCGTCGGTTGGTATTTATTCCATACCTTGTAGTTGCGGTCCCGAATATATAGGGGAAACCTCACGAACTGTGGAACAGACGATGAGGGAACACATTAGACATTTTAAGTAGGGTAGGGCAACCAAATCAGCCGTGGCCCTGCATGCGATCGAAGCAGGACATAACTTTAATTTTGACGGCACCCGTATTATTACTAAGGAGGATCGTTGGTGGCCCAGACGGATCAAAGAAGCCATAGAGATTGCCAGAACACCGAGCAATCTTAATGTTGATCGTGGCGTGATCCTGAGCAGCGCCTGGAGTTGGGCACTAACTCCCCCTGAATACCGCCGCTCTCGGCCAGTCAGAATGATGTCCCCCCCCTCAACCGAACCTATATAACCGACGCGTGATTCGTTCGACCTCGTAGAGTACGACAGCGACTTAGGTCTGTACGACTCTGACAATGCCCTGAAGAAGGCCACAGCATGATGGCCGAAACGTTGGTAGTTTTTATCTACTGAGACGCGGTTTGTCCCGGACAAACACGTTCATACTGACTCCGACCGCGGAAGCCTACGTTTATATAAGACGAATAAATTCCAAAATAAATTCTTTCCTCGGATGAGATAATGTACTTCATCCATATATAAAAATATGTATTGCCAGCAAGGTGTGTTTTAACAAATTTTAAAACATAATTTTCTGTTAGCAGTACTACCTCTTTTTTTAAAATTCTGTTAGCCATTAACCTTTGAGCACCGTGCCTTCAACAGTGTCATTGCAAGATTTCTTTTGGTCTCAGATTCCTTTTTTCTGTCTATAATCACAATCATTACATCATTATCATCGTCAAGTTGTTGGTCGTCTTATTTGCATGTGTCACCTTCGACTCTCTCACACAGTGCCGGATTAAAAAAAAAAAATGGGCGTCCCAGGCTGTTAAACATTTGGTGTCCCTATTTTGGAAAAATAATCTTTCGCTATTCTCTTTAAATCTGGATATGTAGGATATAAACAATGACAAACAGTTTTATAAATGTCCCAATTAATATTTATTTACATTATTTTTATTTATAAATCTTTTTAAAATAGTTAGTACTAAAACAAAAAAGTCATTACACAGAAATAATTTCTTTTTCTGCATTTTCTATTGCTAATTTTTTTATGATGTCCTCAAACTTCAATTTACGCAGAATATCGGATTCAATTGAAAGTAAAAGTAAATGCATTTGTTGTGTTTAACAAAGGAATGTCTAATGACCATGTCATATTAGGGACAATTTTTTTATATTTTTCTTCACTTTCATGGGTCTTTTTAATTTCGGGGGCCTCCTTAAATCAGGGGCTCTAGGCTAGTGCCTAGTTTGGCCTATTGGGTAATCCTGCATTTTGTCTCCCTTCAATCTTCCTTATTTATTAAATCCATTACTACTTGTGTGAAATGTTCGTTACATTTCCCATTCTTTTCCCTGTTGTTCATCTATTCTCAGTTACATTGCATAATCGTTTCTCCTTCATATACCTTTTATATGTTCCGCTCTCTTTCCTCACCAATATAGTTCTGAATTCCAAAGCAGACATCCCGCTATCTCCTCTCCTTTTTCCACATTTGCATTCCGCCATCTCTTCTCCAGAAGAATTTCCTTAAAATACAACTTGCGTGCCGTTCATAAATTATGTAATGCAAAAATAACTATTTATAACCCTTTTCTCTCCTTAAGGTATCCGCCTGAGCGACTACGCTAAAGTACCCCCCCCCTGCCCCTCAAAATTCTTCAAATTATAATTCGAACCATTCCCTTTGCAGTGGCGATGAATTTTCATAGCATTGTCATTGTGTGTTTTGAACTTTTTGTGAATGTAAATCACTGCTCACCGTTCAGGTATAATTGACTGCTGCAGAACTGTATCATTGTATCTGATGTATAAGCTCAGTTTATCGTGTTGCCTACTCTTTTGCCTATCAGCGTTTATTTTGACCATGAGCCGAGGTCTATGAAACAACATTTCAAGTATTTTATTCTTGGTAATTGTGGAGCGTTAGCAACATGATCAAATACTTGATAAATTAAAAGACGTTTCTATGTTGCACATTGTTTTATTGTTATTGTTAGGAAGTTTTTTCCCGCTGCATAGCAGCCATCTTCAGTAACGTACACTGATTATTGAGGAAGACTTGCCAAACATTTTCGTCAATAATCAGTGTACGTTACTGAAGATGGCTGCTATGCAGCGGAAAAAAACTTTCTAACAATAACAATAAAACAATGTGCAACATAGAAACGTCTTTTAATTTATCAAGTATTTTATTGTTCCTAAGAAACCTCAAATTCCAACTATACAATCAGACGTTGTTGTTTGGCAAATGTAACTATAACTCGCTTAAATGAGAGCATTTGCAGTTTTTATTCGGCCTAAGTCTTTATCGTGATTTACTTTCGCAGATATTTGGAAAACGATGTAAAGAAAACAAACACACACTACTTCTTTTTTTAATTTGTGAGAGAAAGTTTGTAAATAACTGACGGACAACTTTTCCTGACTCGTAGACGTTTAATTCAAATCATCTTACAGGTTTTAGGGGGTGAAGACTCATATTAGCCATCGAATGTGCATCTTCTAAATTCAATAAATATTGATCTCATCTTTTTTTCTTAAAAAAATTGACTACTATGATACTTATTTTGCATTAGAGAAAGATTTTTGTGATTTCTAGTGTTTAGGATCTTTCCCAGTGTACTTATCACATCTTATCATTAGCGCAATTTATCCTTTACAATTTACATTTTCAATACAGAAGGAAGTCAATACTTTCCCTTAAAAAACAGCAAGCAATAACGAGTAGATAGTTTAAGATTCTTTCATGGTTTCTTAGGATAGGCGCAATTAATGGAAGTATGCATTGCAAATAAGACATTCATGGACTCGCATTAAAACAAGTGATACATGTATTCCGCAGATACAATCGATTTGTATTTGTCGTTGATAGAGTCGTGATTTGACGGGAAAAGTGGCTTTACTATTATCATCACGATTTATCTCCCTGCATTGTATTCAGCAGAGTTTTTAATTTAAACTTTTACCTTGGGAGGGAATTCGTTTTATTTTCGTGCAAAACCTCTCCACCATTAGTAACTGCCCCATTTCAATTATGCGTATTATAATTTCCCCGTCTTGTCTCAACGATGTTAAATTGCTCGCGTCTTGAAACTCGTCATACCAGACACGTAGTATATCTTTCCCATTAAGTGCATTACCAACAGCGTGTCTGAAGCGTCTATTGTTTCCAGGCAACATACCATTAGTTAGCACTCGCTGGAACACACCCACGTGGTGGTTCTTTATCATAGGGTTTGGAGAGCATGCGGACAGAACCCATCCCGCCATACCGGTTACGGCGGAGACGACATCTTGTCAGGTGATGCTACCATTATCACCGGCGAAAGGACCACCGACGTCACCAGAGATGGATTTTTACTGCACCACATTTAATGTCCTCGCAAACCATTCATCAGCCCCCTCCGATGGCTCAGGGGTTGGCGTTCTTGCTCATCATCAAGTCATTCCGGGTTCTATTCCCGGTGGGGCCAGAAGAAGAAAAATTGTAGCTGTTCACATTAATGTCACAGTTCATTAAAAAACTTTGACTACTGAAAAGTGAAGCCTCCTTCTTCTATCCACCTCACCCTGCTCCTTGTACCGCTGACTCCTTGTGGGCCAAGTTGTTGGTAAACCCAGCTAAGCGGCCCACCTATCAACACCTATCTCCTATCGATTCATTTGGATAAGCTTCAATAGCACGCTACATTTCCCATTTACAAAAAAAAACAAAAACAAAAAAAAACATTCATCCCCTGCAGGATTCGAATTAAAGGGAATTAAAGGGGAGCGAAAGGAAAGCGAAAGGGAATTCCCCACTTTTGCCTTTTTCCCTCTCTCTCCTACATCGTATGTTTATTCGAAACCAGGAAAACTTATTGGCAATCTCTCGTGATTATCAATAATAATTGTTAAAATTAGGCAAAATTTAAACTAATGTGTCAACAATGTTTTAATTTTATATTATAGAAAACCTATACTAGGATTCATATAGAAGTGGGTAGCTATAAGCCACACTAAGAAACACAAACTTATATGGGAAGCATAGAGATTTTGTGTCACTTGCTGGAATTATAGTGATACCCAACTTTTCTAGTGTTACACAGCGTCGCTATCATACCTACTGGTAAGCACCAATTTCTCAGTCACGTTATTCACCATTTAATATGCATTAAGTTTCCAGCAATTTCAAAGTTATTTTTATTTTAATTTGTAGCCAACTTTTGTTTGTGACTTGCTACTCACAAAGTTTGATGATATTTTATCATACATATAGCTCTTTCAATTCCATCTACTTTTTACATAAATTTTGCGTGACATTAACCTCACAAATCATTAGCTGATTGCAATCACTCAAAGCGGTTTACCAAGATGACTTTGAGGTTTATTTCGTTGGTATTATGCTCCTTACTTCTCAGGGCATACATGTTGAATTTTGTGTACTCACTTGAACATGAATAGTAGTAATAGTAATCTACCGTATCTGTGTTTATTTAAAATGGCCTCCTTTCCTATCTCCACCTCTGTACTTGTACTGTCAAGTACAGAGTGATCCATTACTGTTTGACTACTGTGAACTCCGGTCACAAATAGTGGTTGCACACAGTTAAGTGCTTAATACCCCGTTTAATGTCGTTCGAGTACGTAGTCGAATTATTGACCCAGCATGCTTGAGGAAACGACGTAAGGCGAGTGCTATGGAGTAAAGTAGGGGTAACGAGAAAATACCCCAAGAGATTTTCTACGGAACGGAAGTACCCCCTTTTTGTTATACTGCTCACACAAAAACACACACGCGTTTTATTACAATGAACTGTTTTTTTTTAATTTGACGTATTTATCTTTTGTTTCGATTTCATTAATTTGTAACATTCTTTAAGTTAATGACATTTTTTTTCGTCTACTATCAGATTCAAAGTTACGTATTTGGAACGATTTTCAAGTAAACAAAATTTATCTTACGGTCACGACCTGAGAATGACAGAAAGCATCTATCGAAACGACGTGAGCCAAATAAAAACCAAATAAAAAAATTTCGTCTACTTGAAAGGTCGTTCTCTGTATTTAAATTTCTTTAAGTTAAGTTTGATATATACTAATTAATAGTATTATAATTAATTAATTTAAAAAAAGATTTAATGAAGACTGTACTATTTTTTGTAAAGTATCTCAATTTAAATACCAAACGTATCGTTTTTTATTTTTATTGTGTTAAATAATATTAAAAATTAGCATACTATTTTTTATTGAATTTGTAATATTTATAACTAATATATTTGTAGTTTCACATTTGCATTAAAGTAAACAAGATTGATTTAGTCATTAGGAATCTGAAAAGAGTTTTTCATATGCTAATACTATTTTATTGATGATGATGATAATAATAATAATAACAATAACGACTACTCCCCAGTTTTAATTGCAACATCTCTGTATTCCGATCGCTAAAGCTCCGTCAGATTCGTACTTGGGAGTCTGTCACCCAAAGCGCTGTAGTCGCGCCTCCTCCCAATGCCCCGTAAAGTTGAATGGGTCTATTCATCAAGGTGATGTAGCGAGATCTCCACAATGGAGACAGCGCCAGGTCGAAACCAAATGGTAGTCCAGGTGTCCGCCACACAGACCCACAGTGTCTAGCCCACTTAACACGCATTATTTCCCCACAGTTTGCCCACAAAAGCTTTCTGTTCACTTGAGATATTCAGGTTGTTATACTGGAATTATGAAACTGGAAAGGAATGTGTTTGGGATGATTGATGGTGCAATTGTTGGGCCTTTCTTTCCTTGTGTCTTTTAATGAAATTATGTTTCTTGTTTGGTCGCATCGAACGACTAGGGACGAGGTAGAGCACAAAAATTTCTTCGCCATCTTCAAATTAATACAAAGAACAAATTTCTTAATTTTCCATTAATTTGTTCAATATTTATTTATGTATTCATATCAAATAAAATTTACAATATATTAATGTAAATACATGTAAATTCCGCAGAGGGAGAGAATCCCTGTGGATTGGTATTACTAACAAACTAAAAATAAACATACTAAATAAGATTAGAAGAAATCTACTCTAACCTAACTGAATACAAAAACTAAATAAATTTTTATTTTTCTCTAAAGAACTCCGCTTTGTATGTACTACTAAAATTAATTTTATTAAATGTTCTCATCTTAAAAGTATTAATTATCGTTATCTTAGAGTTAACGCTTATCCAAATTTTCAAGTATTTTTATTAATATTCAGACATTTGTAATAATAATTCATTAGGTAATACGATGAATACTTGTGTTGCCTGATTGTATCAATTCTTATCAATCACAGCTCTGTTTAATTTAGGTAATAAAATACTTTTATTCCTGGTTCTACTATTGGATTCAATGAATTTGGATTTTAACGTTTCATTATGATACTTTACCGCTTCAAGCGAGAAAAGTTGTTGCTGATTCAACGGGTTTGAGGATATTATAAAAATATTTTTGTTTATAATCTTTAAAATTCTATACTTCATTGCTGGTAACATTCTGAGAGTGCTCACGCGCATCATCCTATGCATATGGTCGTAAAGCTTTTATATTCTATAACCAGAGTTCCTGCAACTTTACTGTCAGATTTTGAACATTTGCGTGAATAATGGAAATTAAAATCTACTGAAAATGGAATATCAAGGGGAAAAACATCAGTGAAACAAACCACGCATGATAAACAAAACGAACGTTGATCAACAATATACCTAAACGTGTCTTCATTAGTACTTCGGAATCAACTGGAAAATAAGACTGACAGCTGATATATTCATCGAGAATCTATGCTGATTTTATTTTCATGTTATTTGTATTTTTTATTGTAATCTAACGAATAATTCAGGAAACCATTTTCATTGTTTCTTCCAATCATATTTATTGTTCATATGTTTCTGGTAGCTGAGGTTTCTACATTACTTGTGATAAGATTTTACATTTATATTGTAGTATGATGATTAATAAACCGACTTCCGGGTAAATTTCGCAACTATTTAAATCATATTTTGGTTTTAAAGTGAAAAGACCCTCTCTCCCTAAAATGTAAATATATTATAATATTAAATAAAATTTATAGTTTTTGAAACATTTTCTGAATAATGGTTAAGAAATAATTTTTAAAAAATTGTAATATATAAATATTGAAATAAAAATATCATTGGAATGATACCATTGCAATAACTGCTAACCCACATAGAAGTTGTCCTTGTATCTTGTCTGTCTTTCCTATCTGGCACGTACGTGTCCAACAATTTTACAGCTGACAAATGCTTAATTCAGATGCAAGTATCATGGAAGGGAGATCTCTATTATGAAGAAAGAAAGAAAAAACAAGATGGAGGCAATGAAGGCTACAGTTCTAATTCGTGAATGCTCATTCGTTTGTGACACATCAGATATCGCATTCTGTTTTTCGAAGACTTGCAGGTGGAAGGCAAACGATTTGTCCTTCATGAGACACGTGCGTCCCATTGGCTACGCGTTATGATTGGTGAATGCGCATACAATTCGATAATTGGAGCGTAAACTGTACGAATTATTGATACACACAGTTACAGAATGAGCATTAATAATAATAGTAAATTTACTGTAAAATAAGCAGTTACAAACACGTGGAAGACAATAAACTAATTTACTCTCCGGAAGCAAGAAAGGGACCATCCCATCAACTACGATCAAGGGCCCTAAGGCAGAGGCGGAATAAACGTTTCAGGACACTTCTGACAATAAAAATATCTCGATACATGTTATAATTTCAACAGGATACCAACATATTAGTATTTAATAAAACAAAAATTAATTTCCAAAGTACATAGTATTGTAAACTATAGATCATTCAGAAAATATTGATTATAAATCGTAAGTATTAAAGAAAACTAAATTACAGAATGTTTATTTCAATACATATGGCATCTAGGCAAAAGAGCCATGCGAGTCGGTATAAAAAATCCGCCTCTACCCGACGGAAAAACAGGAGAAGAACCCGGGTTACAGAATTAATGTGCTCAACATATAAAAACCATGCCAAGATACATATAAAAATAATAAAATTATGAACTTTTATGACTGTTTAAAGTCAGAAATTGCAATTTACCACGTGGTGGTGGGGGAATAAACTACGTTACTCTCCGGAAACAAGCAAGGGAAAGAATTATCCCATCAATTCCGATCAAGGGCCCACGGNCTCAGCCAATGATTATATTGTAAGAGTTAGAATGTATCGAATGTAGGGCGAATAATGATTAATATTTGCCATTCCCATTAATGTGATAACAAAAGACTATGCAGAAATATACAGTATATACAAGTACTGTTAATATACAGTAAATATATATGCAGTAAAAAATATGATAAATATATAAAGATTTTCTTTTGTTTAATAGTACAGTAAAGAAGTATGAGGTTGGAAAAAATAATTCAGAACAGATTTACTTGGTAGTTGTGTGATGTTTGGCAACATTATCAAAGAATGATAAATTACAAGGCGTTATTATGTTGCTCATGCGTTTATTTGTGTTGCTCAAGCTTTTTTGGCTGCATAACAGCCATCGTCACTAGCATATACTGAGTATGAAGGAATTTCTTTCATTCTTATCATTCACTACAGAACCACGAAATTATCTAATTTTTATGGTAAGGAAAACTATTATACTTCACCACGGGACTTAAATATAGCGTTTTTCGCTGATATTATTTAAGTTAGTTTACCTAAATTCTAACGGCATAGAAAATTATGATTTTTGACTTCTTCATTTGCAGAAATTAACGAACGGAAGTTTTTATGTGTGCTGTACGGTTTTACTGCAAATTAACATAATAAAGAAGAAATATGCTAAAAATCGTTACATTTATCCGAAATGGAGAGTTATTAATTGTAAATAATTATGTGAAAATTTAGTGACATTGAAATTAAAAAGAAAACAAGTTATTATGCATTCCATAAATGTAGAAGTGGCCTAATGTTTTTGCTAATAACTGGTAAGTCATTTGAATAATATATATATACACACATTTTAGTGCCAAAAAAGCAGTTGCAAATTGCGGGTGATCACGTGAGAGATCATAAACTAAATACTCTCCGGAAACAAGCAAGGGACCATTCCATCGATGCCGATCAAGCGCCCAAGGGCAATGGCGGATTTAATAGTTGTGCAAAATTTCAAATAAACTGTTATCAATTTATTATTCCAAAATGAATCGTAGATATATTGTGCAGTCAAAATTCGAGGTTAATAATAACAAAAGTATTAAATGACATTCCCGTCCAAGAAAAATCCTCCTGTACCCGGAGGAAAACTGGAGAAAAACCCGGGCCAGGATGGGATTACAGAGATAATGTATACAACCGTGCAAAGGTTGAGTACAGTTAGAAATAAACTATTAGAAATAAAAAGGATCAAATACAACATGCATGTAAAAAAAAAAAAAAAGAATTTAATGAGAGTGCTATAACAACGGCGTGACAAAGTTGAAGAGAAACTGACATCACTTACATCATCCGAAATCATAGAGAATACAATATTTATTGGTTAATTAAATCTGTCAATAAGTGCTTATATTAAAATACGTAAATGTGTTCGCATTATAGAAGCAGTAGAGCATTAGAAAACTCTTAACCGCGGATTTGAGGGGATTCAATGTATTGATATCTTTTATATTTTTTGGAAGGGAATTATAGAAAATTATTCCGGAATGTTAGGGCCCTTTTTGGCAAAGAGTGGTTGACACGCCAGGATTCACTTAACTTCATCTAGTTTCATATTCATTCCAGTTATCACCGATGAATAATTGTTTAGTGGTAATAGATACTACACTACGTTACAAAATAAAGACACTAAATTAACTAAAAGGTAAATAAATGGACTTAAATTTACGAGCATCCATTTCTCGCATATAATGCTCCACTATTCCACTGGAAGGTCAGCCGTCTTGTCACAGACACGCCGCTTATCTCAGCGACCCACTTATCTCCACGAGCTTAATGGACTTGCCGAAATAAGCCTCCCCTCAATATTTCATTCTTTCTTCATAAACTTGACCAGGTACTAATTGGGTTTTTTGACCTCGACTCGTAAAGAATTGTTGGAGCTGCGGTGCAGACAGATGGGCGGAACAATTTCCGCTTCACGAACGCCGTCACTGACTGATTCTTTTCTTCTACGAAACTTAACTCTGCACGAAATATAGAAGACAGGTAATCGAAGTACCCACATCACCAACTGAAATCGGCCATGCAAAATTATCTTGGAATCACAAGTTTAATGTAGAGAAACGCGACTACTTCAGTACTATTAACCTCCATTACGTAATCAAAATAAATAAACTTAAGACAAACGATCTTATTATGGACGAATTACAATATCTTTGTGCTTTGATGAACTTAACGTTTCGTCTTAGAGTTTAAGTCGTCGTCAGTTGTAATAATAATAATAAATTTATTGTCAAAAAACAGTACAAACTGCGTATGACCACGTGGAGGACACATTTACTCTCCGGAAGCAAGCAAGGGACCATCCCATCAATTCCGATCAAGGGCCCTAAGGCAGAGGCGGATTCAAAAATTTCAGCAAATGTTCCTAGATAAGATAAAAAGTTAGCTGCGAGTTATATTACTAATAGAATATCAATATGTTTGTAATTTAACGCAAAAAATTTACATGTACAAGTTATTATCGATCTATAGATAATTCTGAGTACAGTGTTTAAAAATCATAAGAGTTGAAAAAAAACACTAAATTCACGATTTATTGTTACAATAAGCACGCCCCTAGACAAAGCCTAGAGAACCTGTATAATAAATCCGCCTGTACCCGAAGGAAAAACGGCGAAAAACTCGGGCCAGGGTTTTTGTCACAAATTATAACAATAAACATAACAACAGGACAAAGGAGTTTGATATTAAACGTAAGTATAAAGTCGAAATATGTTTACAAAAAAGCAGAATGTATATTTTTCTTATAAATATCATTTATGACATGCTCCAATACTGAGATGTTATCCCAATCCATAAAGCGAGCACTGTTAATACAATGTGAAGTTACTATACTTTGTTAAACTGATTTTAACGTTTGTTTGTGTTGCTCGATTCTAGTTTTTAACCCTCTCTTTGTTTGACCTGTAAAGCACAAAATAAATATTATTCGTTCATAATAAGGTCGTACGTCTGAAATTATTTTTTTTAACACGACTTCTATTAACAAACAAATTTGAAATATTTAATAACATTACATTGCACAAATTGCATTGATAGTACTGCGTTTTGACATCATCAGGTGCTTCAAGGAATTATGTCAATGTGAAGACTCTACACGTTTATTACATGTGTTAACATAGTCAGTCTTCAGTGTTATGCTTTGAATCTAATTGGTAAATACTTTTAATGTTAAAAATTGTGTCTGTGGATAGTGGTCCTTGAATTCAAATATATTGAATACAAGTGTTTGAAAATATTTTCTTACGATTGCTTGTATCATTAAAAAGCAAAAATGATACATTTAATTTGACTCGTATGGTAACTAGGAAATATTACGTATTTTAACAATTTTTATATTTTTTACCTCAATGTACGAATTACCCTTTATGAATATTAAGTTCAATGGAATTTTAGTGTGGTAAAAAATACAAGGTTACGTTTTCTAGGTCAGGATTTTTTTCTTAATTTTTTTAAATTTTATCAAACAACAATAACAGTAATAATAATAATAATAATAATAATAATAATAATTGAAGTGGATGTTCTTTGAGTTAGGTTGGGATACATTTTCATGTCAAAAACGGAAACAGAACGCTTCTCTAATGCACAGACATGAAATCATACACGAAATATAAATTATAGAATTAGAATGATACAATCTTGTCTTTTTCGGAAAATATCACTCTGAAGGGACAGAAGTTGCATTTCGAGTGTGAAAACGGCGGAACATGCATCATAATGCAAAAGTTAATGACTTGGATTAATATGCAAAATTTTGGTAAGTTTTTATTAAAATACACCTGATACATAAATGAATATTTCAGAGGATATATATATTTCTTTCCTTAAATTAAGTTATATTCATGATACTTTTACCGCGATACTAAATACACTGAGGTGTAGTTAAAAATACGCGCAGCGAGAAGAGGTGCAACGTTTGAGCACGTGTCGCGTGAGTGTCCCTTGTGACGGTGCCGAAAGGAGATTCCTGAATGAGATCAAGGGTAAACAGGAGCCATGGTTACACCAGAAATATGGACTGTTACAGAACAAAATAATATATAAACGAATCAAAGAAACAGCAAACATAAGAGCAGATTACCAGGCAGAATCGGAATATGAATGTATGCTAATTTATTTGTGAATAGTTCTATAAATTTACAGCTTTTCTCATTAATTGTTTTGCACCTTCTCAGCAATGTTTTACTTCAGCATGCATATAAAGTAATTTATCTGTTGGTTCTAGGTATGATTTTATCTGTACGAGAATGTTATAATGCAAAATGCACCATGTAATAATATAGACGAGGTTGTCAGAATTTATAAATAAATAAATAAATAAATAAATAA
>NNCF01127023.1:360696-415998 GCA_002313205.1 Laupala kohalensis
TAAATAAATAAATAAATAAATAAATAAATAAATAAATAAATAAATAAATAAATAAATAAATAAATAAAATAAATTTATTGTCAAAAAGTAGTAACCAACTGCGTATGACCACATAGAGGACAATAAAGTAATTTACTCTTGGGAAGCAAGGAAGGGACCATCCCATCAATTCCGATCAAGGGTCCTAAGGCAGAGACGAGTTGAAAATTTCAGCATACTCCTTAGATAAGAATAAAAAGTTAGTTACAATACCACTAAAATAACAATTTGAATTTAATAAAACAAAAATTTAGTTCACAAGTATATATTATTAACAAATTATAGATTATTCGTAATATATTGTTTATAAATCGTGACTGTAACTAATAAATCCAAAATAAAAAACTATTACAGTTATAACAATTTTAAAAAAGATGACATGTACACTGCGATGATAAAATTGAATTGAAGCATACTTAACGGAGGTCTGCGTGATTCTTTTAAAGTATCGCCTGCATAATAACCGTAAATGAAGTAGCGTTAAGGAATCTTCCGTTCCAACTACGTAATTACAATCATAGCGGGATACCAAGACCGCGCTCTCATTAAAGGGACAATGAGGCGCGTGAACGGATCCGTTTATTTATACGCTTCTTGGTTCACGCCGCGACGCTGCATCCTGGAGAGAAGCGCTCTGGAAAAATCCGCCGACACGCCACGAATGCAGGCGTCGCGCCGGACACAGGTCGCGCCGCGCCTTCCATCACAGACGATCGTGTCGGCATCTGGGTAGCCACGCGCGAACTAAAAGTGTCGTTAAAATGCCGTAGTGGTATACACTCAAAGTCATCTTACTTTACCTCGAGAAATTCAACTTTAGAAGAAAAAAACATGAACGGAAATGGACTGTGTTCATTAGTTTATTGTATATTAGTTGCGGTAAATTATTTGATTGTCCTCAACGTGGTCATAGACAGTTTGTAACAGCTATTTTAACCAAAAAATATGTATATATTTATTTATTTATTTATTGTCAGTTTAACTGGTTTGATGTTGGTATAGAACCTGTACTCAATGCAGCCAACGCTTTTATTTCGCCATCGTCCATAAGAGTAATGATAAGGGTACCTTGTGTTCTGTTGGCAAGGTATTCGAAATTGAATCCATCGCCAACCTTGGACACCAATTGAATTCGCGTGCTCTTGTGGCGCTGTTCTGTTCTTTCTGTATCGAACTTGTAGAACGAATATTACCTTGCGTCTTTCTTTGTTGATTTATTAACATGCATTTCTTTACTGTAAATAGTCGCTTTTGCGTCTACTATTAATATTTGTTTGGATATTACTTCAATTCTTTGTGACTGTGTTTTTCCTGAAATGTTTCTAGGGAGATGTAGCGAGACGCTTTAACCTCACATTATCAGCTGATGAGAATGACATTGTGGATCGCTACCTGCACGCGAGTGAGTTTCAAGGATTTCTTTCGTGGAGGTTGGCAATTTGTTTAAGGCAGCCATATTGAATAATTTTAGGCAAAGTATCGTGACTTTGAGTATAGCTGGTCACCATAGTGGAATAACACAAGATTTGCATTGCGCATCGAGATGGAGGGGATGTTGGCCAGCCAATGAAACGTAAGAAGACATATTTTAAAATGAAAGTTAAAGGTAAGGCACTGTATGAATAGGTAATCGCATGCCGCCATGTTGGTGTTTAAGCGTCTTGTTAAGTTCCATAAAAACGCACCGAAAACAACATTACTTCGTATTTTGTTCCAGAAGAAATGAGCAGTTTTTTATATAAAATATTGTGTTCATAACGTGGTTTTGAACACCTGTCCACAGTTTAAAACATTGCAATAATACTAACACTGTCAGGTTTAACTTTACAGGTTTAGATTTAACTTTACAGAATAAAGTAAAGGAAGTAAGAGTAACGGATTGCAAAATGGCGAGGAAAATTGATAGTGAACATTTGACAATGGAATATTGTATAGAAAGAATAAGTGGTAATGAAGAACAGTGTCCACCAAAGAGCATCAATTTGAGGAAAATTAATTGGGGGAGATGGAGAGAAGAGGGGGAGAACAAAAAAATGTATCATAGTTTGTGTCCGAGAGAAGACACAGATGAAAGGGTAGAGAGGATATTGCAACTTGTAAGTAAATGTGTTGGGAAAAGAGGGAATGGATATTGTCGCGGGATGAGGTGGTGGGGCAAGAGTCAAACATGTTCAAAGAAGGAGAAAAACGGGAGAAGACGACAATACCAGCTTGCAAGAGAAAGCTAGAGAACATACAGACAGAAAGGAGGAGGTGCGCAAAGAATATAAGCGTATTCTACACGAATTTTAGGGATAAAATTAAGGACAATAAAAGAAGAATCTTCCATGCTTTCATAGAAGATAGTTTAGAAACAAACATTTTGGAGTTGTCTTATTTGATGGGGCGGGAGAAAATTTAGACGAAAACAGTGTGGAACACTATCAATGACAGAGCAGAAATGACTCGAAATCGGAAGGATACGGGAACAGTGCTATTGGAGAATATGCTCACAGGAGAGGAGACAAAGTGATTTATGAAACAGGAGATATTGAAGGAATTGTTCGAGAAGAGGACATACGAAGTAAAGTTAGAAATTTAAATAAAAATAAAAGTCTAGGGTTCGATAAAATCACAAATGAAATGATAACATGTTTGGAGAAGAAAATCATAGGAGAGTTGATGGATCTGTATAACACATGTGTAAATTACAGTCTACGAGACAGATATGTACTACTTAATATTGGTGACGAGAAAATTATACAGAAAATCGAAGAAGGGTGTCCCCAAGGAAGTCATACTTTTTTGGAATGTGGTGTTGAATAAAATATTGATGAATAAGGAGAAAGAGGAAATTAAAGAGTTGGCATATGCAGATGATGTTGTGATTTCGGTGGAAGAAAATAGTAGGCGAGAAATTGAAACTAAAAGCATAGAAATACTAAGAAAATTTATGGAATACAGTGGTGAGCAACAAGTAGTGATATCAAAGGAGCAAAAATTGTATTATTTTTGGAATGGTATCTTCAAGAAGAGGAAATCCAATAGTTAAAATTGGGGATTGGAGATTGTCAATAAAAAGACAAGTGAAATATCTTGGAGTGATAATAGACGAAAAATTAAATTTTGCAAAACGTTTCGAATACATAAGAAATAAAATAAAAAAGATATATTATGGTCTGCAACGAGTGGGTATAAACATAAATACTATGGGAAGGAAACCATTAATAACCATACAACCAATTTGGTTATGTCGACAGACCCAGGACCCTTGTTTTGATCGCAGGGGTGTTATTTTGGCGAACGGATGTGTATTGGTTAATACCCCTGCGATCTAGCAGATATCCCGGGATCTATTCCTATCTCGTCTTTCTATTTTCACCTGGCCGAAAGTTAAGACATATTTTCTCCAAGTGTGTGTGTGGGTACACGAGTACCACCAGTACAGTTTTAATTAAAGAAAGAGAAAATTTATTTTGTGATTAGATGAAAGCATTAAAATAAATTGTTTTTTTTAAATTCCTAGTTTCAGTAGGTGTCCCACATCCCTCTAATTGCCGCAACTGTGCGTGAAGGTCAATTTTAATCACACTTTTAAAGTAGTAGCTGAATTTTAAAAAATGAGGTATTAAACATAAACTTATGTCACCCTAGTAGAGTACTAACACAAGAACCCAGTGGGAATTTCCTCCAACCTCAATTTTTTGATATAAAAAAGAAGTGTAATTATTGAACTTTTTTATTATTTACACGTAACACATCATCCTTGTTTCCAACTTTAATCTTTCCTATCAAATGACTAAACCACCAAAAACGAAATATTTTTTTAAAAAAAGTAGGCAGTGATTGTAATACAACATTGTTTTACCCCCTCCTTCCACGTAATCTTCGAAGATCCCGGTATTGTCTTGTGACCAGGTATAATTTCACGGCAGAACCGCGTTTTTTCCCGGAGTTTTAGGAAACCATTGACGGTTGTGGCGCGCGTTATTTTTCTGCGAAAGAACTTCCTAGACCTCCGCGTGAGACAGTTTCCGAGTTTTCACCATTGATGTCGTAAAAGAAGAGGCAGGTATGCTGTCTGGTCCGCGAGATGCAGTTTACCGCATTCCACTTGAGAGCGAGGAAAAACTTGGACAAGTGCTTGGAAGGTTGGAGAGAAAAGGGAACGACTCTCAAGGTCGAGTGGATAAACGATTTGTACGTCCGTTCGCTAATTTGGTTCTTGTCTTCCTTGAGATTGCAATACGACAGCCGACACAAGTTACCCCATCAACGGAAGAAGTGGCGTCGTTAATGGCGTGTCAAAAGACTTCACTTCCGGTAGTACTGGCGTAGGTAGAATTAAATCACTAAAATATATTAAATCGGCAAAAATAAATAAACAGAGAAACGTGTACTTATTGTGGGTCAACGTTATAAAAACATACTTCACCGGTCATTTGAATGAAATAATTACAATTATAATTTATGACGAAATACATTGCGCCTTATGGAGGAAACACTTATTTACAACAAAGACCAACTTCTGAACCACGAAAGTGATGGAAGTGTACTTTAATTTGTAGTAACTTTTCCTTTGTAGTATTTTTTCTACATCACTTTTATTTATAGGTCACTATTGGACATCTGAGAAAGACATTTCTCTTTTTCCTTTGAGATGAGATGAGGCATAAATCAAGGAAACCGTTGTGCTCCGTCGCCATGTTTTTTTACAAACTCTTGTGTATTTCAAATGAGTCAAGCGAGTTCTTAAATATTATTTCTACTGTATTATTAACTGATGTATAGAAATTAAATCATACTTTCTCCTCGTTAGTATTCGTATTGTAGTGTTTTATAACATTTTATAACATTGTATAAATCAGAACATCGCGTAAGAAATCGTTGCGTGTACGTCTTACTCCCCACATACGAGTGAGTAGCTCACAAAAGAACTCTATTAACGTCGCATCGCCTGGAGTTTGACAGCGGACCTCCGCGAATCAGCTACCGCTGTCTTGTACAGTGGCGCGCTCTACTGAACAGACCGAAGCCACGAGATGTCCATCCGGCCACGAACTGTTCCTGTGGCTGAGCCGATGCCTCTAGCCGCACGAGGCACAACGATTTTCGATGGATGCCTTTAAGGTAGTGTGAACAACCTGATGACTGTTATGAAACACCACATTTCTTTTAACGAAGGAAAAACATCATTATCCTATCCTGACCCGGAATTTTCTTCGGGTAGAGGCGGATTTTTTGTACAGACTACGACTTACAAACAATATTTTTTCGAATTATCTCTAGTTTGATACTAATGCGTGCTTTTGAAATAACTTTTTTGTTTTATTAAGTCCAAATTTGTTAGTATTCTGTTAATATTATAACACGTGTCGAACTATTTTATTCTTATCTTAGGAAATGTGCAGAAATGTTGAATCCGCCTCTGGTGCTTCGTGTCCTTGATCGGTTTTGATGGGATGTTCCCTTGCTTGCTTCCGCAGGATAAATTAGTTTATTGGCCTCCACATGGTAATGCCCAATTTATAACGGCCTTTTTGCCAATAAATGTATATTTATCTGCAATTGTCGAATAAAATTTGGACTTTTCGGGGCTAATATTAGAATAACACCTTCTCAAAGTTGTATGGGCTCTTATGCTTAGTCTCTCAAGTGACTATTTTTTAATAAATTCTAATGTAATTCTCATTGTTAGTGGTATAAAAAACTATCGCCGATGCCAGAAGTTTAATTTAGAAAACTCGGAACGGATCTTACCCTGCCTTTCCGGACAATTAAGAAAGTTATTGAACAAAGCAATAGCGAATCTAGAGAAGTCTAAAACTAGAGATCATCATTCAAAGACAGTGTTTACATTTAAGCTGTGTAATTGATGGTTCACAGTTTTTCAATGAACCACAATTCATTATTTTCTGTTATAATGATTATTTTGTTATAAACAAAATAGATAACATTGAATATTTCATATATGGTTATGTACGCTTGAATACCTCCTGCCACGTTCGTACTGCAGTGGAGCCTTCTTAACTCAAACTTCAAGGAAGTTTTCGAGATAAGGAGTTTTTAACATTACCAATTTCGACTTATAGATGCTTGTGTTATTCAAGTTATAGTGTCATGAGAAAATAAAAATTCAACGTATACAGAATTATTTTACTACATTTATATTGTACATAATTACATATACAAAGATTATTTTACGGTAAAGGAGCAACTTGAAAATTAGCACACATTAAAAGAAATCTGTATTTGTCTTCTGAGTCAAGGAATTAACACAATTTACAAATCAATTGTATTTTCGATTGCAAACGAGGCACTAAATACATTGTCCTCGATATCACTACATCTTTCAATGAAAGTACGAAATCATTTCTTGGAATTGGTTACTGACGACAACGAAACTATTGCTTGGAGTTAAAGAGTCTTGCAAAAAGAATTTCGATTTATAGAGGCCGCAAAGTTTACATATTGCTTTTTTTTTTTTAGATAGAGTCCGCTAGATTTGTAGAGCGTGATATGTATGGATCACAGGGATATCATTTTCAGTTCGAGATACAGCGTCTATATAAATCGAGTTGCAGGTTTTTTTGTACTTAAACGGAAGGAAATGGCTAATGTCTTCGTCTTAGAGAGTATTTCAAGTTAACAGGTTTCGAGTTAAAAGAGGCTCCACTGTAACTTAAATGACCTGATCAGTGTTCGTTGTAGACTGACCTGTTGGTGTTGCTTTTAGGAACACGGTACCTCTTCCTTAAGGTGATTTTTTATTCAGAAATTTAAATTTTTCTCGGCTTATCAAAGGATATGTTATTTAAGTAATTTTCGAAATGAATTAGGTTTGAATTATTTGTGCCATAATGTAGTTTAAAAGAATTCATTTATGTTTCTCGGTGTTGATCAATTTCTTAAAAGCTTTCTATGATGATACCTATAGCAGAAGGACAGATGATTCGTCAGCAGTAATTTTTAATATTATTATACCTTTTAAATATTATTTAAAACTTATGACATCACGTGAATGGAAAAATTCATTATTTCGTTCTTAACTTCTGAACATTTGTATTGGTGATGGGAAGAGGGTATTTACAAAATTGGAACAATGGATATATTTATCCAAATAAATTTTCCCCATTCTGGTCCGGGGTTTTCTCCGGTTTTTCGTCGGGTAGTAGCGGGTTTTCCATGGGTGGGAATGTCATTAATATTGTTGTTTTATTAATGTCGATTTTTTACTTCACATAATACCTAAAATTCATTTTGGAATAATAAATGGATAATAGTACGTATTTATTAAAAATATCTTTTATTAATATTAAATCCGCCACTACCCTTCTGGCCCTTGATCGGAATTGATGGGATGGTCCTTTGCTTGTTTCCGGAGAGTGACTTTGTTCATTATCCACCATGTGGATATAGGCAGATTGCAACGGCTTTTTTGACAATAATAATAATAATAATAATAATTATTATTATTATTATTATTATTGTTATTATTATATTCCGTTTAGGTTCTCAGCTTTTTCTGCTGTACGTAGTGAGGTACGGATTAAATCAAGCACACTCACTCTGGATGATCCAAAACTTTTCTGACTATTCTTGATGTGTTGAGCTAAACAGCTTTCTGAAGTTGTACATAAATGGTCTTACGCAATTTTAACATGCTAATACTATTGTGCAGGGATGACTCCTGTAGAGGACATTACTACCGGTACTATGTAAACTCTCTCCATGTTCCATATCCTTTGTATTTCTGCTTTAAGGTCACTGTATTTCTGATATTTTTCCTGAATTGTTTTCTGAAGGTTGTGAGTATTTGGAGCAGCTATGTCTATTAAGTGGGTTGTCTTTGTTACTCGGTCTTTTAGCACTATATCTGGTCTGTTGTTATGAATTGTACGGTCCGTGATTATTGACCTGTCATAATATAATTTGAAGTTTGTTGATTCTGAAACGTCATTCGGCTCATACTATATTATTATTATTATTATACAATCAGAGGATGATATGGAGAGATGTTGAAGATGTTGTATGGTGATAAGCCACAAAAAATTACATTCTGTTAGTAAATCGAGTTGGTAGGTTCCTTTAGTCTACTATGAATAATATTCCAGCGTTGTTGAGGTGATTTGCTTTACTGCTCATTTTATACAAAATGTTCTTTAGTATTGATAGTTTCTATTATTTGAAACTTATTTACTTTTGCCGTCGTGAATAAGTAAGCCAGAATTCATTTATTCATACCTTTAACTGCGTGCAACCCACGTACTATGCTCTGCAAATCTCCATTTTATTTCAAGGTCCATTTTACGCTCTATTAACTCGCAAGACTTCACACTTTGTGGTTACACTTTTTCCTCATCTACTTCTTCACCTTTCGCGATTTTGGGATTAATATTTATGAGAGTCTTCTTAAAACACAACCATTGTCTACTAAATCTTCGTTGGTGTTTGATAGTTGTTGTAGACTAACTTCATTAATACATTTAAAATTTTCTTTTCTAAAACGTCTTTTCTCTCTTACTAAAATACTATTCGTAAAATATTTCTGCTTTTACTTTTGGTATATAGAATAATTTTCTATATCATATGATGGCAAGAAGCATAGTGAATAAATACATTTTTGCTTTACAAGCTTTATGAATCTTAACATGATTACCGGGTCAGTTGGCTAATTTACTTTCCGAAATCAATGAAGGGATTATTCCACCAGTTTCTATTGAAAAACTAGAGAGTGAAAGGTATATAACGACTGGAAAACCATTTCAAATGCTGAACAGTCATTGGGAATCAAACGGGGGAGGGGGAAGCAAAAATATTGACAAATTTCATCAACTTGACATTTTCTATATATTTCCACAAAGAATGATTTAAATCATGAAATAAAGAAAAGAAAAGACAATTGTGATTACTACATTAAGTTTGGTGTAATTTTTTTTATAATTCCCAATTTTTGACAGTTAAAATGAAATTCTTGTCTTTCCTTAAAAATGTGGAGAGGGGCGGCATTATTTCTTCGATAAATTATATTTCATCCATAAGAGTATATTTTAATCTGCATTATTTTTTAAAATAGGTTTACTTTTTTTGTTGTCATTGTGTGTTAACCGTATATGGATAATGACGCAGGAAAATGACCTGAATTGCAGTAGAATAAATACATTATTACTGTTAAAATTACTATTGGTTCATAAAGTTTTAAAACATTAGGAATTCTATTGATTATACACGATATAAATGTCATTTTTTAGATATATGGTTTTTTATCGGAGCTGATATGAAGGTCAACTCATTTTATTACTGGAAACAAATTCTTTAAAATTGCACGAACAACAATACATTAGTTTATCATCGTGGATGTGTGACGATTTGATGTAGTATCATTTATTTTGCTGTCTCTTTTACATAAACCGATACAAAAGCCTAGGAGTACGAACATTCCGTTTTCTATTATTATGGTGACTAGCTAAACTAGGAAATTGAATGAAGAAATGGAGAGCTATTGAAACTTATCTACACGAGCGATGGGTGGTAGTGGCTGTTGTTAGATGGTAAGTCGTTTAGCCGCGTTCACCAACAACTCTGTCCAAGTGGTATTAGGAGTAGTCAGTAATAGTAATAGTAAGAGTTAGTGATAGGCTACTAAGTGTTAGAGGAATGAGGGCTCCTTTTTCAGTGGTCACAGCTCTATAAACTAGGACTCTAACGTTTTCTTCTGCCCCTGACGGGAATTGAACCGATGATGACTTGGTGATGAGCAGGAACGCTAGTTCCTGAGCCACCGGAGTTCTTATATGTGCGACTGAAACCAGACAAGAGTGTTTACGTCTTTGCGTATTTGCGACAGTGAGTCAAATACATCGAATACAGACAAATAGCCCATGTACACTTGGTCGTGTTGGCAAACACACAAATACGCAACGCCAAGTGTAGTAGTGCCGGTATTCGACGGTTGGTGACCATTTCGGTGATCGCAGTGGTTGTTCAGATCGTAGTGGCGATGGCGGTGGTTCAGACGGTGCTCGTCGATGGCATGCATTTGCGAGTCTCGACGGAAGCTAAAGCCGGTCGACCTCGCCCCAGCCACAAGCTCTCCGCTCGCGCCGCGCGCTCTATCCAAGGCGGAGACGACGTTGCCCCGATTTGCATGCCTGCGGCTGCCTGCGACAGAAGGCTATCGCTTGCTCTTGCATTGGCGGATTGTTAAGGCTGCACGCAATTTAGGAAGTCTTCTGTTCGACATGAACATCGCTTACACGTTTCTTCTAACTCTCCTCGATTGAAAAAGAGAGCAGCACTCCACGTCAGTCAAATCACTGCGATGTCTAACTGTTTATTTTGATTTTGATTCTAATAGTAATACAACACAACAATATAAATAATAACGAAGAAATAACACGATTTAATATGTATCTATCAGCTAATAATATAGTACAAATAATATTCAAGAACTCGCTTCTCTTGTATGAAATTCTTAAGAGTATGTAAAAACATGGGGACTACAGTTTCGTAATTTATGCATCACATCTCGGAAAAGAATTTAAATATTATTCTCAAATGTCCGGTGACCTATAGTGATGGAAAATTTAACCAAAAATACAAAAGTAAAGTTATATCACTTTCGTGATTTAAAAGTTGATCTTATTTTGTAAATAAGTATGGTTTATTTACATATGTTTCCTCCAATGTATTTCAACATCAATTTAAATTCCAAATATTTCATTTAAATGGCCAGTGAGATATGTTTTTCGAGTTGAAATCACAATAAGTACTACATGTTACTCTATTTATTTAAACCGATTTAAGATATTTTAGTGATTTAACTTTACCTTCGCGAGTACTACCTTAATTCACAAATGTTCCCAGAAATTTCTAGTTCTTTTTCTGATTCACCGGACGAAGTGGAAACGCACACGAATGAAGTGCATTGATATTTTAGTGCATTGAAGGATGTGTCCGAGATATTAATAAATAAATAAATAAATAAATAAAATTATTGTCAAAAAACAGTACAGACTGCGTATGACCACGTGGAGGGAAAAAAAACTAATTTACTCTCCGGAAGCAAGCAAGGGACCATCCCATCAATTCCGATCAAGGGCCCTAAGGCAGAGGCGGATTCNTAAGTTCCTAGATAAGATAAAAAGTTAGCTGCGAGTTATAATGCTAATAGAATGTCAATATGTTTGTAATTTTAAGCAAAATATTACATGTACAAGTTATTATCGAACTATAGATTATTCTGAGTATAGTGTTTAAAAATCATAAGAATTGAAATAACACTAAATTCACGATTTATTGTTACAATAAACACGCCCCTAGACAAAGCCTAGAGAACCTGTATGATAAATCCGCCTCTACCNACTTGTGATACGTGTCGCTCCATTGTGCATTGTTATATAATATTCATAACTGTTCTGATGTTCAGTTTACTGACCTTAATGTATTGCAACAGCAAGCTGTGATATGGAGTGCATCATTAATTACCAGGACTTGTTAAAGTAGTTGAATTTGAATCGATCCACACCTCACGAGTTGGATTTTAAGTAAAACACCCGCCATTTTCTTTCGTAGATACTTTGAAGGTGAGGTAATTAATCAATTTCATCTTATGGAGATCAAATATGAATGGCAAAATAAATAATAATACTTACTATCCTTGATAATATTATTTATGCGGAAGTAAGTGTATGCTAGATAGAAGGTGACATCTCAATTTTTCAACAATTCTGGATGAAATTCGGAGAGATGAAAATCCGACATTCTACATTACCGTAACTTAAATGTTTTGTTATGTTATTAACATGATATAATATTATGAGTACTGTTCCATTAATGCTTATTGAACATTATACTCCGAGTTTGCGTTTGCATGGAATGGAGGAGGAAGGTGCGCTAAAAAGAATTAGATTTTGCTATATTGGATGAAACATAAATTACAGACGCGAATAAAAGAATAGCGGTGTAACATAGACACACTACAATATAATGTTATTTAATTACACTGTTTAAATTTGGATCAATCCACAGACTAGGAAAGTGTTGTAATTTTAGGTCGAGAGTCAAATTATTACAAACGTATAATCACAGAAATGTTACATATCAAGTTTACGAAGAGCACATTGAATTTTCAAACTGACACTGACAACTTATCCAAAAGTTATAGTATTTTATTATAATTTTCTGCTTGGATGATTGTTTTTTCGAATTATTTATTTTTCTATGTGTTTTATTTGTATGCATGAATGTATCTCGTTTCGGCCAGCTTAAGGACCACGACTGACGAGTGCCAGTAAGGCTCAGTTTTTGTGTGAGTTTACTCACTAGACACATCGTGAATTTTACCGAGATCGGGGGAACAGCGTCTAGATAGGATCCAGATTGCTGTATCCGAGTATCCCAACTGCGGTTGTTAACCGTATAGGGTAAATTTTTCATACATCACAGCTATTTAAACTGAGATACGGAAATGAAAAGCTACAAATTTTATCTTGACCCATGTGGGAATTGAACCCGGGATGACTTGCTGACGAGCGATCACGCTGACACCGTAGCCACGGAGGGGACTTACGTGTTTTATTTGTATATTACTTAATTTGTTTTCTACTTGTTACCAACATAAATCAAACTAATTTGTTTATTAGTTCAAACATATACGTTCACCTGACGATGGCAGCACTCTACTGCTGAAACGTTGTTGCATATATTAATTAAAAAAAGTGTCTACAAAAAAACGTCAATTAAATTATGATTGTAGATGTAAATAATGCCAAGAATTAGGTAATGTCTATATGGATCATTGTATTATATTTCATGAATTTCGTGTGTAATAAACACTGAATATTCCTAAAACGCCCTAAATATATCATTTTGTTTCTGCTTAGTAAAATATTATTTACTAGTTCAGTAGATATTTTGAACACTTAATATTGACTCTGACAAAGCCGTGGGTACTTAGCCATTACACCTAATACACTTATAGACGTAATTGGTCCTTTATGGAAGATACGTCTTTAGGGCGGAACCATGATGGTGGAGGTGTTCCAAGTGGAAACTCGCGAGTGGTGGGCATAAATCGACAGTAGCGGAGTGTTGGAGATAGCGACTGGTTGAAGTAAGCATACAAATGGGAGTGGGGGCATAGAGGGTCTTGGCGTCGGCGATGTCGAGGCAAGCCGCTCATGACGTCACTGGTTCTGCGTGGTCATGTTCTAGAGAACTAAAGAATGTGTATTACGATTCACGCAGACAGAGACAATTCAACATGGCTGTCCGGAGAAGTAAGGAGCATAGTGCGAACTTCAATGATACGAACCTTAAACTCATTGGGAAGTTACCATCTCTGGAACCACTCTGCGGTTTTGTGATCACCAGTGGTGTCATGGCGAATTTAACAGTGCCGATACGCTGAGTTTTCCATGCTTCCCCCCTCAAAAAGGGGTACTGAACCCCCTTCTCAGTCCCGGAAAATTTTAAAAACTGTTATGCTAATTTGTACGTTTCAACGCCTTCTGGAGGTTTTCTTTAAAATTACATAAGAGTTTTAAGCAATGTTACTAGTAATACAGAAACGTATTTCAAAAACCAGTGCGTATTTTAAGTTCATATTTCAACATTTTTGGAGCATGTTTTCCGATTGTTTAGTGCATATCGGTCCGAGGCCTGCTTATGACTCCTGACACTACCGTCCACACAATTCATAGGTAATTTTTCCATTACCGAAATCAAAGAGAATTTTTTTCGGTTTATCATCTTGTAATTAAACAATGGTACACATGGACAGTAAGTATAAGATATCAAAAATTGATCGTCCCTTTTGCTAAGTATACGTATTTTACAATATTAATAAACAGTACCAAGCCCAGTGGTTCCGAACCTGTAGGGCGCTCCCGTAGGCTACGTTTTGTACAAGTATCACTGTCCTCTTAAATATCAAAATTAATTTATTTTCTTTAACAGTAAAAAAATATTTTTAATTTCATTTATTAAATGTTTAGATAATTTTTCTTGCTTAGAATGTGTTACATAACTTTAGAAAACATATATCATATTGAATTAATAATTGCTTAGTAGTTGTTACTCTTCATAAAGCTTAATGACTGTTTCAATTAACAAATAAACATATTTTTTTAAAAACTGTTTTAGAACAAAATGTTTGGAACAAATAATACTCTAATTTATAGAGTTCAAAATTTCTTCTTCTTGAATGTTTAATGACGTGTGTTTAAAATAAAGCAAATTTGGCCCTAATTACATATTTTACATCGAAGAAAATTAGAAGGGGACCTTTCTCAATAAAAAAAGCCACATGTATGCACTCATACAATTACTTCTCGCTTCACATTTCACAGATTCTGCAGTCAACACTCGTCTTTATTGATATTTCCGCAAATATTTCTTACTCATTAAAAGCATTACACTGTCTACTCAAATTACAGGATATAAAAACCTTTAATATTAGTTTTATGAATTGGATCTCTATTAAATAATATTTGACTAATATCACCCCGCGTTTGCCCCAAAGAAAACGATGGGTTTAAAATAACTACTGAACGTTTTTGCCCATGCCTGGTAACCAAGGTTTAAAATGTAATATCATCCAGAACTAATTAGAATTGGAATTTATTTTGGAAAATTGTTTTTTCCAACGTGGGTGTGTTTTAATTAAATAAATAATTACCTTAATAAAAACTAAGGACCTTTTATGGACGAGTAATATTTATTTATATTAATTAGTTTTTAATTATTTATGTAATTAGATTGCGTAATGGACGTTAATCGAAATGGGTGTGTTTTATTTATTTCTTTTATCGACTTCAAAAAAATATTTCAACTGACATAAAATGCAGTACAATTAGTAATGAAAAACTGACTCATGAATTACGATTCATTTGAACGGAAACAATGTCAGACTTTGAAATACGATTGTGAAAAGGATACGAGAATGTTTTATATTTGCTCTGAGAAAGAGAAAACGCCTCTTGAACTTTTTGTGTCTTTATGCAAATATCTACTCACATCTAACGTCTTTGTTTGCCCAGGTCCGAAGAAGTAAAAAGCAAAACTTTGTAGTGAAGCATTCTTCAGTTGCAAGAGCTGAATCCGCAAGTGTGTTCTCAAAATGGTTTATTAAACACACATTCTTACTCCTCTAAATAAAGAGAGAATTTTAAATGGGACCTTGATTATTAATTACGTTTAGAATGAAGCTACGGATAAATGAAAAAATACTTTCTTTAGGATATTGAATATACATACAAATAATAAATTTAAATACGTAAAAGATAAATTATCTCTAATTTATAGAATCCGTGCGATCGATATTATTTGAACGTATTACGAAAAAAATATGCTCGACAAAAGTAAAAAGAAAATTGAAAATACATTTATTATAAATTAGCAACTAATAATTTATTACTTATCTGACAGTTTCTTGTTCTGTGACGTATTACGGAATGGATGAAAAATACTTTTCTTCATTGCCTTTACTTCTACTAGTTTTCCTTTTTTGTCCTCTTTCCCTTTCAGTCAATTTTTTTCTTTTCTCTTCACTAATTTTATCAGTCGATTTGAACATGCTATTATTTTATATAACAGTCTATATTTTAAATCGTGAACGAGTTTGAGATTAAAGCCCTGGGTGACCGTAAATATGTTCTCTCTCTCGAGAATTTTAAAATATTTCTTAATAAATTGACTCGATCTCTGCGCTCAAGAAGTAGTGAGTTGACTACCTCTAAGTCGAGTTGAAAATAAAATTCATTCAAGAGAAAACATAAGTCAGATCTGTTCCCATGTTCGGATGAAAAGCTTCCGTATCTTCTACCCTGAGAAAACACCATGGATGTGAGTACCCTACCACTGAATGTGAGATCCAAATCAGAGGAAAAAATTATTTCTCCAAATCTTTGGATAGTATTCGAACATTACAGTTTGGATGCCACACCCAAAACTTGATATGTCACGTCTAAAAGTTGAGAAGTTCGGAAAAATCCTTTACTTCCTCTGAATTTGGATCTCACATCCAAAACCTGTTCTTTCCGTTTTAAGCGCACCCGATCGGACGTTGACTTACGGAAGTGAGCCACTAAGCATAAGGACATTTTCTACCACTTTCATACCATTTGAGCAAAAGGCATTTTAAAGTTCCGGGTCCCTAGAAGGATCACAAACCCTGCAACATTTTTGCGCGAAATACAAGCATACAAATAGAGCAGTAACAATGTTTCAAATTTCTTGTAAAAAAGTGATTATACATCCCTTGGTACATGTTTTTTATAAGTCGTGTACGTGGGAAATTTTCACTGATTACTTCCAATTCATCATTAATATATTTCATTAATATATCATCCTCCACGCGGGGAGGGGGTGGAGTTTGTCGGAAAAGATAATAGGCTAAAATATTGACGACGAAATTACCTCGAGAGTGCTGGAAAGGTATCGTATACCGGCACGAACCCCAAACGCAACGAGGTTGGACGGAGACCGGCCGCAGCTTATTGTATCCTTGTCGCCTTGCCCCTTACATCGAACACTGATCCAAGGGATATTTTTCTTTGGGTGTATCGAGAGTATGTAGCTCCACAGCCAACTGACGTACCCTACTCGTGAAAGTAGACTTAAGCAGTTGTAGCATCAATTAAGTTTGGGATGTTGATTAACGTGAGGGATGATTTTGCTAATCGTCAGGATGTGTGTGTATGTCCAACGGTGCTCCCATTAAACACTTGTTGGAAAAATCTGTTTGAGTTGCTCATTTATTTCATATACGAAAATAAAACTACTACAATTATATAATCTAAATACATAAATAAATAAATATTTGCGACCTTTATGGACGAGTAATATATTGTTCGATTATTGTGTTTGATTATATCATGTCCAGTTATGTTTCTTTTAATAATTTATTATTATTTGATCACCTGACGACGAGGGTACATAAGATCATTACCAACCTAGGGACTCTTACATGTGCACTCTCATCCAATTTGACATGAATCCTATTAAGTCACTGCCTTGCTATTTCTGCGTTATTCAAAGAATTCAGAAAAAGGGGAAATGATTCTCTAGGCTTTGTCTAGGGGCCTGTTTATTGTACATTTGACATGAATCCTATTAAGTCACTGCCTTGCTATTTCTGCGTTATTCAAAGAATTCAGAAAAAGGGGAAATGGTTCTCTAGGGTTTGTCTAGGGGCCTGTTTATTGTAACAATAAATCGTGAATTTAGTGTTATTTCAATTCTTATTATTTTTAAACACTATACTCAGAATAATCTATAGTTCGATAATAACTTGTACATGTAAATTTACAAACATATTTGCGTTAAATTACAAACATATTGACATAATATATGTATTATAACTCGCAGCTAACTTTTTATTTTATCTAGCAACTTTTGCTGAAATTTTTGAATCCGCCTCTACCTTAGGGCCCTTGATCGGAATTGATGGGATGGTCCCTTGCTTGCTTCCGGAGAGTAAATTAGTTTTTTTTTCCTCCACGTGGTCATACGCAGTTTGTACTGTTTTTTGACAATAAACTTATTATTATTATTATTATTATTATTATTATTATTTCAAACTTGACATAATTATTATGTTTTATCTTAATGTAAATCATTTTTCTTTTCCGGAAAGACAAGATTTATGGAACAATCCCGATGTAGAAAAAAAATCGTGTTAGCTTTATGTTAACATCATGATTTGCCTGGTGTTTCATTGGTATTATTTTCAACATATTTTTGTTAGTAAAAATTAAGTACCCATTATAATTAATTATACACCATTGTTATTCGGACGAAGATCGGTCGCCCAGAAATTATCCAATGTTAATCCTCCCTTTCCATTGCACTTTCACAAATAACCAGAAAGCAGAGAACCACAATTTCCCGCACATATTTCTTCTGTGTATCCCACACGTGGAGACGTTATGTGATAACTTTCACTCATATGTAAATGGCGTCGAGTCAGAATCGAAACCAGGACTTCTGCTTAGATCGCAGGGGAGTTAACCACTACACCGCCCGTTCGCCCTTCCACACCTGTACACCATTTCCACCACTAATCTCCTACCCGGGGATGTCTCTCAGGTGTTCCAGGGTTTGGTTTTAGGTGAACATGTTGTACAGGTGTGGAAGGGCGAACGGGCGGTGTAGTGGTTAACTCCCCTGCGATCGGAATAGGAGTCCCAGGTTCGATTTCCCTGCGCGTCGCCATTTTTACTCGACTGAAAGCGAACAACCGCAATTTCCTTGAACTTTATTTTTCCTTTGTGGGTGTCCATCGTGACCTGATAGCCTCAGTGGAGCAAATCAAGACGGTAGTCTCCCGTCGGCGAGCGAGAGAAGGAACGAACGAACGAACGAACGAACGAACGAAAGACGTGGCCCCTCTGTGGGATCGTGTCGTCATGCATCGGTAGCTCTCTTGCTCAATTAGGGAATTAGCACATATTTCACAGAGACTGACAACGTGAATTAAGTGAATGTTACTCAGTCGTCCTTGACGTCACAGATACAACTGGAGGAGTGGGTGAACGGGGTTGGCGCGGGGGGGGGGGGGGAGGTTATACTCGCAAAAAGGTACTAACGCTATGTAGAGCAACGACAACAACATACATTACCTTCTCTTTTCTGCCATTTGATCCTATTCTCTTATCCTATATTCCAAGTTACGTTACTTTACTCTCAGAAAATTTAACCTAAAAAACATGAATGGAAACCCACTGTGTTTATCAGTTTATTGTAAATTAGTAGCAGTAAATAAGTTTATTGTCTCAACGTGGTCTTAGGCAATTTGTAACTGCTCTTTTCACAATTAATTATTCATTAATTTATATATGTATGGCCAGTATAACTGGCTGGATGTTGGTACAGGGCTTGTACACAGTGTAGCCAATTCTTTTACTTCGCCATTGTCCGTTTGGGTATAGTGATGAGTGTATCTCACGTTATATTGGCAAGACTTTACAATTTCTTTAAACTTGAATGCATCAGCAACACCAATTAAATTCACTTGTTCCTGCTGTGTTCTTCTGTTCTTTCTGCGTGTGCAGCGAATATTACCTTTTGTCTCAGTTTGTTGTGTGATTAATGTGATGTTTTCAGCAGCGAATAGTCGCTTTAATGACTATTGTTATTTATTCGAATATTACTCAATTTGTAGAAGTTGGTAATTTGTGTCAGGCAGCCATATTGCATTATTTTCGGTAATGTTGTATGTCTTTGAGTTCATGTATGTGTACATGTCAGTGTGGTTCTTAGAAATTTTAACTTTTGATTTATGTATTAAAATATTCCCATGTTGTTTTATGTCTTCAAATAAGATTTCCATCAAAATTTAAAGTTTTAAAATTATTTTTAGAGGTTACTACCAAGCTTTAAAGTTTTAAAAATTCAAGATATTAAAGCTCGGTAACAACATCTAAAGTATATTTTTTAAATCTGAAATTTTTATAAAAGTTTTATCTTAGGTCATAAAACAAAGTGGGAGGGAGTCCTCTCCAAATGTCTTAAATTGATTTTTTAAGAACCACCTTAATGTTCACTTCTAGAAATTTTCCTCCCAAATGACTTTAACAATTTCGATAGAATATACAGAGCAGATGCGGTTTTTTTGGGTGAAGACCATGTATTCCTTGGCTTCATTTCGTACTATTATTAATATAACAAAATACATGTATTACGTATTCCAAAGAGTATATAGCCTACTATGAGTCTAGGAAATAATCAAAGCCTCCTGATATCTCAAGACAAAGCGATAAATACGAACCTTGAATCTCTTTGAGCTCTGTAACGGCAAACGTGCAAGAAAATGGTATGGACGGTATATGACGACAAACAGTTGGGAAATTACTTAAATCGTTATTAATGTAATTTTCCACCCAGAGAAATAGCCATCACCAAGATTTAACAAGCACATGCGGAATAATTTATACATAGACGGGCTAGCAAATATATATCAAAATTTCTTCTACCAAAGTATTTATGTGAGTGAATTACATTATTTGGTTTATTTGTAGTGGTGCATATTTGTTGCAAATTGTACAAATTATACCAGAAACATGAAGAACGCTTACTTTAGCGTGACTATTATCTGATCCAAAAATAAACTTACAGCTCTGAGTTTGGATGACTGAAGAGAACCAATCCTTTTGACTTCCCGAATATAGAATTATACTACAAAGATAATATTGTCTGAATTTATTATCATAGTGCAAACACACCTCGTCGAATTCAAATTAAAAGGTTAATTAAATGCCCCGAAATTTGAACAACAATTAATACACTTCACTCTAAATATTATAAAACACTACGTATAACGTGTATCAAGTTTCCATCATGACAATGATCCTCTTCTGATTCATCAATTAATTTGAATGGTTTTTAAATAACTGAAATACATAAAATGGTGTATAATGCAGATCCCACTGCTAAATTGACATCCACAACAGAATGACTTAAAATTAATTTTGAAAAATAAATAATTTACAAGATAATCTTAAGAAGATAAAATATAATTTTATGCTAAAAAAAAGTATTGTGAAAGTGCGATTATCAGTCCAATCTGAAATATCAGTGGAACGCTTCCTGATTCTTTTGAATAGCGATCTACTTCATCCTTCCCTCTCCTTGTGTCATTTAAATAACCGCGACTGTCGCCATCATTATCCTCAGAAAAGTCGCAACCGCGCACGACTTGGAGTGCCTCAGGGGACCATTCTAGCTCCTGCCCTCCTCTCTCTCTCTCTTCCCTTCGCCGTCATGGACCAGTGGCTCGCAAGAAAGGTCCACTGCCCTCCTCATTCCCCCCCCCCACCCTCTCCCTGATCATAACGTATCTGTTTCATTAGACCGGCGATATGATTGGGCGTTAGAAATTCGAGTCGCGTAAATGAATTATGGTATCGGGTTTCCAGAGGTACTCTGTAACGAGAAAGGATTGTTAGATTAGGACTGAATGGCGAGCAGATATTGGATAAGTGATATATGAGCCATATGTAAATATTGAATAAAGGTAGAGATTGCTACTCGTAGTACAATAAGAATGATGTATCTGCGTTAGTGTAAAAGAGATTATTCAAGATTCCGGTTATGGGGTGTGAGATCGTACGAAAGTTTGACACTTCATTTTGTCCAATAGTTTATGAGTATGATGTACATCTTACGAGAATTAACAACTATTTCTTTTAAGTTGCTTTCAACTGTTCGCTAATGATGAATTGATCTGTAAAGTGAACAAACACAATACCAATATTTATGATATCATATATATTTTAGTGTCACACGACGATCCTTGATTAATAATCTCAGATTAATAACATTAATGACACCATATTAATAACTTAAATAAATAAATATTATTGTTATTAATAATACAAAATTGTTAATTATTTATTTGATGCATTTGATTTTTAACGTAATATTTATAAAATTTGTGTTGGTAACCATAATTTTTAAACAAAGATGCTCCCAGGTTACGGTCTACATCCACCACTGACACACAGTAAAGGTCTTGCAGAAGAAAATGGTACGCAAAATACGTAATGATCTAAAACACACAACACTGAAGCTTGAATGCTGTACTACAGACATTAATTTTCAAATACAGAACTGGAAGTAAGTAAAAATTTGTGTTTGTTGCTCGTTTCAGGAGTTGAACGCAACTCATTACACGAAAACGTGCATTGCGAAGACAATCGTGCAGACACGCACATGCGCTATGACACGCGAACGTATTCTCGTCGTGAGTGGTCCAGATGTTGCTGTCAATGAACGGGTCAAATTCTAGTTCATGACGTATGAGTCAATTACTTTCCAAGACGCAGGAGCTATACTAGGTTTCATGTAAAACGCCTTCCCAACAAACATGAACTTTATGGAGAAAAGTATTGAGTTTTTTTTTTACTTTCTCATATACTTAGTATATAGAAAGTATTGTAATCGTGAAAAAAAAATCGAAAGCGAGATTTCGACTGAAAAATCAGTTTTGGTTATCCGTGATTTTGAAAAAGTGTTTTTAGCATGGCGTCGGTCCGTCTGTCCGTCTGTGCGCAACGAATCTGAATAAGTGGATGAATCAATTAAATTCGCATTTCGTATTTACAGTAGACTTTACTTGTTGTCGATGCACGTGTTCTATTTTTTCTGATACTTTAAAACAAAGGGTACTTCACATGAAGGTCAAAGTACACTTCTGAATATTTCTCAAAACCGGCTCCAATGATTTTGTTTAAATTATCTGTACGTAAAATACAATTAGTACGCATTACCTCCGCATTAGCGGTATAGACTCAGTAAAATAATTTCTGTATGCTACTCTTACACATTAGCTTATTGTTTCAATAAGCTTGAATAAATTTATCAGTATATTTGCACACACACACACACACACTCACACACCAAAAATAGAATAAAAATTCTTATTGTCTATTTTCTTATATTGACAAGACCCTGTACCTAAACTTATAGCTATTACCGCGGTTTAAAAATTAAATCTTTAATTTCCGTTCTCTTTTCTTCAATTTCTTCCATTTTACCGTAGCCATCTGGTATTTTTGCTGCGCTCATTTACTGCCATGTCGAGCGTAATATTTATGTATCCTCGCGCGCAGAGCTTCTGACCAGCATCGATTCGGCCACATATTCCTCGAAATCTCTAAATACAACTTCATTCTCTGTATATCTCTCCCAGTTCTTGAGGTTAAAAAATTCCCTTTTGTTTTATTTTTATTAACCATCTCCCTCGCTCCTCTCCATTTATCATGCCGGCAAACAATACATGTTCCACATTATCAATTTCTAATGTTGGTCTATTAGGCTTCAACCATTTCGTATTCTTATTCGAATAAGTGACCTTCTTTATAAATCTATGTAGGTCACGCCCCTCTTGTGCCTTTTCCCGTCTAGTTTGCCAACACATAATTAGCTTCATGCTTATCATCCTTTTCGGCCCTTCACATTTATTCGATATTCGTTCTCCGTCAGTTTCCACCTCTTCTCCGCTGTGCACATAATACCGCATCGTCATTTCATCCATCTCTTTAAGTCTATCGGTAACACACCCATTATTGCTTGTGCTGTTTTTGCTGCTATGCTTCGGTAACATCCACTCCATGACAGTAAAAATAATCTCTGTGCACCACTTAATTTCTTTTCATTGTGTATTAATTTAGACTTTCGCGCAGCAAGTTAGTATAGGCAACAATACCCCTTTGTATGGTTGCACCACATCATTTAGTTTCATGTTTTTCTTATTCAAGCCAATTCTTTGAAATTTGTAGACCATTAAACAAATATTTTTCCCCTTATTTATTTTGTGTGTTTTGTGAATTTTAAGTTCTCATCAATAATTGCCCCTAGATATTTAAATTCTTCCACAATTTTTAATCTCCAAACTTTTAAAACTGGATTCCTTCGTCTTTTACCTTCGCGTTTCATTCCAAGAACTTTTCATTCCACACGTCTTTTCTTGAGACATTTCTAACTTCTGATCGTTACTCAAGCTAATAAATTTCTCCAGCAATTTTGTTCCCTCACAGCAAAGGAAATCGGCCGAGCAGACGTAGAATACACTTTTCGTAAACTGAAATGAAACATATAATACATGGGAGGACAGCAAACGCACTACAGGTACGAAAATACATCAACTTCCAGTCTACGACGAAATTACATTTACATAACACTTTTACGATATTTATAAGACTGATATGTCCCTTGTTTTGAAATAATACTCTGAATATTTATTTTACTTTCAAAAAGGACAGTAATAAGTTCATCTAGGAACTTTTAGCATGAATAGAGCACTGGAAGACGACCAAAATAGAGGACCACGCCAGAAATGGCCCTTTCGCTATATAATTTTTTCTCACTCGTATTGCTCAGTGATATCTTAGCCCAAGTATAGCTCCTTCAATGCCATTATACCTTCTTTAGACACGTAGTTTGCCAGACATTAACCTGGCAAAACATGAGCATACCAAAAAAGAGAAAAAAACATAATGTGCAGTTTTCTTATAAGTTAGACGTTTATGTCGTTAAAGTTGGTTAAAGTGAAGCCTCTTCAACTCTTAACTTGAAGGTAAAGGTTATAAGTTTCGAGATAACGAGTTTTCGAGTTATAAAGGACTTCGAGATAAGGAGTTTTTAAGTTATCAATTACGGAATATAGAGATACATATTATTGAAGTCATAAAAAGAATCGACTTATAAAGATTTGTTTTACATTTGTGTTGTACATAATTACATCTAAAAAGATTATTTTATAACAACGAACAACGTGAAAATATGCATATATTAAAAGAAATCTAATTTTCTTTTGAGTCAAGGAATTAACATATTCTTTGTCAATTGTATTTTCGATTGCAAACAAGACACTACATATATTGTTCTCCATATCACTACATCTTTCAATGAATGTACGAAATCATTTCTTGAAATTGGTTATTGACGACAACGAAACTATTGCTTGGAGTTAGTCTTGCGAAAAGAATTTCTATTTACAGAGACCGCAAAGTTTACACATTGCTTTTTCGAGTTTCAGAGTGCGCTGGATTTGTAGTTCGAGTTAGAGAGCGTGATATGTATGAATAGATATGAATAGTACTCGTACATCATAAGGAAATCATATTCAGTTCGAGTTATAGCGTCGAAATAATTCCAGTTGTAGGGTTTTTTGTACTTCAACGGTCCAGGAATGGCTAATTTCTTCTTCTTAGAGTGGATTTCGATGTAACGGGGTTCGAGTTTGAGAGGTTCCACTGTATTACGCATTTTTCACATACTTCTCCGGGCAGCCGTGTAATACTTACCGGACTGTTTGAAATTTGACGTTGGATGAAAAGAATTTTTAGGAAGGACGACCAGTGTTTTTGTAGGTGAAGGTGTAGATGACATAAAGCATCTGTTACACGAACGTGGATTGACGAAGGGCGAAGAGAATGGTACAGGAGACCAAAGAAGAGGAGGACTTAAGTAGAAAGGAAACTTCCAACAATTTCCCTGGAATACGTGACACTGGTGAGGCCTTGAGAGATAGATAATGGAAATTCCGTTAGCTCGTCGTGGTTACGGACGGGATTGCCTGGAGTTTAGTTAGTTTAAAACGGTTTGGGGTAACAATATCTTCCTTTTTCATTTTCATATCTATATAATTTTTGCTGAAAAGTATTAACCTCTTAGAATTCATGTCTTTAACACGATAATCGTTTAAGTACCTTGATAGTCAAAGATTTTAAAGCAAACAACCCCTCTGTAATGTTGAATTGTTGTAACAGAAAATAAGCACACCGCAGTTTCCCCATCTTTTACAAATGATTCTTGGTAGCCTCGCGCAGCTGGGGGTAGATTGACCAAAGTATAAAGACATCAAATCGGACTCGTCTTGCATTAGCATTCTCGTCCTCCAACCTGGAAGCGATTCGACTGGCATCGAGGTGAGAAATCGAAAAATGATTATCGAAACGGGTGTCAAATATGGAAATTACCCCGCCTTCGATGAATTGAGTTACGGGACCAATAAACGGTTCTTTTTACATATAAAACATTCACATGAAGGATTTTGTAACAACAGCTATGTTCTTATTAATCCTTACCTACATTCACAGTTCAGATTAACAGTAGTGAATTCATGGGGTACTTAACAACCCCGAAAACAAAAATCGTGTAAAAACTATTTTTTGTTATTCTTAAATAACTGATAAATGTTCGTCTCGTATTTTTTGAAAATCATACTTTTCCAAGCAACTGTGATGTTTAAAATGTAAAATGTGATTATCTTTGTCTCATTGAAACTACTAGATGAAATTTGTCTCGGAAACAAAGAAAATATACATATATAACAATAAAACACGTGTTTGAGATCTAGTAAATATAAACTAAGTAAGTTATGCAGAAGGAAATTAACAATGACTTTCTATAAAAATAATAACGAGAGATATTTTTACTCCATACTCATAGGCTAACTTATCATTAAATCAACTAAAATAATATAATTCTCTGCGGAAGGTGTTGCAAATGCAAAGATTAACAACATATATGTTTGGATACCTACTTTCCTATTGCAAAGACAACACCATATAATTCTAGTGACAAGTGTAATTCATTAGGAAGCAACTTTTACCTTTATCACACCTCAATATCTCTGTATGAATCAGGAAGAGTGCCGACAGTTCTAGATCACTAGTTTCTCATCATCCAAGAATATAAATGCTCCTTGTGAAGTGCAATCGATCTCCGCCAGGTGCGAGTGAGTATAAAAAAGCGAATACTGCATCGGAGTGCCACCTTCACTTGTCTCTGACGATTTGTCAAGCGGCGCCTCCTGGAGCAAGCGGCTCGCTTTGCTACTGTGCAGTAGAAAACCAGGAACTAAAAGTGGAATTTCTTAAAATTGCTATTTATGTGGCATTCACAAACATTTGCAACTAGACATCCCGTAACAAAAGATGATTTTAGTAGGTGCTTTACCTAGTTATTAAGGTATTACATCCTCCAGAACTAGACTTTAAGCCGCCCCCCCCCAAAAAAAAAAATCAAAAATCAAATGATAGCATCAACCATTCCCTGTCTAGTCGTTACGAATTTTTATATCCTTACGAGGTAAAATTTTGAATCATTTGACTTTTACTTACTATGGGGTTTGATGGAGAAACTTTCACTGGCTTATGTTTCTCTGATGTCCTGGCGAAAATACCGACTTAACATAGCGAAAAAAAAACTATAAAAACATAACAAAATGAAATAGGAACAAAGCAATGATGTTTAGATTTTCATACCTTACGCGGCGTTTAAGAATAATTCATCAAAAACTGTGGGAAATATAGTTCTGACGGAGACGGCAGTCGCATCACGTAATTGAAGACAGTGTCACCCTTGTCACAGAATGAGTCAAACGACAATCTAAATTTATTATCAAGTTTTAAAATCACAAAATAAATGTCCTTGTCCGACAGAAAGAATCAGTAGAATGAATTTTTAATTCATTAGAACTTGGGTGAATATTTCCAAGTTTCGTAAATAGTATACGTTTGCACTTTTTTCTTCCGAAGTATCAACACTTTTTTATTTCTTAAAGGTCACTTTTTGTGAATACACCGTTTTTCCGGTCGTACTTAACCAATATCCAAACATTTGGCATCTTTATAAAGATTATTTTGTGAACTTTGAATATACCACTTCACTCTGTACTTTTAAACTGTACTATTTATTTGCTAATTTATTTTCAAATACGAATTGAAATTAAATTACGTTAGGATCCTCAATTTCTTCTCAAGAGGCCGTAATCACCATTAGATGACTCTTTTAAGACTTTGGTTCAGTGATAATTTGCCTCCTACGTGGTGCAACTGAGCGATAGATAAATTTCGATCACATCTGCAGAAGTAAAATTTTAATTGTTGTTGCGTCAGAGAGAGTAAATTATGTTTATTATTGAATTCAATTTATTTACCTTACAGTGAAATAAGTGGTAATTGTTGTATACGCCATTAAATGATATCATGATTCAGAGGTCCTTCCGACTCTCATATTAATGTAACTGTGAAATCTTCGCATTATTAAAGAGACTTTTTCCTTCGGAGGGAATAAAATGTATTCGTAAATAAATAAATAAATTATAATATATTGTATAACTTGCAGTTATTTTTTAAGTATACACAACTTAAACATAACTTCATTTTGTCGGTGTGCGTGAGGAGGAAGCTACGACACGGAAGGTACCCTTTTCTAATACTGCAAGTGCTCTTGCCTATGTACTTTCATGTTAGTTAGTATTGCTAAATCTTCAGGTACATGAAGCTGGAACAACCTTTATTACACAATTAAGTGGAACTAACGCCACTATTTAGTACTGCTTGCTTACTTACTCATTAATTAATAACATTTCTAAGAATGTTCAGTTAAAAAAAATGGGTTATGTCAGCTTTCTTCGTAAGCTGCGACAACTATTTCATAATATCCGAAAATTATAAATAAGTGTGCCTAATAATTCTATTTGCTTTAGTGACTAATTATTACTACAAAAATTAAACCAAATTTTTAGTATGAAAGCTATTGCGACAATTTCTTATTTATATATCACTTTGATCACAAAAACCTTACCCTCATCAAAAAAAAAAAAAATCGTCAAAATAAGATAAAAACTTACAGACCCATTCACATAATAAAAAATAAAAATTAAAAAAAGTTTTATGTTTATGATGGAGATGTACTAGCAATTTATAAAATTTGGTTATTCATGGTAAAATATTTTTTTATTCCATAACAATATTTCATGAATTGCTGATATGTCTCTTTCATAAACTCACGAAACGTTTTCGAAAGAAATAACTGAATCAAATAAAACCAAATTGAACACTTACATTGTTCGATATTTATTGTTTCCAATTCTCAAATTCGGTAATATAAACAATTCTAATATAAACAATTGTAATTTATAATTTTGTGGTACTGAGATAATTTGTATACCAGCACAATTCTGTTAGAAAACTCAAACAAATAATTATAGTAGAGAATATTATTCTGTACTTCAACTCAGATCTTTAGTAGAAATTTTCAATCTGCCTCTGCCTTACGGCCCTTGATCGGAATTGATGGATTGGGTCCCTGCTTGCTTCTGAAGAGTAAACTAGTTTCCTGTCCCTCCATGTGGTCATACGCTGTTTCTAACTGCATTTTTGACAATAAATGTATTATTACTGTTTAAACTTTTTCAATTCAACCATTCTGTTGAGGTCACCTCACTTGCGTACACTAGTTATTTGTGAAACTCCGTGTTATGTCGGAGTATCGAACTCGAGTCTCCCGTGGAGTAGCTCCTTTTGCTCTTGAAAGATCTCTAACCGCTAAGGGGAAACCGAGGGCACCAGAGTTCCCGACCACCCCGACCTCTGGGGGTCACGCCACGAAACAATGTTCATGCCTCGATGAGACAGCCGTTCTGTCAAAACGCTCTCCTAACAGGTGAGAGAGTCCAAGAGTCTGCTGCTTCTGCTGCTATTGTTTGAGTTTCGCTAAAGCCAGAGGAGACTCAACTTTCCCACGATTTTTTGTTTTCTTTTTTTTTAATGTCTTGTTTTGGACATGAAAGTGTCTAAAATGACTCTCCTTGTTTCGGTTGACCTCTCCGATGCCCTGAGACGATAACAACTCTCCTGTCTGGTACTAGGAAAGGTGGATAACTCGTTCAGTTTAGATAAAAAACTGCAGTTAAAAATTAACTTATGTTTATATAAAGTAAAAATAAAATATAAATTGTATGATACAAAATATAAATTATATATTATAAAATAAAAATATATATTATAAAATAAAAATATATATTATAAAATAAAAATATATATTATAAAATAAAAATATATATTATAAAATAAAAATATATATTATAAAATAAAAATATATATTATAAAATAAAAATATATATTATAAAATAAAAATATATATTATAAAATAAAAATATATATTATAAAATAAAAATATATATTATAAAATAAAAATATATATTATAAAATAAAAATATATATTATAAAATAAAAATATATATTATAAAATAAAAATATATATTATAAAATAAAAATATANTTCTGCTTTTTTAAAAATATATTTTGTGTTTATATTTCTGTTTATATCATGTTCATTTACGTTTATTGTTATAATTTGTTGTTACTTGATCACCTGACGACGGCGTAAATCCACGTTGAAACGTTGTGAGTTCTTAACGAAAAATTAAAATATTATTCAATCCCCATAAAAGGTCGCAAGTTTTTAACTTTTTATTTAAATCAATCGCTTAAATTTCCACGTATCCAACTGACCCGATTCGCTTATTTATATTATAATTATTAATTTTTATTAGTCATCGTTAGTTAACAAATGGAGAATTAATAATAATTTAATTTACAATAATAATAATTTGTTTACTTGCAAGTGAGCAATGCTCGGTGACAGATAGAAATGAAGAAATGATAAAAGTATGCGTAATACAATAATAAGAAGTTAACTAACAAATCATCGCCCAAATATCTATAAAATAAACACACAGTATATAATGGTTGGAAAATTAGTAGACAAGGTAACAACAAAGAAGAAATTAATTAACAACACGAGTCCATATGTGTGAATATTCTTATACGTACATATACACATTTTTTGCTTACAAACACAAACAGACACACTCATTCGAACAAGCATTCTTTAATATACACGTGTATCATTGCTTCTCATAAAACTTTAACGCACAAATAGTTGTTATAATATAATTACAATAAATTAATAACTATACAAAATAAAATAAATTATGAAACGTGATAAATACTTAAAAATAGTAGAAAGTCTTTTTAGTGGGGGAGCGTAGTCCCCAAGTTCTCTCCAGCTACATTCCTGCAATCTACTTGTGCAAGTCCCAGCTTCCTTCGTTCCTCCCAGATATTCACCGTAGAAAACAATCGGCTGTTCATTTCTTTACCATGATCAACTCCAGAGCAATTTTTTTTATCAGAAATGATTGTTGTAGAAACGAATTGCAGAGGAACTTAATCTCTGGCAAACAAAGTAAGTTATTACTGAAAGACACGAAGTGTAGACATCCATTGAAAGATGTCAGATGCAAATTACCATCGTTAATATACATATGAGAATGACAAAGCTGTTTGCATGCCTCAAGACGTTTAGTGTCAGAAGTTACTCCTCACGACGGGACAGGTAAAACAGTTTGTTTGATTATACTGTCATTACTGAATAAATAAAAATCTGACAAAAATATCAATATTGATTTTTTTTATTATGCACGTAGAATTAGGTGAAATAGAAAATGAGTAGTCCTTATGACCTGAACTATATTCATAAGTGAAATTAAATTCATATATTATGTGCGTAAATATGTGTGCTAAAATTTCAATATTTAAACAGGTTAGGTAACTGTGAAGTCTCCGATTAGATACTGCTTCTCATATTTAAAAAATCCTTTTGAAATAACGTAAGGAAACAATTCAAGTAGTCTTTCTGTTATAACGAAATAAATATATAATGGGGTTTAGAAAAATCTAGCCCTTACGATATATATTTTTGTGAAGAATACAGCTAGAATGTACTTATGAAAATAAATTAACTTACCTAAGTATTTCATTCTGTACGTTTTCGTTAAGACTGACTGCACCCAGTTACTCCATTGAAATCGTGCGAATATTGAATTTTTTTCGGTAGAAATAATCCGTCTTAAATACTCTTTGATTTCCCTGAACTTGTATCACGTAAGTTAGTCCTCTGAATAATTTTCTAATCTTTTACAGACAATTCTGTGTACACAGATAACAGCGTTTTCATAAGTGAGGTTAGTCCTTATTGAATACTTTAAGGAACCAATACACTGCTGTCGATTTACGTTGTTCCGTAAAATCTTGTGGGCCCTTAAATTCCTGAAAGTGTTGTGTAAATAAATATTTGTAGCCGTATTTTCTGAACTTTAGTATGAAAATGTATTTACTTAGACATCTTTAATTCTCTTTATTCGAATTGATGGAATGTTTCTTTGCATGCCTCTGAAGAGAAAATGCGCTAATTGTCCCCAGTGTGGTCATACGTCATGTATTTGTTGAGATGACGTCGTACGTTCCTCTCACGAGGGAGATAAACTTTCTCGTTGGTACTTGAACGACTGCAACAAATGCATCTGTGTTTCTCCAATGATCTATCAAGAGCACAGTTCACTAATCGATCTTTTTCCGTATTTCTCCCGACATTTGTGCATTTCTCGGTCTTTATGCTCGGGGGTACGAAGTTGCTTGTCACTTATTCACTAAGCTCTTTGCGACCTTAAGCAAGAGCGGAGGAAACTGGTCCAAACAGAAAGATGTATGCGAGAACAGCGTAGACTCCGGATAGTATCAACTCAATTTGTTGCGAGTCGAGTAGGAAGGAAATGTAACCACCCAGAGTGAGACGTTGACAGCATATCTGTAATTCTGAGACAAGACAACTGTTATGCATGAATCTGAAGAATTTAAGACTTCTTTCACTCCATGTTTCAATGCCACTCGTAACACTATTATATGTGACTCTTGATTTATGAACATATCTAGCTGTCTGCATACATCCAAACCATAGACGTGTGCTCTTTATCCATGTAATTATAGACAATTCTAGACACTTTTCTTGGAGTAAGTAATGTGATTCACGTTTTTGCTGGTTAACCTTCTAATGGTTCGAACTCAGAAAACAACCCCTTGTTTCAATAAACCAAGGGTGACCACCTTGAATTGAGAAATTATGTCTCGATTCAGCTAAGCTCATTTTTGGGATAGGAAATTCATCCTTAAAACTGTGATACGTGATGCACCTCACATTCAGTTAAAGTTATCGAATATATCAGAATGACACAACAAAAAAGCAAAAATGACAAGACACTATGACACAGGTATTGTATAACATGTTTGTGCAGTTCCTGCTTTTTGAATACATACTTTATGTTTGTATTTTTTAATGCCATGTTCGATTGTTCTGTTGTTATGTTCCTTGTTATAATTTGTGCATCTGGCATAAACAGTAAGTCAATACATTGTGAACTTCATATCACAAAATATATCGTATTCGTCAATACTAAGATCGTCTTGTTTATTTCGGGATGTATTTCTGTGTTCGTATGTTTGTACGGACAGAGAAACCGTACCAGTTGATCCATAATTATCATACTTTTAGTGAAATAGTGTAAAACAGATTAAACGAGGTCATTTGCTATTTTTTGCCCGTTTCTCAAAAAAGGAAACTCGTGTGATTTTATCTTGAAAGCACTATACTAGCAGTTCAATAAGTAAGGACATGGCTGAGGTTGGGGACGTTGCTGTGAAGATAGCGAAATAGTTTTATTCGATTTATCTTTGAAACATTTACCTCAAACTAAAAAAAGCGAACCCTTTTCATAATTTTCATGTAAGTACGCTGTGTGATTTATTCTGTATGGTTCGAGTTGTATCTGTGCATTTAGTGATATATTACTTGTCAAAAGTCGTGAAATTTTGCAAAACGGCAAGTCAGAGGCGAATACAACTTTCGAGTGACGCTGTGTTACTTAGCTAAAAATCTTTAGCAAACCGTAACGTGAAAATCGATCACTTGTTTATAAAATTGTAAATAAAAACAATTTTGACCACGTATTTGTTAACGCAATTTTTCATTTTGGGGGTGTCTTAAACTAAAAAAGTGATTTTTAGAAATATATCCGACCCTCTGTAAGAAACTACTCCAATTAAACGGATAAGTAAATACTCCGTACTTGGGGTATCTGCTTCTATCGATGGTTATCACTGTATCGTAGCGTATTTCAAATGAAGATCGAAGGGCATATCATACAAACAAAATAAATTTCAGTGTTAAAAAAAGCAACTGTTGAACACCCCTCAATAATCCATCAGCATCACATTTCCCATTGTTAACATGTCTTGTATGTAACAGGAATACGTATTTTCATAAAGCAGTCGTTTTATTGTTCACTCTCGTATGCAAGTCTTATGTCCGAGGGAACTCCAAATAAAGCCGTAGATCGATCGTTATTACAGTTTTGTGCTGCGGTGCAGTTTTGTCTAAAAAAAACAACAACTCGCGGTCTGTCGGCAAGCAACCTGACAATTAGCTTCCTGAGGGTATCGTCACTGACAAGGAGGTTGTACAACAAGTGATTTATTGGGCGATCGCCTCTGCATTATCCCTTCTTCATGTCCAAAGGCCTCCGCGAATCCCAAATGAAAAATGACGACGTTGAAACATTCGGGTATCGTGCGAGGACAATAACAAGAGAACACATGTCAGCTCGAAAAGAAACATCGCTATATGCGAAAATTTATTTATTGCAGTGAACACGAAATAGACTATTATCATCCGTACTTCGAGTTAAATGTAAATATGATCTTCCCAATTCTCATCTTCTATTTTAAAACATAAATGTTTTAAACGGCTAGACGAAAGAGCAGACCTTAAGACACTTTATTATTATTATTGTTCTTATTATTATTATTATTATTTCTCTGTACACAATAGTCTAGTATACTCTGTATTGTAGTTTTTGAGGAAATTATCAGTTTCAAAAGCATTTGAATGGGACATATTTGTCTATGTCATAGTTTCATTGTTTTTTATCGTTACGATACAAGGTAAATTAAAAGAAAATTCATTGTTAATAACTATTTCATTTCAAAATTGGTAATATTCTGGAACAATTTTGGCATAAGAAACGTATTTGCGCAATTTTGCTGATGTTGTTGCATCACTGAAGATCATGAGCCACAACGACGCCTATTAAGCTGGAATATCCACTGTTTCTCGGAAACGGTAAGAGCGACCAACGTTTTTCTTGGGCAACAAATTATTATGTAGGTCCGGGCCAGCCGCTATGAAGTGGATACTCCAGCTTAATATACATGACACACAGACGCTATGACTACGTTTCCTATAATAGAATTGAGTTTAGCAAATATTCAATTTCGATTCAATGCAATACGGCATTTTATTTACAATATTTACATTTTAAATTACATGTGCCGAGGCTTCAGCCCCTTTGCCTTCTTAAGCCCTTTAATGTCGTGGACTGTGCGTAAAATGCCCTGGTATTCACTTTCAATGAATTTTTCAGTCGCATCTACATTTTTTCATAGAAAGGTTGATATTTTTATTTCCTGCTGCCGTAATATTAAATTTAGTTATGCATGGATAGAAAATTAATTATTATTATATTATAAACTTTTGGCATACTGTAAAACTTCCTGAAATCTGAAATAGGCGCAACTGACTAATGCATTGAACACCGTTGGGAACTACGGAAAACCAACGGTCAGGACACAAAGACTGTACATGGAAAAGATATTTACAAGNATTTTTCTGATTATGTACAATGTAACAGGATGTGAATCCAATCTTCTTCCTGCTCAACACATATTGGACAAATCGAATCTAGATTATTTCTTAATTTTCGTAATTTCCTTCCCCCTAGTCGAAACCACCCGTAACCTCATGGCGTCCTCGATTTCAGTGAGTTTATGTATGGTTTCCGTCCCCAGTAACCTGCTACAACTGTTTGAACTATGAGTGACATTTTTTCTAACCTGCTCATTTGTAGTAACCTGCAAATATTGTAGTACAAGATGAACCCGAGTGCATAACGTACTCACATTTTTGAAGAAAAATAGATATAGTTTAAATGTGTGATATATTGACTATAGGTTTAAATATTTTAAATATAGTTTAAATATTTTGGCTATTGGCGTAGTATAACAGAAGAGAAAAGAATATTCATAAAAAATTGTCTTAAGAAACATAAAAAGAAGTAGTGATGAAACACTCCTTTTATGAAATTTTTTCCAATATGATGTACTGTATAGATCGTGACAACTAAGAAAACCGTTCATTCTACTCTTCGTGAACAAAACACTCACTCAACTGGGCGTGAGACACTGTGAAGCTGAACTATAATAGAGAAACATTAACTTTCTTAGGGACGACGATATATTGAAATAATTAATCTAGAATGTAGTTAGTTTAATAGTTCCGATTTATAAACAATATTTTCTGAAGAATCTATAGCTTTTGTGTTTTATTAAATACAAATTTGTTGGTATTATGTTGATACTGTAACAACTAATTAACTATTTTTATTCGTATCTTAGGAGTGTGTTGAAATGTTAAATACACTTTTGCCTTAGGCCCCTTGATCGGAATTGATGGGATGGTCCCTTGCTTGCTTCCGGAGAGTAAATTAGTTTATTGTCCTCCACAGGGTCATACACTGTTTGTAACATCATTTTTGCCGGAAAATTTATTGTTATTCAATTGAATGTTTATTAGATTTGTATTTTTGTGTATTACTTCGACATTGCATCCATAGTCCCTGGGATGGTAAAGATTTGCTTTAAAAAATTACCTCAGCAATCTGAGGGGACACGCGCAGACATTTTCGTACACCCCACATCCTTGCGCTTTGTCACCACAAACGATGTTTCCAACAATGGTTCGCTTGTTAACAACATTCATCATGAGCATGGGGCGCGGTTGGGACCCCGCACGGGAGACCCACAACGCTCCCTTCTAGGTTCCGCGTGATTTATGGCAGCGGCGCACGACCATTCGTAACGAGCAGACAACAGACAGACGCCCTGGGATACATATATAGGGTGGGGTGCTTCCGTCGAAGGAGCTCAGGTGCAGTTTGTGAAACAAGAAACTTTAATGTGCCATTACTCGACAAGAAATGGAGGTTATAACACTTAACGATCTTTAAAACAGGCAATACTGAGCGCCGGGCAGCGGGGACTTGGAATTAAGCTCATTTTAAATCAACAAACAATGAATGCATTTATATAGCGGCATTGCTAGTTTGCTATCATATGTTCTAGCATTTCCTTCTCTTCTTTTTTTACAATAAAAATGCAGACCAAGTTTGAATTTAGTAAAATAATAAAATACAGGGACACACGATTCTAACCAAAAATAAATCATTTTTATTTTATACATTTATTGTTTATTATCCATTGAAAAATTTTCTAATCTACCACGTTGTGTAGGAGCATAAGTTACCTGTGTGAATTAGCATTTGTAACATTTTTAAAACTTTATGATGTGAGATTGAGAGGTCAAGTTTAAAAGATTAAAAGGAAAAGATTCTTCTTCTTTCATATCTAAATTTAAACTGTAGAAGAACGACACGAGAACTGTCGTGGAATGTAATACAGTATTTTTGATTCTTGTGTCTGTATAAAAAGTTCAGTTTGTATTTATCTTTAACTGAATTTAATTATTTTGTACGAAATAATTGTATGCTGAAAACACGAATACGTTATTTAAAAAACAAAACTCTTAAGATGAAATCAAAATAATTCGTAGAAGAAGGGTTTTGATATACATTTTATAAAGAAACAAATCAACTAAAATACCCGGAAAGATGTATACTCAAAAGCCATATAACATTACTAAGAGAAAATATTACTCAAAGAAAAAAACCTGGGTGTGAACGCACTGTATTTTTTAATTTACTGTAAACTAGTAGCAGTAAGTTAGATTATTGTCCTCAACGTGTTCATAGGCAGTTTGTAACTTTTCACAAAAAGTTTTTTTTATTTTTTAATTTATAGCCAGTCTAACTGGCTTGTCGTTCGAAGAGCGCTTGTGCACAGAGAAGCCAACGTTTTTACTTCACTATCATCCATTACGGTAATAAGTGTATCTCACGTTATGTTGGTAGTGCTTTCGGATTTCCTTCAACTTCATTCTATCGCCAACATATACCATCAATTTAGGGCCATTGCTCTTATGTCTATATCCCGTTCTTCGTGCATCGAGCGTACAGGACAAATATCACCTATATTCGTCTTAGTTTCTTGTGTTATTAACGTGTATTTTTTTACAGTAAACAGTCGCTTTTGTTGCCATTATTATTATTTATTACCTGCGTGCGAGTGGATAGGCGAGAATGTATAATACTTTATTATTATTAATCTCGAATTTCTATCTACGATTCATTTTGACGTAATAAGTTGATAAAACTACATTTGTTATAATTTGTTTAAATAAATTAAATCAGCCAATTCCCTCGGACCTTCGATCGGAATTGATGGGATGGTCCCTTGCTTGTTTCCGGAGAGTAAATTAGTTTATTTATCTTGAATTTCGAGGGTTTGTTTCGTAGAAGTTGACAATTCGTGTTAGGCAACCATATTGCACTATTTACGGTGAAGTTACGCGACGTTAAGTATACGTTGCTGTAACTGAGTAGTTGGACGTCGACCTTCGTGATCTCCATTCTGAGAAATCTGTGAAGCTACATATAAATAGGATTTCCGGTTTGCAGCGAAGGAAGTCTAATCCCATTATAGGACTCAGAGCGGGAACGAGCTAAAGTGGAGGAGACCTCTAGTAATGATCGCTTAATACCTTTGGTCAGGCGGTGGTGCTCTCTCTCTCTCTCTCTGTGTGGCTCGCCGTTACCTCCCGTTTCAAAGCCACGATTGCTTTCATATCCGTCACCGTTGTAACCTTCCTTGTCAAGCAACGAGAAGAAGAGAAGGCAGGGGACTCCAAAGGAGAAGTGTAGATGGCCACATCAGAATAAACCTCTTATCTAAGAAAAGTCTAATAAAGAAAACAGAGTCGCTCACACGGACTGAAAACTCGGTCTAAAAATTGTTTTTATAACGTACATTGGTTTTTAATGTCTTTTTTTTCCTCCATTTTACGCATCTCCCAGTTTCTCGACCGTTCGATCATTACCTGGGATTTGCCCCGCTTTTTCTTTCTCTATTGATCAAATTTCTTTTCTAGAATTGTTATACTTGTTTTCCTTCTCCTCATTACATGTGTATTCACAATCCTTGAATTTGTCATCGCTTTTTCCCACGTACCTGTCTCGTCGTTCATTCGGCTCTTGTTGCTCAACTTGTGGTGTTACCAGTGTTACCAGTGGTGTCCCCGCCACGGTGGTGTTCTAATACTTCCCTAACCTTATATTCGTCTTCCAACTCGGAAATCAACTAGAACAACGCTCTTCCGTCTTCTCTTAGCCCGCGGGATGGGGTTGGGAAGAACGTTGCCCGACGAATAAAGTAATGGGTTATAATTATTTATTTGTAACACGATATTTTGACCCATCAAAAAATTTATATTATTTGAAGCTATAAAAATTAAATTGTACATTTCTTCATTCGTAAAAAGTATTTTTAAAATTAGTATTACAATAAAATGTTTTCAAATTGTAATGTATAAAGGGGTGATTCCGACCCCAATTTTCTGTTTATCTCACCGTGCATGATACTACAAGGATTAATTCTGTAAACAAAGATTATAGCACGCAACTTGGGATGGAAAACGTATTCTAACTCACGGGGTGTAAAAAATGTTCCCTGGGTCGCATGTAACGCCGCTGGTTGGAGACCGCAGAACTAGAATTAACTCCAAATTACTTGTCCAAGTATACATCCACACGCTATAATATAATCCTAACCATAAGTATAATCCCTGTCTCTTANTCCGAAATCTGTTCGACGGGAATTATTTATTAGAATGACGTTAAGTCACTAGGACGTACAACAGTGGGTTGCTTTAACTTCAGAGAGGATTTACAATGCGGTGGACAAGTAGTATATAATTAATAATCAAAAGCGAATTATAAAAACGGATATTAAATTCTTTTCTCAATTTTTTTTAATCTACTAAATGACTCACTGTTTGTTTTTGAATTCTTACTGGATTAAAATTTGTATTTATTTCGGAATAAAAGTCTTATTGTTTTTTACTGTAGGTTTTTGTTGCGAAGTAGTGAGTTGTCACTATCTTTGCGTGGTATTGAAACCGTTTCCAATCGGTTGTTATGTTGATGTTACACGTAAGGAAACAGCAACAATCAATTGGTTAATAAGAGCTCACAGTGTACTGTGCAGATTTCAGTTTCGCAGAAAGTTACTCTTTTGTACAACATTGTATTTCCCTTACTCTAATTGCAGTTCGAATCCCTTTCTCGCCTTTTAACGTTCACTGTATGGTTGGCAGCCTTGGCAGCTCGGATCGCGTACTTCCCCCGGAGGGCGCGACCCCGGCGCTCCCAGCGGCGAGACCCGTAACGAGTCTCTCAGCGGCTTAACCTTTGACGCTCATTCACTTGTTCTGACATCGTTAGTCGCGTGGTCTCGCAAGATTCGTCCGCGTGTGAATCGGGATTCAGAGGTTTCCCCAGAGGGTTGTGTTTCGCTTCCATCGTTTGCTCCGATTGGAAACAACGCACTGAGTACAAGACGCGGCGCCATATTGGGAGTGGGGGAGAGATATCGTAATGTTGCCACGTGTTACGCTACACCGTTTTTCTCCCCTTTTTAGTTCTTCAATATCTTCAACAGAACCATTCTTTTGTTGACAAGAGTGTAGTTTTCCCTATTTCTTATCTGTGTAATGTCTGTAATAATCTTAATTAATGTGCCAGCTCAATGAACTCGGCGGTGCACGGGAACAAAGTGTCACTATTCATCTCAGATATTCCACGGATTTGACACTCATACCAATAGTTTTCAATTTTTTTTTACTTATCACCCCTGTGTTATTGTACTTCAATGGTTGCTATAGCTGTTTTATCTCCCATGGATGATTCATGTGTACTTCAACCGCATAGGGAGTGTCTCTATTCATCTCATCACAAAAACTACGAATTAGATACCAATATTGGTCTTTTCGGATATTTTTACGTATTATCCCTTCCCTCGCCACTCCCAGGGGTGGTACAGCACGAGGATTAAAACATATGGACTTAAACGGTATTGTAGGCTGTAATTTTCCTCTTATTTTGAACTTATAATTTTAACTAGAAGTACCAAAATTATGCATCAGTTTTTTGGAAAATAGGGAATGCGGACAATTTATCGGAATCCGATATCGACAGGGGTTATTCTCCAGTTGCGTGCAAAATTTCATCGTTCTGAAGAAGAAAAAAGCAGTACACATGTATAAAAGATATACACTTTTCTTTATGTAGAGAGGTAACAATACTTCCCATCTACTCTCGAACACACATCTTAAATCACAGACCATCCAGGCAAATTCGTCTTCCGTGACGTCACATCACGTCGCGCCCAAACCTTGTCTATTTAGTTGAGTTGTTTAGTTAAATAGCTGACAAAATTATAACAGATAAAAGGCAACAGTTTATATAGTAGCGTAACTCTTCGTGTGACGGTTAATATACTCGCCATCTAGATGGTGGTTCAAACTTCACGTGATCTAAATACAGTTTGGTGAGGTGGAGCAAGCGTCGAGACTTATTAAGAGGAAGTTTTATCAAAATTATGATTTTTTAATTTCAATTTTTTGTTGATTTATAAAGATACCACGGCCTTATTCTTCTTATTTATGATATTTCGAAGTGTTCGCCACATGCGTATTAATGGTATTTGTATCCGCGTTGACTGAACTCATGTTGCCAACTATTCATCGAAGAAGTTCCAATTATTGAATAATCCGCACTTCTGAGTTTAACTGTTGGAATTGGAAAATTATTTTGTGAATTTGAAATTTGACAATAAATAGAATAGAATAGAATATTTATTGGGCGTGGCTCAGACCACCAGGTCTGCTCTTCCGCCAAACCATGAACAGAAAATGCACATATAGAAGAAAAATGACAAATTACAGTAATAATTAAAATTACAATAATAGTTAAAATTTCAAATTATTAATAATGTACAAAATTAATTAGAATTACAATAATAATTGAAAGTAAAATAATATTTAAAATTTAAAATAATTAATAAGCTACAAATTAATTAAAATTATCATAATAATTGAAATTACAATAATAAATAAACTACAAAATAATTAGAATTTAAATAATAAAATTACAGTAGTAATTGAAATTGAACATAATAAATAAAACTACAAATAATTAGAATTACATGAAAGTCAAATAACAATCGAAGTTGGTGAACCGAAGTTATTTAATCTATGTGAAAAACAAAATTCACTTAAATTTTACTTATTATGTCTTACATTCTAAATATAATTTAAAACATGTGTCACAATCTAATGGAAAATAAGCTGTTTGACCTATTTCATTTATAAATTAACATCCATGTTTTACTATATAAACTTACTAAGTATATTTTAACGTACAATTTTCTTGATATTTATAGTTCTCAAATATGCAGAAACTCATTTCCCTAACGCTAATACAAATTGTTTACCAAAACTATGCTGATTTTACATTTTAAACAAGAACAACTCTTCTGAATACTTACAATAATTTACTCGCATTTCAAGAGATATGAATGTATTCTCGCTTTAAACTGGTTGAGAAAAGAGTAACCCGTAATATCATCTGAATATAAATAAATTAAGATTTTCGTTTGAATCACATTATCTTCAATCACGTGATACGGATGCCTTTTCTCGTGGAACAGTATTTTACGCAGTTTTTGTTGATTTATTCTTTTAAATACCGCGTGAGGTATGAAAATGTTTACGTCATTGAACCTTCGCCGTGGTGAGGTGATAATTGTGTCAGGCTATTAAAAACAAACCATAAGCCCGCGAAAGTATCTCCATATAAACCAATAGCAATTTGAAGTCAGAATAAAAAACAGCAGTGCTTCAAAGAAAATATTCTAGAAAACGGATAGATAAATTCCCCTTAAGGAAAGAATCATATTATTGCAAGCATTCTCAAATTAAAGATTAAAGTTGCAAATGAAACTCAACATTGTACTTCATGAAAGTCCACGTATTTTCGTTTCTGTATCAAGTTTAAGGCCAAAGTACCCTCTAAAATGCTCCAAATGTCAGTTAAAACCATTCCCTACCTCGTGACGATGACTTTTTTTAACCCTCACGGCACAAAAGTTTGAATAATTTGACTTCAAATTGCTTTTGGTTTATATGGAGATGTATGAACTCGTTTTCCGTGTTTGAATAAAAAATGAGAAATGCCACACATTACAAAATTAGATGAATAAACTAACTTTTCACAATGTTTTGATCGCAAAGACCACATTGTATTGTGTATTCCCACGCAGAGAGAGAGAGAGAGAGAGAGATTTATGCCCATCAAACAGCACTGAGCGAGAATTCGCTTCTTCTGTTTCACCTTCACTGCAATTGAAGTTTTAAAATGTTAATTATAGTTGTCCATGAAGATGTGATAAATTACGGTTTCACATGATGCCTACAAGGATGTTTTGATAAAATTATTTACTGAATAATCGAGATGAGATCGTGATCGACCTTGACGTCACGTTTCTTCACGCTGCATGCCTCTTTTAATTCCGTTATCAAAATCTTGATTATAGACATATACATAGATATTGTCGCGCGTGCATTGCGTTTAAAATAATCATTATTCTGATTTTATTCACGAAAGTATCCGCAGTATAACGATTCAAGAGAAAACTTTGTTCGATACCTTGCAAAATGAGATGATCAGCACATCTAGTATTCCCTAACTTAAAACAAAGTTGAACATTGTCTTCTTTTCTGAAGAACTGTGGGTAATCAGCATTTTGAAGTACTCACAGAGCAGAGACAGGAAACACACAGTATTACAGAATCCAAATTAATGGAATCAAAGTGACAAAAATGTGCTTAATCTCATATAATGATTTTCTTATCTCTGGAATAGTTTTTTTGCGAATATTATGAAAAAGTTACCGGAAAATTTAATGGTATAAGAATGTAAAAATAATTGAAATAGTTACTCATTGACGTAACATTATTGTTATAAAAATAGTGTAGTATCCTAGTAACATGTCGTAAACGAAATTACATAATATGACACAGAAATATGATACATAATTACAGAAAATAATTAGTGGCATTTTATAATTTGAGTAATTTAATACTTTTTCTTCTCACTATCTGATATTTCAATAATAATTCAGTTTTTTTTACATGACCCTAAAAGGGTAATATGGACGGAAATACATTAAAGAAAAATTAAATATTCTGTTTTGGAAAACAAAAGTGGAGGATAACACGTAATCCTATATCGGGGTCGTGTAAAAACAGGACACTCTCACCTTTAGGTCAAACTTTTCAATTTTTCGGTTTTTCGCGGAAGATAAGTATGTCAATCTCTGTCTTCGAGCGTCCAATCCTCTACCGATGTCACAGGAAATTGATGTACGTCTGCTAATATCCATTGAATGAAGAGATACTCATTTGAATAAGTGAATAAAATAAAGACTACGAATTAGGTATCGAAATACTTTTACAATCTTGTTTTCAAAATATGGCATTGATTTCCTGTGATATGATCACGTATATTTAAACTTAATTTATGGTTCATATTGAGGATTGGAATTTGTCTTTGGATCGTTTAATGTGACACCAGTAAATAACACTCCACGATTTATCAGTCATGACGATTCTACAGTTTTCCTTCAAAATTTTAACTTATTGTAGAGGAGTTTATGTGATTGTAAGCAATAGTTTTTTCACTACGTATTGATATCGGAGGTCACATCCAGTTGTCTTCTTCAATTAAAGATTTAACCGTAAAAAAAAGTTGTAATTTTACCGAATACTAATAAAGTATTTCAATGTTTCCAACCACAAACGTTTTTAATCGCTTCCGTTCAATTAACTATTAACATTATTTTGAAGGATATTACACCTAGCGATCATAATTAGTGCTGTTGAAATTTTGAAATATTTTTAATATTTTTAAATGTGAAATATAAGTAAAATTCAAAAAACAATTATTGAAATAATACAAAGTAATCGTAATAATTTAAAAAATATGTAATTGCAAAAAAATCATGGCTTCAGCCATAGTAGATCTGTAAAGGGATAACCTTAGAAAGTTGAATTTCCTGTTATCTCTTCGTAAATATGTAATACTTGCTGATCCTGTGCAAAACGTTGACGTACAGTTAAGGAAATTTTTTTTTTCGAGACAGCACGATGAACGTGAATTCAAAAAAGGAAAACTTCTCAAAAGGGTTTTGGGTTTTGGAACTGTGGATCTTGTGGTTGGATCAGCGCTTCTTGTGAGGCAATTTATGAATAAGAGAAAAATATTATAGAATTATTTAGAAAGATTTACCGGTGACATGTGGTGGGAAGTGTTATTCATATGTAAATTATATTTTTTAATTGTTGAGTTTAGATCGATTATCGGTGCTTAATTGTCCTTGATCTAAAGCATAAACGTCACTTTCGCAGAAGTAGGTCTTCTGTGTCGTGGTCCTGGTTCCACCTTGAAATTGACCAATGCTTCGCGGGGATCGAAGTGTGGGGTGGGCGTTGTTGTTGTAGAAGAAGAAGAAGAAAAGAAAAGTGGTGAAGAAGGGGGGAAGAGGGGGAGGGGGGGAGGAAAACAGCGAGGCCGCGGCGGGAGGCGGCGCTCCATGCCAGAGCGCGTGGTTCGATCCCGGAACTGAGAGCCGGGTCAAGAACAACGACGACGAATGGCCTCGCGTGAATGTGGGGCAATGAGACGCCTTCGCTGACACACGGAAAGAAGGAAAGGGGGTACTGCAGGAGGAGGAGGAGGAGAAGGGGTAAAGAAGATTTAAGGACGGGAGGAGAAGTTGAAGAAGAGAAAAATAAGAACAGACAGACCGAGAGGAAGAAGAGGGCAGACAGAAGGAGGCGGAGGATGAGGAGAAGAATAAGAAAAATGAGACAAGAAAGAGGTGTGGAAGAACGAAAGTATGATGGAGGAGGTCAAGAAAATACGAAGGGTACACAATAAGAGAATAGACAATTCCTAAGGAGGAGAATGTGGGCAAAAAAGAGGAGGAGGAGAAGAAGAAGATGAAGAAAGAACGGAGATTGACGGAATAGATGAGTTCGGAGGAGGTACTTGAAGGTTTATACCAAAATGTAATGATGCACGATACTTTTTACTAAAATATGTAATTCATACAGAAATCTTTGTGAAAAATCTTACATTCTTCACTTCCGGTTAATGTAACAGTATATACTTGAGAATAGGTCACAAATTACAGAGGAATATTTGTGGTTCGATAAAAAGGATTAAATTAATTTCAATATATGGAAGAGTGACAGGGAGATCTCTATGCAAAAAAAAAATGATTTCCTGGGGACTAAGCTAAGTTTCCATCCGAAAAACAAGGTAATATAATTCTATTATTGAAAAAATATCTACGTTAAAATTACCAGATAACTTAGGTTGGAATGTGGATACAAATATAAAAGTAATACATATCATTATCACTTTATACCCCCTCTCCGGTTTTCTCTCCCTGCTTCCTTTGGGCACATTCATCTAACATAGTGGAATGGTCCCTTGCTTTCCCCCGGACAACTTTTAAACATAAAACGTGAAATTGTTTGTGTTCTTTCAACAATTTTAGATTATTATTTAATAATTAAAAATTTATTGTAAGTTCATATTTTACCTTTGAAATAATCATTTCATCTGAAGAAATATCATAGAAATAATGAAATCAATCAACATTTATTTCCTATTTTGTCATATTTCACTTACTGAAACTAAAAGTATTGTTATTGAAATATAATATATTATAATTTTATTTTATAGTTATATTACTCAACAAAAATACATTTCAACAATTTGTTGACTTATTTCAAAATTTTGTAATCTTATTAATTGATTCTCACCTTTTGTATGGAAAGTAATGCATTTTGCCTAATGTTAATTAAAGAATGCTAAAGTTAAGAGACCAGTGACATGGAATTAATTTCAATATGAATTTACGAATAATCGGGTCTTTCGTATAGTGTTATACAATGGTTGAAATTAATAATGCATCAATGTTATGCATGTATGAAATTGCAATTACTAAAGAATGTGTCACTTGCCTCTTAATCTACTGAATAAATAATGGAGATTGTATCTATACAAGGCACAAATATACGTGTATTCTACTTGTCAAGAGCATGTTTGTTACATTCATCATAAGATACATAAAAGAAATGTCTTTTTTTTCAGGGTAACTGATTTGCATAAATGCTTTACCTCTGGACAGGAATGCCCAGCAGTTGTTACACTGGTAATATACAATCAGAGCATTTTTTTAATCAATCTGTTTTGATGTTTTTCGTAATTATAATACTTATGTGTCACGGTGTACCTCAGAGGTATTATAATTAGCCAAAGCTTAAGCGAACAGATTCTACGAATTCGATCCACTGTACTTATCGAGATCTTTAACTTGTCACGACCCACGTAAAATTGTATAAACAATCAATTTAATTCTGTCTTTCAAGAAAAGATTTTAGAAATTTACCGTAATCTTTGACCATTTTTAGATTAAAAAAAAGGTGAGAATTATATTACATCTGGTCTCTAGCCTCGATCAATTCTGGACTGAATAGATCATAACGGATGAAACTCAAAATTTCCACCAATATCTGCCTCCATTTTAATTTCCTCTAATAGTTAATCAACGAAAATAGGAAAAAAATTCTTGTTCCTCCTCCACTGATGAAACCAAAAGTCAAAACAGGTCTGTAAATCTGCAAATATATTTTAAATTCAATTTGTTTTTTTCTGTTAAATTTATTTTATTATTACGTGAGCTGAACTCATTCAATTATAAAAATACCTTGTAGACTTAAATTTTACTTATCCCAGCTCTTTCACACGATTTCAATCTCTGTGATAAACATAGAAGTGAACTGAACTGTGAAGTGAACTGTGACGAAAAATATGGATCCATTCGCGAGTGACGTAAAAATGTTTTAAATATCGTACTGCCCCGTTTCAGAAAATCTCATTCAGAAATATAAATATCCATCCAACGGCAGAGATTGGCATTTCGGATAAACTTTCGAAGAAGAGTAAACAAATAAATTAAAAATAAATAAATTTATGGTAAAAAAAGCAGTTACAAACTGCGTATGACCCCGAGAAGGACAATGAACTAATTTACTCTCCAGAAGCAAGCAAGGAGCCGTACCATCAACCCCGATCCAGGGCCCTAAAGCAGGGCTGGATTGGACATTTTAGTATACTCCTAAAATATGAATAGAAAAAAATTAGCTACGCGTCATAATATATACCAAAACATTTGTATTTAATATAATACAAAAACTGTATTTAACAAACACGTAATATCATGAAATCTTTAATTTATTTAGATTATATTGTTAATAAATCGTAAATATTAAAAAAACCTCTAAATTCGAGATCAGCAATAATATTAATGAGACCGCCGCCCCTATGCAAACAAATATTCATTTTCATACATCTGTCGCTTTCAGGAATAACTTTCAGATAACTTCACTTTTTGAAATAGAAATAACGAGATAATGTTATAAACTATTTTTTTGCAACGTTTTATTTGTATTAGTCCAAATGATTCATATATGTTTATTCTTCTCAAATCGATTAGTTAAGATTTACCAAGAAACCTTAAAAAACGGTAATAACCATTTAAGTATACGTTGAATAGGAATAAAGTGGTAACTCCAATAAAAATTTTCGTAGAATAGAAACTTACTTATATTTGAGTACAAACTTAAGAATGTAGATATATGGGCATAATAATAAAAATTGGACGAGTTGTGATGACCAGGTTAAAAAAACATAATTAATTGTTTAATTTTTTTATCTTCGCAACGAAGAGAAACAATAGAACATTATATGAAAGTTAAATAGCATTGTTATAACAGAAAAACGTTTTGGAAACTTTAATCAGCCGTCACTCGAAAAAAGGAAAGTACTCTTACCTTGCAATTACTAGAAGATACAGATATTATGTGTCATTTACACCAAAACATTACTTTTAAATACGCCTTGAATCTTCAGAAATTAAACGAATAGTCAAGCTCTTAACTGCTCTTTCCTCATCTCTCAATTTTTCACTTTCTCTTCAACACGTTAGATTAGATGATGAATAATTGAGTAATTGTTGAGAGGATAATTTACTTCAAGACCTCGCGATAACCTTGTCAAATAACTTCGTACATTACGAGGCTACGTTACAAGGTTATCCGTGTAGTGTTCGCGGGCAGGCAAAATTATGTACGGCGTATATTCTTCAAGGTTTGTTTTAGAAAAAGAATGATATAAAAATTATGATTGACTTTTGAACATACCGCGTGCCTGACTTATTAATGTTTCTCTCGTTGTTTTAAGCTCCATAACACATTAATTCATTCGATGATCTTGAGCAGATGATTTATTCTTTGTTACTGTGAGCTTTTATTCGTTTTGTTGGGAAGATGATGAGAACAATATTTGTAATCAATATGAATTTACATTCTCTGATTTGGCTCGTGATTCTTTTTCTAATGTTTTTATTAACGAGAACGATACTTCATCAATCGCCTCGTGCATTTTAAGGATTTTTATACGAAAAGTTTTATTTCTTGAAACCAAAGAATGGAAAAGCCCATAAGCACCAAGTACAGTACAATTAATACAAAGACAAACGTTACACATATTACAAATGGCAAGTGTACAAAACAATACACATTGGACCAATTAATTTAGATATGAAGTACAATAATATTCATTTGCGAATATTTAATCACGTTTTACATTGCAATTGTTAGCAGAAAGAATAATTATTATTATTTTACTGCAATTGGGCAGATATTTCCCCCGTGTCAGGTAATGTCCCTGAAACGATTGAGGAGAACGTGGAAAGAAAATCTATTTCAAATTCTAGGATTTCGGGGTCTATCAGTTCCTAAGAAATAGAAAGAGGGGTAAGGTACTAAAGGGAGGTTTGGGAAAAAGTTGTGACCTATCTTCATAATGTAATATGATAGTGGTTCTGTACTCAAGATTTACAAGGTTGTGTACGTTAAATCTGTAGAGTTCCATCCAGGTTTCTCTCAAGTTTTCGTTCGTGTAGAAGCGGATTTTTAAAAAAACCTAACCAATATTTATAAAGAATATTTTCCAAATTTATAGTTTACAATAATACGCACTAGTGAAATAACGTTATTTTTTATTTTTATTAAATACAAATTTGTTGGGATTCTATTAATATTATAACATGTACCGAACTACTTTTATACTTATCTTAGGAGTAAAGTGGTGAAATGTTAAATCCGCCTCTGGCTTGGGGCCCTTGATCGGAATTGATGGTATGGTACCTTGCTTGGTTCCGGAGAGTAAATTCGTTTATTGTCCTCCACGTGGTTGAACGCAGTTTTTAAATTCTTTTTTGACAGTAAATTTAATATTATTGTTTATTATTTAAACCTAAATGTAACATCGCGTTGCTTAGGGGTGCGTGATTGATGATGAAGACAATGATATATATTTGTTGAAAGTGAAAAACACTCGTCGTCTTAGTTTTAACGATATTAGTCGTTTTGTCGAACGACTTAAACTATATTATTCTTTGGTCTAAATAAAACTTCTAATCACATTAACCTTCTAGTCGATGATGATGAATTTAAAACATTAACCGGTATGCAAATCTATAACATAAAAGAAAATTATCACCGAGAGATTTCCGTATCTTCAACAAGTGCCATGACAAGGAACACATTTATACAATCTCATCTAATTCCTAATTTTCTTGCGCTTTGTTTATTCCGAAATTAAACCCCTTACGTTCGTACCTGTATAACGAATTGACGAAAAATATCAAATTTCTCTTTACTGTTTAATGTACGTTCCCTATCCCTTAAATTTTGCAATTTCAATTTTCGTGTTCCTTTACAGTAGATTCTCCGTATACTTCACAACTCACCAGTTTCCTTACCTTTTTACCATACACAAATTACACAATTAATTTTTCGTATTCTTGGAGGATTACTCCTAAAATTTCCACGTTTCTTTGAATATATTTCTGGTGTGAAACCGTTGTCTGTTTTTCGTGACCAAGTGTTGTTTCTAATATACGTCTCCCTACCCTTAACCCTGCGAGAGCGAAATATTATTGTCCCGCCAAGGGCCAAGTAGGGGTTCAAAATAGACTCCGCATTAAATTAGTTCGGGGTTATATTCGTTCTTTAAGATTTTCATGAAGTTAATTCTAAATGTGTTACGTAAGGTATTATTATGTTCTAGCTTTTTAAAACAAAATTTAAAATCACGTTTGACCGCGAACGAGGAACGCATACTCATCACTGTCGTTACCACAAACAAAGCATTCATTACCACATCACTTTCTTCGTCTATTTCTTTAATTGTTTCCCTCTTCTAAGCAGGAAGCACGGTTCTATTTCCTCGTAATGACTCGTGCTACGATCACGATCTGAATGATTTCATGCAACGTACCGGTACGGCCAAGCTTGATGTAATGAGTATCCTCGCATTCTTTTCTTCTTCTTTCATTTGTCCTCTCCATTGACGATAATAGTACCATTCGACTCCAATAATAATAAATAAATTTATTATCAGAAAAGCAAAAGTTACAAGCTGCGTATGACCACGTGGAGGACAATAAACTAATTTACTCTCTCGAAGCAAGCAAGGGACCATCTCATCAATTCCGATCAAGGGCCCTAAGGCAGAGGCGGATTTAATATATCAACACATTCCTAAGATAAGAATAAAAATAGCTAGGTAGTTGTTGTAATATCAAAAGAATACAAAAAAATTTATTTTTAATAGAATATAAAAAAAATATTTCTCAAATACGTATTATTATGAACTATATGTCTTCAATCAATTTCGGAACTTTTCCTTCCATACCATTTGATTCTTATTTATATCAAACGTGGTGAAACTGCCTAAAAAAGGAGTATAGATTTTAAGGGAGGTATATTTGAGTTGATATATCTCTTCATCAAACTACGCGAAATTGCAAAATGTGATCAAGAAGAGAATGATTCAACTTTTCACTTTTACGATATTTTTTGTCACTCTATGCTGCAGATGAAAATCGTACATGAGAAAGTATGTGCAATGGTTTTGCAGCACTAGTTTATCTTGTCATTCGTTGACACCATTGCTGCCACCCCACACGGCAGCAATACCTGAGCGTTGAGGGATGGTCGCGGATGCACAGAAGCTGATCTCTCGCGGATAAGCTCATCGCACCCGTACACTTCGTTAAGACAGTGAGGCGTCCAGCTGTGTCGAAACCACAGGGTATTCTGAGGCAGGGGCTCGTGTATACAAATGTAATCACTACTGGAAGTTTACTGACGCACAGGCGGAGACAAAGAATGTCTCCCTTAATAGATCCATTTAACGATGCGATGTTGGCTTCAGAGCTACATACGGGGTTAGACCTGGATGGACATGGTGTAGAATTGTGAAGACGAACGGGTGGCGCAGTGATCAACACCCCTGCGATCAAAGGAGAAGTTCCAGGTTCGATTTCCGATTCGAGGTCATTTTCACCTGACCGAAAGTTATCACGTACGAAAGATTGGTTTGCACATTAAAATAACACTTTCTAAGCAGAATAGTATATATTTATTTTATTATCGAAATAAATAACATTCTTTTCCCTCGAAATTAGGCTCAAAAAGTTCAAAACGAGAGAAACTTCTCATTGTTTTAATTCGGTTTTTTTTTCTCTTAACACAAAATTTAGAATCATTTTGTATAAGTAAAACAGATTTGTGCACAGTACATTATCTATGTTGTTACATGTTGTCATAATTATATTCAATGAATTGAAAATATATTTAGTAGCTCGTAAAAAATTACTTTGTCGTTATGTGAAGTTCTCAACCTCTTAGCAGTCTGGGCTTTCCCTGGATTCTCTGTTACTTTTAAGACGAATATCAAGATGCATCATTTAAACTCAGGGCTAGATATTGTTTTCCATAATTGAGTACGTGTCCGTAAAAATGTTAAAAATGTAGTACTTGAGTACGATCTAAAAATTTCAGATTCAACAAACCTTTGAGGTGATGGTTTCGATGACCACACGAGAAAGTAGCGAGATACAAGCAGACCACACCTTGTAAGTATGTAATATCATTTCGTATATCTACTTAACTCAATAGTTATGAATGCTAGAAAATGTATAACCTATACCATAATAGTAATGCACAATCTGTTCCAATTGCTCCCGAAGCTATTCAGAACATCGTGATAAAAGACCAGTTTAAAAATCCACTTCGCTAATGCTGTTGACTGTTCCTCGAGTATCGACTTTCACACACATTGGTAGAAAAATCGCATAACATATCTGACCTTTGTATTGGATTCCTGTGGTTACAAGCCATTCTACGCGAGGAATGTATATTCTGACGGGGACAGAGCGCTGGCTGTACACAGGATAACGACTGCGATCATTGCTTGGATTAGCACACGATGTCGTGAACATTTTTTGTAAAGTATCCTGCTTCTGAATGTCGATTCATGGAAGTCAGCGGATGGGTAACATACCTCGTATACTGTTAAAAAAAATTATCATCTCGCGTCTCCATCAGTTGACATAACGTGACAATCTAAAACATGCTTAAACAATAACTTTAAAAAATATATGTTTCAAGTATCTTTTCTGATAATCCTCATTATTCTTTTCTTTCCTTTTATTTCGTCGGTCGCATAAGCATCCGTTGTGGCATCTCCTGTGTCCAGGTGCTCACATCAATTATTTCATTCCTCTTTCCTCGTCCGATGAGAAGGGGGGCAGCAGGTCTCACAGTTTAATATTTGCTCAAGTATAAAATTTTTCCTGTATATATCTATTTTTATGAGCATGGCTCAAGCGATTTTTCTCAAATTCAAATATTCAATGTGTTTTGTAATGTCTCATTTCATTCCTGGAGTCGAATTTTTACCCCCTCTCCCCCCGAAATGAAATCCTAGTTCCGTCACTGCACTACAAAAACTACGATTAGCTCTACAAAAACTTCATCTTTACGGTTAATGAGTACATTGATAGAAGGGTTAAAATGTGTGATACAAGGGTGTGTAGTTGAATTGTGGTGGAAGTAGTAAGGTGAGAGGGGTAGATCAATCTGTTCCGTGATCACTGACCATGACCCTGCTTCTTTCCTATGTGACTATGTGACTTATTCCGCCATTTTACGAACCCAAATTGAGTTGGTGTCATGGTACCGGAACACATTAGCGCCGTACCGGCACTGGTTTTTTTGGAATATGTCTTTTTTTCTATTTATATGTCTACATAAGACATTTTTATGCGACGTTAAAAGAAAATGAATTATGAGAAACAAATTTCAAGTTAAATACAGCAAGAGGCGTGGGCCACGCGTGAGGAGTGATTTTGGATTTGCTCTGCAAAAGAGTGAAAATTGTACGCTACGATTTCTTGAAACTACCAGCACAAAAATGTGTCAGATTTAAGGATACCAATACCACTTAAACATAAGACACTGGTTATAAATTTACTTCAAGATACAAGAGAGCCATATCAAATATAACTTCTAAAGAATGTTCAAAATTAAAAAAAAAGTATTAGCTTATGAAAAATACAGGTCTAAATATAAACTAATATTTTTTGAGGTTACAGAAATAGTGAAATTCTAACGCCAAAAATTGGCACCAGATGGCGTTAAAATGTACAAATTAGTACATCAATTTCAAAAACTTTGCGGGGGGAGGGGACGCAGGACCCCTTTTTATCTGTAAGTATGGAAAATTCAGCGTTGTGGCATTGCTAAATTCGCCTTGACTCCACTAATAAAATTGTATACGAGATAAGCATTCAAAGATCGAAACATTAAACCATCTATTCTTCTATATCATATATAACTGGTTCAGACTACAAATGATGTTAAACAAATAAATATTAATTTGATGTGATTAGATTGAAGGTTTTTTTGCTAGAAAAAAAAAAAAAAAAGTTGACCGCAGCAAAGATCTATGTAGCTGTTCAAACGTGAGAGACTGGATTAGAATTCCTAGAGATCGTGATTCATTGCAGATTTCTAAGAGCTATCGATAAGTAAGAGCGTTTTAAATAGAACAGCGATAAGACTAGAAATGTGTGTTGTTCCACAGCGAATGTCCTCCCACAGAAGTATGTTTAATTAGCAAATTCCTGTGATGACTGCGCCGTAGATTGTGTCCGCGAGAAACCGGCGCCGAGTTCCTCTACGCACAGTGTGCCTTGACTTCCTGTATAGTGGTGAGAATAACTGTCTTAACAAAACTCTCCTTTGTGTGCTTTCCTCCTCCACCTCACATTTTTATATCTATTTCAGTTATCAAAATTTTTTTTTCTTTTTGTCTCCGTTTGTGTTTTATATTAAGATAGGAACAGCGCTGCATGTTAGTCAAATCAGTCAGATATATAATTGCCATCTCTATTTTTATTGTAACTGCCATGAAACACAACAATATGAATAATAATGGTAAAAAACATAATTTAATTTGTATCTATCAGTTAATATTATAGTTCAAACAGTATTCAGGAACTCGCTTGACTCGTTTGAAATGCACAAGAGCTTCAAGTACAAACATGGAAGCGGCGGAGCACAACGGTTTCGTGATTTACGCACCTCAAAGGAAAAAGTAAAAATGTCTTTCTCAGAAGTCCATTGACCTATAAACAAAAGTTGTGTAAAAGTACTACGTAAAATATACTTCAAATAAAAGTAAACTTCAATCACTTTCGTGGTTTAAAAATTGGCCTCATTTCGTAAATAAATGTTTTCTCCATGAGACGCAATGTATTTTAATGAAATATTTTTATTATTATAATTACAATTATCTCTTTTTAATGGCCGGTGAGGTATGTTTTTCAAGTTGAAATCGCAATGTGTACATGTTACTCTGTTCATTTATGCTGATTTAAGATATTTTAGTGATTTAATTCTATCTACTTTAGTACTTGAGATAACTTTCGGTCAGGTGAAAATGGCGACCAGCCGGGACTCGGACCCGGGTCTCTTGCTTTGGTGTAGCGGTTAACACACTTGCGATCAAAGCAAGAGACCCGGGTTCGAGTCCCG